>CM059839.1:13457838-13721838 GCA_030444775.1 Atalantia buxifolia
TGAGTTTTAGCACAAACATGTGCCCAAATCTTGTTACAATCCGAACGGCACTCCACCAACTCTTCTACCTTCTGCTTGAGGCTTTTTAATATAACAGGCAATGCTGTTTCTGGATTTTTATGCAAATTGTCTATCACATCAAGGCCATGCTCTGCGTACAAGCGCTCAATGCACTTCAAATCACTAATTCCCAATTGCCCTTCAATTTCGATCTTAGAACTCTTCTCATTGTCTTGATTCTGATCATCAATCTTGATCATCAGCTTCTCTACATTCTCAGCAGCTGAATGCATCCACCCCAACAACAGATCAAGCTCAAATCTATCATCTTCGCATTTAAACAACACCTCCTCTTGCTTTGTTCTTCGTCTTTGTTTGAAAGAACTCCTCTCAGTCCCTGTACTCATACACACTAAATTATCATTCAAAACTTGATCACTGATCTCTGATCTATTGCTAGCCAACGGCATCCAATAATACTCTGGTAAACGCCAATAGCTAGGAGAGACTTGTTTGCATTTAGAGATCAAGATCTTGAGTTGATTTTATAACATGCTTCTGCTCTCTACACTTTGCTACATATCTCTCAAACTCCTGCCGCAAATCGCCATGCTCATCCCCAAAAAAGCTTAGCAACCTCCATTTTCAGTTCCTGCAACAAGAACTGCTCTCCTCAATTCCGCGCCAACAGTTCCAGACTTTTTTATAGACTTGTTCTTCGTTTTCAAAATGCGCCTTCACCTTTTCACTAAATCAATCTTGGGTACAACTGTATTTTACTGGTTCGTGATTGTAGGTCATCATCTCAAGGATCACTACCACCACCAGCACCATCTTCCTCAGCATCATCTGCTTCATTGCGCACAAACACATTATACTTGTGAATCAAGTCATCGTGCCCTTTAAACAACTCTTTTACTTCACTCAAGAACTATCACGGTCGATTTTGCTTTTGGTGAAATCACTCAAAGAGCTGACAAAATCTGACAAAAATACCATCATGTTGATTTCGAAATCTCTTCCTCACTTCCTTGAGAAAAGCCACAGCGGCACCTCTTAAATCAGCTAGAGCGAAAGCTCGAAACTGTGAGTGAACACCATTAAGATCATCATCATCACGATGATCATCTCTGCTTGTGCTGCTCATCATCTTATTGCCTCTGCAAATTTGTGTACATTGCATGGTGAAAAAGCTGAACATGTTAGAAGTTTAAAGTTTTGAAGTAAAGGATATTGCTTATTAACATTAACAATGGATTGCTCCATCAAGTTTTCTTGCTTCTACTAGGACAATGCATGTTAAAAAGTAAAGAATTAATTAAATCAATGCACGTTAAAAGGTAAAAGAATTAATTAAATTAAGAAGGTACCTTAGTAGTTAATAGAGAAGCTTAACGAATCCTTTTAGTGAAAGGAATTAGGGTTTGTGAAAAAGTTTCTGCTTATATATATAGCTGATTAATGCTCGTGACATTAATTTGTTAGTGGGTTAATTAAGAAATTAAGTAGGAGTGAAATAGTTAAAGAATCTTCCCCATTAAACTCTCCCCTCCTGATAAATCACTTACTGATTTTTCAATATTTTTATTTCTTTAAAATAGAACTTCACTATTGATTGGGATTTGAGATGCAATAACTAGAGGGGAATTGCAGCATATATGCCACCAAAATACCATAAATGTGCCTCAGACTTTGTAGGCTCTCTAATTTTACAAACATATACCCAAAAATATTGAGAAAATACTATCATCTCCATTCTGAAACATCTTCATATATGATTACATTTCTTAAATAAAAATCATCATGTACAATAACACAATATTGCAGGTTTAATTTAATCAAGTATGGTGAAACCTTTGATCTTAAAATACCTAGGCAAATTATAAGCTGCTTTCTAAAGACTAACCCTGGGCTTATATGATACCAATAACTAATGCATGCAGAATTACAAAAGATAGATTAGACAATAACCATACACACTAATTCAGATTTGAATTCGACAATAACTAATGCCTACATAAATAACATGTGGACACATTTGGAAAAGCAATTATCTTCATATCCTCTGTTGCCACACACGTAAACAACTTACAATTAACAAATAGGAAATACCCAAAAGCTTGATTCTCCTTTTGTTGTTGTTGTTTTTTTTCCCCCTCTGTTTAACAATTTTCTTATACTTTCCCGGAAGCCAAAAAGTACTCCAATCCTTTGGAACAAAAATAAAGATAGAAAGAACTGCAAATATTCCAGAATCTTTCGAATTCACGATATACTAATAGGTACATCAATTGAACATGTGACCACATTTTTAAAAACAATTATTCATCACGTTTCTTAACACACACGTTAACAACTAACAAATTAGAAAAAAACCCATTTGGTCTGATGTTTCTTTTGTTGTTTTTCACTTCCTTTTAACAATTTCCTTTAACTTTCACAGAAGCCTAACAGTGGCCCAATCTACGAAGCAAAAATAAAGATTGAAATAAGAAACCCAAAACTTACCAGATCTTAATTTCCTGAATCTTTTTCTTTTTCTTGAGTTGTTAGCGATTGGAACAGAGTAATGTGCTTTGATTGTGAACGTTAGAAGAGCCCTAACAGTGAGCATAAACCGCAAACGAAAAGAACATTAAATGGGTATGCTAATTATCAAGCAACAATTAAAAAGGAAAAAGAAAAAAATGAAAGAAACGAAGAAATTTTTGTGACTTTTTCATAGTCCTTACTTAGTCTTTAAAAGCAGAGCAAAATAAGAGCACTAGCTCTCTCTTCCTATATCTCCTTTCAAGAAACACTCTTCCTGTTGTGTGAGTCTGGGTAATGCGTTGCCTCGCTTCAGTAGAGAATTAGTACGACTTGCATGAGAAATTACATGCTGAAAAATTAAAATAAAAAAAATGAAAATGAACTGGGTGTTATAAAATGAAAAGGAACTGTGTGTTTACTTAGCTGCATTTGACTGCACCGTAATTTGGTATTCTTCAGTTAATGACTTTATAATCCTACGGCTCTTAGCAGTTCATAAGCTTCATGGAGATATTTTAGTTGTTATGTAAGGATTGACTTTATATTAACATTGATATGTTTTTTTTTAATTAAAAAAATATTGATATATTTTATCAATTATATTATAACTTTTTTTTTTGCAAATATTATTTATAGAAGCATTGGCTTTTTTAGTGCCTTAATTCTTTTAAGAAGAAAGAAAATAGTCAATACTTTTTTTGAAGGGGCCAATTAAAGTGATATTTAATTTGAGATTGATTTATCGGTGACTTTTAGGCTTTTTTACTTATGAATCATTTCAGTTGGATTGGCCGATTCGACTCATTTATTAATTATGTGGAGAATCTTACGTCTTAATTAGAAATTTTTATTATAATATCTCCTTTTAAAAAAATCTAATACCAATTTAGTAATACATTAGCTGTTAAAATAATTGTTAACTACCCATCTTTATGAAAATAATCGATTGTTAAAATCGGTTAGGCGTTTGCAGAAAATTTATTTCAAAAAAATATTATGAGTTCTAAAAACAGTCATATGTATTTCATAAATCTTATTGTTAAATTACTATAATAATGATTGTTAATAAAAAAAATATATGTGAGAATATAAATGGAATTATAATAAGTTTAAAATTGATAAATTACTATAATAATGATTGTTATTTATTGTGTATATATAATAATCGATAGCTTAATTTTATTTTTTTATTTTATTACCTCAATATTACTAGTAATAATATTTATCTCTTTAAATTTCTTGATTTTATTTCCTAATTGAATAAGGATAATTTTAAATTTTTATAATATATGTGAGAATATATATGGAATTGTAATAAGTGTAAAATTGATTTTTAAAATCAGATTTTGACAAACTAGTATTTTCTTACTTTTTAGAATTTGCTATGAGATAGAGTGATCTTGAGTAATTTTTCAAAAACTTAGCTAAACACCAAAAATTACTTCAACTTTCTAAAATCACTCAAAAATAATTTCAGACCAGCTCTTAATATTTTTTAATAAAAAATAACTTTTTTTTTATATTTTCTAAAATATTATAGTATTATTATATACCAATTTAAAGTCTTAAAATCTAACAAATTTTAAGCCCTTAAAGTCTTAAATTGGTCAATAATTATCACAATATTTTAGAAAGATCATAAACAACACGAGGAAATTGTGTTAACGCATAATACGTGAATTGACAGCCCATTGACCAGCTGGCCTTGGCCAAACCGACCACAGGTGGTGCTGTACACCGGTGGACCCCCTTCCCAACGGCGGTCACCATCCCACCGATCGGCAGACCTCCCACCTGCCGCAAAACCTACGATATGGTTGCCAAACCCGGAGCCTACTCCAACTTTCGCAAATACTATCGCCGCCACCTTATCAGCTGCTGGTGGTGGTGCCCTTTTGCTGACAGAGCCTCTATTGAACCCCAAGCTTAACCAACAGGCGCTATATACCCTCCAGCGACAATAAATCTCTCAAAACCCGTAACCTAGCTTACAAAACCCTAGATCGCATGCACGCCCCCCAACCCGAGCAACCACCCTTTGTCCGCCGCCATTGGTTCCTCAAAATTGCCGGACATCCCTTACTGCCTTTGGTGTCGCTAAGCCAACACCGATTTGCTGGGAGCTGACGCGTCATGCAAAACCCTAGCTTACAACAACTTCCCTTACGTCCCGTGCAAGCTACTACTGATTATCGACATCATGCTTCCTTATATAGACACTTCAAATGTGGCCATTCCAGCTTCTTCTCGTCCTCCTTTAAACCAATCTACAGCTAGATACCCTCAAAACTGATCCACAACCGCCAGTTCTCAAAATCGACCCACCCTAAACCTTCATATGCCTCTTTGGATAATCCTGCATCCATTCTTTCTTAACCCCAATGCTACAGCTAGGCCTGAGTAAACCTTTGCTGATGTTGTTGCTAGTCGCACTGGGCGTCCGATAACGGTTAAGCCGGTTTTTCTTCACAGAGAGGAGCCCGCAGTTCACTTTTCTACTGTTGAAGTCCGGACTATGGCTAATCCCTTCAATTTGTGTCTTATATGTTATTCCGCTAAAGTTCTCTATTTGCCGGCCATTGACAGTTGTTATTCAGAAATGTTTTGTCACTATGGGGTTGAAGGGGAATTCTCGAGTATGTTTATTAGTTAATAGGCATGTGATCATCAAGTTGAAGCTTGAAGAAGATCATTCCCATATCTGGGTTAGGCAGACATGTTATGTTCATGGATGTGCATTTTCAAGTGGACACCTGAGTTTCGCTGAACTATCTATTGTGTCTGTTTGAGCGTTTTTCCCATATTTGCCTATTCATTATATTTACTACAAATATGCTCTGTTTTTTCATTGCATCTGCTGTTAGCAAACCTTTTGTGTCGATCATGCCACTACCTCAAGCAATAGGCCTTTTGTTGCTCCGGACTCAGCGGCGTATGATGTGTCACGATTCTTGTTGTCTAGTAATTGGTTTGGATACGTACGGTGATTCCGGGTTATAGCAGGACGTTGTCTTTGAGCATGTTCTATCTTATTGTGTTTCTTGCAAACTCCTTGGTCATTCTTCTGATGCACATTATGTGGCTAATCCTGAGCTACATAAGCCCCAGCAGCTTGATAGGGACAATTAAGAATCCTGCTGATGTTCAGCCTAGGGTAGCCCTTGTTCTTCAATGCGTTGCTGTTACAGATAATCAGCTTCAAGGGCCTCAACTTTAGTTAAGGGTGGGCAAACTCAATCCAATGCAATGGATACAACCAACCCAATCCAACTCGCTTTAATTTTGATGTGTTAAATGGGTTATTATGGATTATTTAGGCCAATTTTTTTCGAACCTAGTTAATAATTAGGCTGGACTACGTTAATTATGATGGAGTCATCTAACCTAACCCTCATCATCATCATCATCATCATAATAAAATCTCAATTGCAAAACCCTAAATATCTAACAGGCTAATATATTTTTTTATTCTCATTTTATTCTTTTATAAAAGAGACTATTTCATTCTTGTATCCAGTGATCTAAACTCTAATTACAAAACTATAATCACTCTCTCAAATCTCAATTCTCAATGAAGTGATGTATTTCTCTAATTTATTCATTCTAAATTCTTTTTTATTGTAAGAACATGCATCGTTAATTTGGATACATAACATTGGAAGTTAGAACGCGTGCGTGTGTGTAAACTAACGACCATATGCATGTTTTGCATGTTTTACTATTATCAATATTTATTCATTTATTGTTATTATTTTTTAATAGATGATACTGATTTGATTTGGCAACTGAATGATCTTAATATTTTTACAACTAAAAATCCTAATGATGAGTGTAAGAAATGAAAGCCTACAAGATCGCCATCAGATGGGTGGGAACATTTTACCTAGTATGGCAAAGGTAATAGATAACTATTGTGATAAATATTATTCTTGTGAATAAGGTTTTGGGACTAAAAATTCGCAAAATCATTTGAAATTAAGATATCCAAAATATAATAATATTGTGGCAGCAAAGGATAAAAGGCAAAAGGTTTTGGTTAATGCAAAAATAACTAATAAATGTGGTCCTAGTAGTCTAATAGTTGTGGGTTTTAATAAGGAACAATCTAGAAAAGCATATGTTAGGATAGTAATTCTTGATGAGATGTCTTTTAGCTCTGTTGAGAATGAAGGGTTTTGGTATTTCTGTAGTGTTGCTTGTCCAAAATCACCCCTCCTCCTAAAACAACAATTGGTAGGGATATTTATCAGCTTTACTTCAAAGAGAAACTTTATTTAAAAAGGCTATTTATTGAAAATGCCTAAATAGTTTGTATAACCACTGACTATTGGACTTCTATTCAAAATGTCAATTATATTGTTATCACAACCCATTTTATTGATTATGAGAGGAAGTCACTCAAGAGATATTGAGTTTTTCTACAATTCCCAACCAGAAAGGAGAGACAATAAGGAAGTTGATTGAGAGTTGTTTGCTAGAGTATGGTATTGAAAGGATCTTTACAATCGCGGTTGATAATGGAAGTTCAAATGAGAAAATTAGAATGGAGATGGTCTGGTTTTAGATAGGGAATTTATACACATAAGATTTTGGGTATAAATTCAATTGCTGGTATCTGAAATGTCAGCCAATATGTAAGATGTTTAGCTTTACAATTACAAAAATTTCAGAAATGTTATAAGTGAAAAACAGTTGAAAGTAAGAGGATAATGACATTAGATACCTACTAGGTAAAACTCCACCTACTTGATGTTAGCAAGTGCTTTAAAATTTTAAAAAGCATTTGATAGGTTGGTGGATGATGATAAACATTATGTGATATATTTTTTTATAAATGAGAGTGGAAAAAAGAAGAATCGTCCACCAAAAGATATAGAAAGAATATAGACTAGGCTAATGCTGAAGTATTTGTAAAATTTTTCCAGTCTTTTTATATAATCACTTTAAACTTTAGTGTTTCTCTATTTGTTACTTCTCATATGTACTTTTATGACTTATATTCAATTTAAGCTTTGTTTGGAATAACTTATTGAATAAAGTTTATAGGAGTAGAGCTTTTCATAAAAAGCCATTGGGTGTTTGATTGTCAATTAAAAAAGATTTTTTGAACCATTAGACTGTTTGGTTTTGTAAAACTAAAAGTGTTTTTGTGTAATTAAATTACCAAAAAGGATATGTATTCATAATTATATAACTTGTAACAAAATGCATCCAAGCTACCAATTAATAAGAAAAAACCAGTTCAATCATTTCTTCGATGTTCAAAATAAAAAATTGCATCATTGATATATTCTCCCAAACAAATAATACTATCTAAATTAAAATGATAATCAATAATATAACTGAAATGGTAACGGAACATGAGAAGTGCTGCAATTTGATCACATTCTTGGTCCATTTCACATACATTGAATGAACTTGTACTTTGTTCTTCATTGTTCTCTTCCCTTTAATTTTCACTTTCACTTGTTGGAAGCAATTCCTCATCATTATCAAAAGGTTGAAATTCTTGGTCATTATCTACATATTTTCTTATAAAATTATGAAGAATCATTGAAGCAATCACAATTTTCACTTGCTTACTAAAAGGGAAACTAGGCAATTGGCACAAAATTTTCTATCTATTTTTTCAAACACCAAAAGTCTTTTCAATTGTGCATCTCAAGGATGAGTGGGCATGATTAAATATTTCCTTTTTTTCCTCTTTGTTGACTTCCACATCGAAAATTTGGAAGATAATATCATTCACCTTTATAAGGACCTAAATAACCCTTCATGTGAGGATATCTAGGATCTATTAGGTAACACTTGCAAAATAGAAATTCTATAATTGAAAAAAAAATTATATAGAAATGCATCATAAATAATATATTATAACTTACCTGTAGGTGGATGAGGAAAGTGCAAATTCTCTCTATGTAAGACTTATAAAAATATACGCGTATCATGGGCAGTGCCTTTCCATCCAGCCCATGCAAATGTAAAACACATTAAAATCACATGCAGCTATCACATTTTGGGTAAGAATCCCTTTTCTTCCAATATGCAGTATTTGCTTCGATGTAGGCACTATAATTGGTATATGTGTCCCATTAATTGTCCCAATACAATCTTTAAAATATGGCCAATATCGTTCATCATTCCTAATTTTTCTGGGAATTCCTTTAAATTGTGGGCCTGAGGGTTTCAAAAAATCAATGGCCATATGACAAACAAAATCTAACACTATTCCAAACCACCTCGATACAGTTTCACCTGAATGTTGAAATTTTTTTAGAACCATTCTATTCCCAAATGCATGATCTAATGTAATAAAAAAAATAGCTACTGACTCAATTATATATATATTTTCGCCTCTTTTAAGACCATATGGTTTACTCAAAACTTAACATAATTTCATAAATACATGTTTTCCCATTCTAAATTGTTGATAACATCTATCTTGATGTCCATTTAGCACCTCCAATACAAAAGAATAACTTAAATGATGGGATGTTCTACATGGTTCCTTTAAATTATGCTTAATAAAATTATTGGCATACAATGCAACTCCAATTTGTATCATTTGTAATAATTTGTTCTCAGCATCACTTTCATCAATGTAATTATGCTCACTATCATCATCATTTTTTTGGGAATTCCATATTTGTACACACATATATAATAAAATTTATTATTATTTGAAAAGAAAAAAATTAAAAATAAATCTAACGCAACTCAAAACCAAATAAAATAAAATTATCCAAATTGATTCAAAATAATATTCTTAATATAAGAACATAAATAAAATGAGATGAAGCAAACAATAGTCTTAAATATAAGAATATGCCATAAAATAAAACTAGAGAGAGTCTTTCATGAACTTCAACCACTCAATTTGAACATCACGATTCTTGATTGCAACAAACATCTCCCTATTCTTCTTCTTAAGAAAAATTTTAGTGGCATTCAGACACAACTCACTTTTTATTTCAATTTCAGGCATATTACGTAATATTTCTATTACTTCTGCAATGCTACAACCATTTTCACCATTTCTTATAACTGTAGATGGTCTACTCTCTACTGCCTGACATAAACGATCCAATTGTTTAGACAATCTAATTGCAGCTCTATCTCGCTTTCGAATTGGTAATTTTCTTTTCCTTCCATTATCATGTGTAGATGCTATAGGAGTACCATTATCAATGTCAGTCTCAATGTTCTCTAGTGCATCAAAATTTTATGGTTCAATATTGACACTCTCCTCCTGAAAAAACATATTATTATCTTCACTAGCATATTGATTAAAAGGTCCATCCTCACCATCATTTGGTACAAAACCCATAGATGGTGCCCATGATCCTTCCCCTGTAGCAGCAACATCTTTGAACAAAATTTCTAGTTGGTCAACATTTCTCAAGCCTGTAGAACAAAATTTAATTGCTTCAGGTATCTCCTACAATAATGCAAAAGGATTATGTGTTAAAAATATGTCTAATTTGCTCCCAAAATAATTTCCTATTGCACTAGAAAATAAAAAAGTTAGAAATTTGCACCTTCAATTTTCTCTCCCACCATTCATCGGGAGCAATAATTTTCTGTTTTATAGGATTCCATCTTCAACCAGTTTCATTTCTTAGCAAGGTTGTCCAAAGTTACCAATCATTTTTTAGGATTTCCCACTTGTTTTTCAATTGTTTTTGTTCATAATCTCTACCGGTCATTGAATAAAACTTAGCAATAAGATTTTTCCACTCGACTTATTAAAGTGACCATTTGGTCGATTCCCAGCTAATGTTTCATTTATGCAAATCTTAACAAAAGAATCAGTGGTAACATCATCCCAATCTGCCTTTGATTTTTTTTCTCTTTTCTTCTATAACAGTTGCCATTCTAGATAAAAGATATCTAATATTGTTATATAAAAATAATGCACAAATAAAAAAAAGATGACATGAATTTCAAATATAAAATAATAATTGGCATGTATTGTTGAATAATACAATAAAAAGAAAGAAGAAACAATACCAAATGGTGCCAATAATTTATAATGAATAATGTAATAAAAAAAATAAAAAAGTAACAAGTGTGGCATTAATTTATATTGAATAATATAATAAAAAGAAAGATGAAACAATAGCAAGTGCTGGCAATAAACATATTGAATATTATAATAAAAAGATTGGTCATGGGTTTTAATTACGTTTTAAGTGCATGATCAATTAATTGTTTACAAAGAAATCATAACTAAAATCATATTATGGAGTCCCCTTAAATGACTTGATAGGGTTTGCTCCCCAGTTCGAGTTGCAGGGAAGTTGCCTTTTTTAGGAGAACCTGTGTCTTCCAGTTCGAGCGGGGACTTCTAGTTTGGGTTGTGGTGCAGACCTAAAGGTACCTCCCACAATTGGGAACTCTACCCAGGATACCTCGTGGTTAAGACTAAAAATCATATTATAGGTGAGGTGATATATAGACATGTGGTGACAGAAAATATGACATTATTTTGTGATTTCTTTGCATGCAATGACTCACATGAAAATGTATATAGAAGGTAATGATCAACTAGTTACGATATCCATAGCAAAATTGCACCAACACATGAATTGATTAAAGCATTAATCAATAATTATTAGGAGTTCTTTTAGAAACTAAAACTAGATTTAAAAGAAACATGAAACAGTACCATATATTGAATAATATAATAAAGACAAAGATGAAAAAGTAACACAAAGGTTTGAATAATATAATAAATACAGAGATGAAAAAGTAGCAGGAAGCATTACCTGGCGCACTCCTCACCAAAAGCGTTGGCTATGACTATGAGTTTTCTCTTAAGTGTTCCGTATGTGTAGGATTTGCAAAATTAAAGTCCCAACTATTTAAAAAAAAAGAAAAAGAGAGAAAAAGTGAAGTGGCAGCAACATATTTCATTGTGTAGGTTCTATATATAATAGGGTATTATGTAATTAAGGAAATATTTTAAGGATATTTTTGATATTACATATTTTTTGGAAAAGCTCTCTAATTTCTACTCCCAAAAGCTCAAATTTTGGGTTTATACTAGTAGAGGTAAATTAGCTTATTTAAGCCTAAAAAACACGACTAAAAAATTAATCAAACACCAACAAAAATTTAAAAAGTGCTTATAGGATTACATAAGCACTTATGACCACTAGAAAAGCCATACCAAATGGGCATTTAATATAAGCTAACATCTTTTGCTAAAAATCCATACTTTTTGTTTGGTAATATAGTTGTTAGTGTGAAAAAGAAATTTGGTAAGTATTGGGGCACAATTAAAAGCATTAACACATTGTTGCTTGTTGCAATTACTTTTGAAACAAGTATGATAAGTATTGGATTATATTACATATTTTGCTAATGAAATGTGTGGTGACATAAAAGCAAAATAGGTGGTAAAGGGAATCAAGGGGCTTATGTCACATTTTTATAAGAAAATGATTTGCCTTTGTTTAATGTGTTGATGTGGAAAAGGAACATGGTAACAAGAATCTTCGTATTGCAATGTTATTCAAGTTTAAGAAAATGAAAGAGAAGGTACGCATTGAAGTGAAAAATTAGGTTGATAGGTATTTGTTGAAGCCTAGTGAAGATTCATGTGATAGTAAGTTTCACATTTTAGATTGGTAGGAAGTTAATTCATAGAAGTATCAAATTTTATCATATGTTGTGAAGGATATGTTCAAAAATTCCAACATCAATAGTAGCTTCAAAGTTTACATTTAGTACTTGAGGGCATACTCTTGATCTGTTTCAAAGTCTATAACGTCCAAAAATAGTGGAAGGTTTAATATGGTCACAAAATTGGCTATGGTCTTCACTAGTCGCATTAGATAGTGAGCCATTAATGGAGGAGAATGCATTTTATAAATCACTTAAAACAAGTAACGTTTATATTTATGTACACTACTAGAAAAATGACCTTTACTAACACTAAATTAATTATATTTTCCTGTTTGTTTTACAACCGAAAGAAAACTCAAAATATATTAAATATACAAAATGTCGCAACACAATTGCATAAGAAACATCTCAAATACATCACTTAAATTCATATAATTCAACTAAATCATTGTTTGGAAAAGAAACATATAAGTACTAAATTAAGTCTTGGACAAGCTTTGAACAACAAAGTATTAAGTTAAGATTCAACAAATATTAACCAACAAAAAGAAGCACAAAATGGCATCGAACATCGACAAGTGGCTTCATTTTTCTTTTCCCACCTACAAGTACATAAAATCAATTAGTATACCATAAAAAATAATTCTTGGATTTTTGGGAGAAAAACTAATCATGTCAATTTCAGTGTTTATGGATGCTGGAATAAATGAAGAGGCATTAAATCAAGTCATGTTGAAACACTATATAGGGGAAACATATATCAAGCAGGGAAAAAAAGAATTAAAAGCTTTAAGTTTTAAATACCTTCCCAACCTCCACAAAACCTCTGTGTGCATCTTCAAAATTAACCTGCAAAATTGACAAAAGTAAATAGATTAATAAGTAGAAAGTATATTGGCCCATGTTTTAGAATTGCGAATGCATAAGCTCCAAACTCTTTAAAAAAAATCAACATGGAGGAGGTCTGCTTACATTAGACCATGATGCCTAAAAAAAATAGAAAAAGAGAAGCAAATGGAAAGATCATCACTCATACTATAATATACTAATTGATCATGCATCAAGATATGTTGGGATCTATAAATACATTGAAAAGATCTCTGTAAATAACGGTGCAACTAGAAAGCTTGGTGTTTACATTTTTGAAAATTCTTTTTATTACTGACAACAGAAAGGGATTCCTTTTTCTGCTTATTTTATAAAAATACTAATCTAGGCTACCCCACTATACTCAAAGTAATCTTATACAAATGCTCTTTTGACAAGATTGATATTTGCTACCTTTCACCCCAATTACAAAACCATAGAAACTCACCACCTAGACAATTTTAAAATTGTCTCTATAGTTAGTTGTTAAAAATTGCTAAATTTGTTTGCAGCCATGCCTAAAAATTTCAAGAACATTGAACACAATGCATTATAGGTACAAACAAGATAAAATGAAACTAATTTCTCAAAATTATTAAATTATTACTTAATCAAAAGGTTGACAAATGATGCTCCAGGATTCACTCAACATGTCATCCAAGCTGATGCAAAACAGTAGAACTATAGAACTAGGACAAAACTTGCAGCAAGATAACAACAATTTCCCCCTTTCGTGTAAGATTTTCAGTAATTACTTTTCCTGGCACTTGTTAATTGTGTCAGTAATGCTCTAGCCTAAACACACTGACACTAATTTTTAGTGTCGGTGATTTTTGTGTCAGTAATTCATGTCATTATGGTATCACTAAAATAATGACACGATAGCATTAATATTTAATGATACTATTTATATGTCAGTAATTTATGAGACTACAATACCAAGAGCATACTGACTCAATAACATAAAAAATTATTAATGTCATTTTAAACATTTAATGTCAGTATTTAGTGATGTTATAATTCTTGTGGTTAATAGTATACTATGTATGTGCCGCATGTACAACTAATAAGTGATCAATTAATTGCAACGTGAAATACTGAAATGTATAGCCAACTACGCTACTGGTCATATAAGTATGAGCCATTGGTTACTAAAATTTTCATTCTATAAAGAAATTAAAAAGCCAACATTGCAAAGATGATAAGATTAAATGAGCGAGTAAAGGCAGGCAGCCTTTAGCAAGTGAGTTTTACAACTAGCTCATAGTTCATACTTGCAAATTGCTCTCATTCTAGTGATCAATAGTGATACTTCATCTTCGATTTGAAATTTGGGTAAATTTACATCTGAATTTTGTAATTTTTGGTTATTATTTACTGTTAAGTCCATTGTTTATAGAGTTAGCATCTTATGACAAGTCTAGTTAAATTGGAAGTTTATTTATTACATATCTTGTAATAGGGATTAATTTATTAATTTCCTAATTTAGTGAGATTCCAATTTATTAGGAATATTTGTTTCCTAATTTAATTAGATGTCTAATTTAGCAAGTCAATTTATTATAAGATTCTATAATTGGTGCAAGAGATTTATTTAGAGCAAGAAGTTGGTTCAAACAGGAAGTCATTAAATGCTCTAGATATTTCTTGGAAGACTAACAAGGCAAGAAGATCAGATTTATTTATATTCAGATTCATAGGAATTATAAGAGGAAAGAAACTATTATTTGAAAAGTATCCAAGTCTTCTAAGACTTGCTATTTTGGTGAAACCCTAGTGCCTATATAAAAAGAGGTATTTCACAATTGAAGGGACGCACAATATAGAGCATAAAGGAGAGAAGCAAAATTCGGCCGCTTCCCTAGAAAATCCGAGTTTGGCGCATAATGTTTTGTTGATTTATTTATCTTCTTTTCATCTCTGTGGAGTGATACAAACCCCGTCAAGAACTGACGCGACCCTAACTAAATTAGTTCCCAAGATCGAATCTAAACTAGGAATGGAATGGAACCTCAACCCAAAGCTTATTGAAAGCATGAACCTTGGTATGTGAAGACGTCACAATCAGCTATGGATGGTCTGATTGATAAGTCAAGATATTGAACGCCACGAAAATCCGATAGGTTCAAAGAGTTCATAAAGAACCAAAGAGGATTAATTCTCTCACCAATTCCATTAAAAAAAAAAAGCTTTTCCTCATTTATTAGATACGAGTACATTATATAAGGTTGGTTACAAGAATTTTTGGAAATAAATCCTAAACCAAAAATCAAATCAGAATCTAAATCTTCCATAATAGTAAAGAATCTAAACCAAATCAGAATCCTAATCTAAGTAAATAGGAAAGAATTTAAACCAAATCAGAATCCTAATCTAAGTAAATAGGAAAGAATCTAAATCAAATTAGGATCCTAATTAGCTTAAAATAGAACTAAATGATTTGTTTTTCTAATAGCCTCCTTAAGAAACGGGAAAGTATTTGAAAAAGGAAAATAATATATTTTCCCGCCATAATGTGCAAACCAACTCCCTATTTCATGGAAGTGAATATTTAGTAACTTCAAGAGTCTGAATCGTGCATTTATCATGTGCGATTCCTTCAAAGGCCTCCACGAATTTGATTGAGCCCAAGTTGCTTGAATCAATCCATTAAACGCTTCTTTGAATTTCTTTGTTCGAGCTCTGGTAACGGGTACGACGGGAACTTGAATAGGATCTGAATCTACCTCATCCCATGTGCTTGTGATAGTTTTATCCTTAATCTCATCATTTGTGGAGAGTTTATGTGGATCTTGGATCACTAGACATTGAAGAATTGAAGAATTGAAGAATTGAAGAATTGCTATTGATCACTTTGCAAAGTGCCTTGAGAATCGTGGATCAAGAAGGGTAGCGATTATTCAAGAGATGCATATTCAGGCTAAGGTTGAGTAAACTGTATGGTGATAAACTGTAAGTGAGAGTCTTAAGTTTGGTAAATTCATAGGTTGTACATCTCAACTTAGTGAATTGCTTTTGATCTGGGTGTGGCCTTGTGGATGTAAAATTGATTAATCCAAACCACATAAAAATCTCTGTGTTATTTATTTTCTGTATTTTATTGTGTTTTTAAAAAATTAATATTTTTGATGCGGATGAATAGTAATCATAAACAGTAACTGTGAACAATTGCGGTGAACAGTAACAGTGAACAATATTTTCGAAAAAAATTAAGTTGTTAATTTTTTTTTGTTTTTAATTACCTACATCTATTTGTTATAGATCTAAATTGCTTTCATTTACTGATCCTATGCATGTCAGATATATCCATTCAGTTATGTGCTTTCATTTTTTATTATTTGACTTTGAGCAGTTTATTTAAGTGATTTTTAAGTAGTTTGTTTAAGTGATTTTTGTGTCTACATTTTCAGGGCATCATTGATATTGTTAAACAAAACTTGATATAATTGTCAAACCAAAGACTTGTAAGAAGGAAAACCTATTTAGAGCCTTAGGTAAAAAGGGTTTTAATTTCTTTAATTTAGGTTTTAACTAATTCTTTTCTCTTTTATTTTTCAATAAACCTCGCTTGACCTGGTCAACTTCAGTTATTAAAAAAAATCAATAATTCAATTACTACATACTAGTCACGAGAAAATTTATTCAGTCGTAAAAGTAAGGGCCATTGGTTTCCGAAGTTTTCATCCCATAAGAAAATTATTAAAAAGCTAGCTAGCATTGCAAAGAAGATATATACTTAAGATTAAGAAAGCGAGTAAAGACTCTCTTTAACAAGTAAGTTTTACCATCAATTCAAGTATACTTTGTTGTTGCACATTGCTTTTATACATTGCTTTTATATATTCTAGTGATCAGTAGTAGTGATGCTATTGCCTAAGATAGTTGTTGAATTGTCTTTTGCCTTTCGAATTATCCTATTTTCTAACATATATCAATATAAATTATTTGTGATGTGAGATATGATATTCCATTTTCGTATAATTAAATTGTACGACGAGAATGTGTGTGTGGAAGTTGATGATTAGCATTGTCGTGGATTCAATATTTAAACAATTTTCTCAGAGAAATATCTGATTGTTTGATTTTTAAATAATTATATTTAATTAGCAGCTTAGTTAGCTAAAGGTTAAAAAATTAATTTAATTTTACCCACTCAGCAACCTTTTAAAAAAAATCAAAATAAAAATATAAAAAAATGATAAAATATCTCTAGACACTTTGACATCAACATTCTCTTCTTCTACCTTTTACAACATGAATTGTAAAATGCTAATGATTACACGGGAATGCAACCTCGGTTTCAGCGGTGATGCTGACGCAATCCCTTGATGAAATTTAAACACACTTTCTTCAATAATTTAATTACGGGTCTGTTCATTCAGGATGTACTTGATACACTATATTATATTATGTTATATTATATTATTTTAATATTAATGTATTGTATTATATTATATTGTATTAACATTATATTATAATAATATTATATCTTGAATTATTTTAATACTGTTGTATTGTATTGTATTGTATTGTATTAACACTGTATTATAATAATATTATACAATGCTTGATGTCACACTATATTGTATTAATTTTTTGTGATTGATTTAAATTAAATATTATATTATATTAATATTTTATATTTTTATTAATTTTAAATTAATATTATTTAAATTTATTCATATTTAAGTATTTATTATTAGTTATATTATATTATAAATTTATTAATAAATTATAATGTAAAAATAAAAATATTATATATTATTATATTAAATTAAAATGTTATATTTTATTATTATTATTATTATTATTATTAAGTAAAAGCAAAAGCAAAAAGGAAAAAGGAAAAGCAAAAGAAGGAAAAGAAAAAAAAACCAACAAGCTAATTCGGCAATTAGCACAGTTCCTTTAACCCATTACCATGTTCTTCCAAACATGATACTATCATTAATTTAATGTGAATATTATTTTAATACACCATAATATCATACACCAAACACACTCATATAGCATAATATAATAAATACTGTGTGCCAAACGCACTTATAATATTTAATACTACACTGTATTATATTAATTCTTTTATGATTAATTTAAATTAAATATTATATTAATATATTTAAATTGCAATAATATTTTATATTATTATTTATACTATTATTAATTTTAAATTAATATTATTGAAATTTATTCATATTTAAATATTTATTATTAGTTATAATAAATTATAATGTAAAAATAAAAATATAACATAAAAATATTGAATAATAAATTACATATTTATTAATTTATATTAATAATTATAATGTAAAAATAAAAATATAACATAAAAGTATTGAATAATAAATTACATATTTATTAATTTATATTAATAATTATAATGTAAAAATAAAAAATAAAAAAATTATATAATATTATATTAAATAAAAAATTATTATTATTATTATTATTATTATTATTATTATTAAGCAAAAGTAAAAGTTAAACAAAAGCAAAAGCAAATGCAAATGCAAAGTTGGAACCGTGAAAGGGAGGGAAAAAAAAAAGCGAGGTGTAGTTGCCGCATTACCTTAAACTTGACTGTGAGTCGATAAAGAAATTTAGATGAACCATTATATATATAAGGATGAACCATTACCGAAATTTTCTCATTGGATAAAGAAATTTGGAAGCTAGATTCAACAAAGAAATTTTCTCATTAATTAAAGAAGATAGATTGATCACCTCAGTGACAGAGTAATAAAAGTGATCCTTAACAAGCATGTTTCACTACTTTATATTTATTCTTTGCTCTCTTATTCTAGCGATCAACGTTAATTGATACTTTATCTCTGATTTTGAAATTTGGGTAAGCTTACATCTGAATTTTTGTAACATTTTATTATGTCTGTATTGATCCTATGCATGCCGTGTTCCTTCAAATATAGAAAAAAATGATATAAAAAGATATAGATTCAGATGTGTGCTTCATTTGTTGATTACATGACTTTTCGATTTTTGAGTATCCTTGCCACCTACTGATAAGTGCATATTTTCTATATATTTTAATATTAATTTCTCCATCTTTTTCTTGTTTTGTTCTTAAATATTCTAGTTATTTTAGTGAATTTTTAATTTAGTAAATAATATTGTTATTGTGTTAATTTTATTGTTATTGCGTTAATTTTTATCTTAGTTTATTTTATTTTATTTTATTTTGTTATTTTAGGTATATTTCGGGATTAAAGAGGAATTAAATCGGAGCGTTTAAGAAGAAATCTACTTGAAGAGATTAGAAAAGGAAATAACTGAAGATTTCTGGAAGCCAATTAATTAATTGATATTAATTTTGGAGGCATATGGGATTTCACGGGGCTAAAATTGGAAAATGAAAGCCAATTAAAAGAAGCCAAGCCATCACATGAAAGCAAAATTGGAAAAAAGGTGATTGCCATCCACGTGAGAGGAAGAAAAGAATAAAGGCTTTTGGCCTTAAGCATGGCCAATCAAAAGAGTTTGTGCATGAAAATAAAAAAAGGAAACAAATATTTTGCATGATAATTTAAATGGCAAGTCACGTGCATGGCATTGAAAAAATTGGAAAATAAAGATTGCAAACCAAAAGTGGCAGCACGTGAATTACAATTGACAAGTGGCGGTTTTGGCTTGGATTAATTCCTTTCCATGTAAGGATTCGGGAGCAACAATATAAAAAGCCAAGAGCAGCAGCCGCCAGAGAGTGTGTGAGAGCCGCCAGAGGAGAGAAAAAAAAACGGAAGCAACAAAAGAGAGGAAATTTAGCAGCAGCAAGGAAACTGAAAAAAAATCAGCAGCCGGAAGGAATTGAAGAAAAATTGCAGCCGTGTGAATTAATCTCCATGATTGGTTTTATTAATTCTCTTACTCCCAATTTAATTATGTTAGGCTAGATTTTCTATTTGGTTGATGGTGAATTCAAAACCCCAAACATGTCATATGATTAATTTTTAATTTCTATCATTCAATTTATTTAATTGGAATTGTTTATGTTCTTCCATAATTAATGTTTATGATTTTATTCTTGTCTTGTTTGAGTGGCCAATTAGATAGGACTTGAATAATTTCTATTGCTAGATTAAAATCCTTGATCCGTAATTGTCTTGATATTTTAATTATTAGTAGCAGGTTGGAATCAGTGATTTCAATTGGAGAACATAACCTAGGTTAAATAATCCAAGCTTGTGTGTTTATTGCCTAGATCAACCTAATATCTTTCTTTGTTTAATGCTTCCATTATCTTAAATTTAAAGAGATTGTTTTAAATTATTTAATGGTTAGAGATTAGGTGAAGAGCTTATTTCGCCTAACGACACACTAAGGAAAGATTGAGATTAATGAGAGCTTATTGTTGTCTACGGTTGATAGTTTCAATATAAATTGATGATAGAATTAATGTATTATGTGCATGTTTGGTGGTGGCGAATGATCCTTTGACCAAAGTTTTTCCCATTATTATTTCTTTATCCTTTAATTCGAGTTTTTATTATTAAATTATTATTTTCGTAGTTTTAATTTCTTTATTTCTTGCTATTTAGTTAAAAATTCAAAAACCTCCCTTTTTATTTATAATTGGCATTTTCTTTAGTTAGATTAATTTATATTATTATTCTTATTATTATTTTATTTTAAATCTTGTTTTAGAGTTGATAATAAATATAACTAGCATAGTCTCTATGGGATCGATCCTTACTCGCTCTTTACTAATTATTTATACTAGTAGTAAGGTTTTAAATTTGGTGCACTCTAACGACACTACCAAATTTTTGGCGCCGTTCAGTGGGACTAGCGTCTAGTTTGTTTATTATCACTCGTTTTATTTTATTTTCTCATTTTATTTATTTATTTTATTTTAATTACCTATTTTTTGTTCTATATTTAGATTTTCATGAGCATAGAGGACATTCGATTGAAACTCGAACAACTTAGAGCAAGCTCATCACATTCAGAACTCGATTTTTCCATCCACATTCCACTCACGAAGATAGAGCCAAGCAGCCCAGAACTCGAACCAATGGCTCAGAACAACAACCGAACACTTAAAGAGTTGGCAGCTCCAAACTTGGACCAGCAACCTTTATGCATTGAGAATCCAAACCCTCAGATAAACTTTGAACTCAAATCTGGGATGATTCATCTTCTTCCTACTTTTCATGGTCTTGCAGGAGAGGACCCAAATAAGCACTTGAAAGAGTTCCATGTGGTATGCTCCACAATGAAACCAGCCGGGGTTTCTGAAGAACAAGTTAAGTTAATGGCCTTCCCATTCTCTTTGGCCGATTCAGCCAAGGAATGGTTGTACTATCTTCCCTCCGGTACTGTCACTACATGGAATGAGATGCGTCAGCTATTTTTGGAGAAATACTTCCCAGCATCAAAAGCTGGCAGCATTCGAAAAGAAATTTGTGGAATTCGACAGTATAATGGGGAGTCTCTTTACGACTATTGGGAACGATTCAAAAAGTTATGTGCTAGTTGCCCCCACCATCAAATAAGTGATCAGCTCCTTATTCAATACTTTTATGAGGGTCTACTGCCTATGGATATGAGCATGATTGATGCCGCTAGTGGAGGAGCACTCGTGGATAAGACACCAGAAGCAGCCCGAAATCTCATTGCTAACATGGCTGCTAATTCCCATGGTTCAACACCAGGAACGATCCACTGCCACCACCTAAGCGAGTCAATGAGGTAAGTACTACTTCTCTAGAACAACAAGTTTCAAATCTCACTTCTTTGGTGCAACAATTAGCTCTAGGGCAACAAGTGAGACCGTGTGGCGTATGTTCTATGGTCGGGCATGCGACTGACGTGTGCCCTACTCTCCAAGAGGGTTCGCATGAGCAAGCTAATGCAGTTGAGGGTTTCCTAGGCCAACCAAGACAAAGGTATGATCCTTACTCTAATTTTTACAATGAAGGGTGGAAGGATCACCCTAATTTCAGGTATGGAAACCAACAACAAGGCATTCCTAATATGGCACCGTCTCGACCACCGGGCTACCCCCAACAACGAGTGCAACAACCTTACCAAGTTCGGCCACCTCCACCTCCTCAAAATCAAGGTACGTCTTTGGAAGATCTTGTAAAAGCTCTCGCTACTAACTCTATGCAGTTCCAACAGACTACCCAGACACAGCTCCAACATTTAGAGAATCAGATTGGCCAACTGGCCACATCTATGAGTAGGATAGAGGCTAGAAATTCAGGAAAGTTACCTTCTCAGCCAGAAATTAATCCAAAGGAGAATGCTAGTGCTATGTCTCTGAGGAGCGGAAAGCAGTTGGAACCATTATTAGCTAAGCCATCGAAAGACCCTACAACATCATCGCACTCTTTGACCAATTCCTCCCCTGAGGCTCCTTCTTTAACAAGGAAAGATGACTCTCACTCAGCATTGCCAGTCGACCCATCTGGCCAGGTAAGTGTCCCTTCACCGCGAATTAAAACTCTTTCTATTACTCCACCATTTCCTAGTAGGTTTAAACAATCCAAGAAAGAGGAGCAAGAAAAAGAGATCCTTGAGACCTTTCGTAAAGTAGAGGTAAATATTCCTCTACTTGATGCAATTAAACAAGTGCCGCGTTATGCAAAGTTTTTGAAGGAATTATGTAGTAACAAGCGAAAGTTGAGCGGTAACGAAAAAGGTAAGTGTAGGAGAGAATGTTTTCTTTGTACTCAAAGAAAACTTCCTCCTAAGTGCAAGGATCCAGGTACTTTTACTATCCCCTGCACTATTGGCAATACCAGATTCGAAAGATGTATGTTAGATTTAGGGGCCTCAATTAATGTTATGCCATATTCGATTTATAACTCTTTGAATTTAGGTCCAATGGAAGAAACTGGTATAATTATTCAATTGGCTGATAGATCTAATGCTTACCCAAAGGGGGTTGTGGAAGATGTTCTTGTGCAGGTCAATGAATTGGTCTTTCCAGCTGATTTTTATATCCTTGAAATGGAGGATGAGTTGTCGCCAAATCCCACTCTATTCATTGGGGCGACCATTCCTTAAGACAGCCCGAACTAAGATTGATGTTCACGATGGAACCCTCACAATGGAATTCGATGGTGAAGTGATCCGCTTCAATATCTTTGAGGCAATGAGGTATCCTAGTGATGTACATTCTGTTTTTGCCATAGATGATATTAATACTTTGGTGCAGGATTTCTTTGAATTATCCGGTAATGACAGCTTTGAAGTTGCCATAAGCAAAAATCTTACGAAAGATAATTCTAAGGAACAAGCAAATTTGATAAAGTTGGATGATGGGGTAGAAGAAGCTATGGCAATCTTAGATGGAGCAGTCCCATTACGCACCAATGGGTATAATATTTCTTATCTTGAATTGCCTTTATTAAACGAGAAACTTTTACCTTCAGTTGTGCAGGCACCTACCTTAGAGCTCAAGCCACTCCCAGAGCACCTGCAATATATTTACTTGGGTGAGAATGAGACACTTCCAGTCATAATTGCTAAAACCCTCACTTCAGTTCAACAAGAAAAGCTAATCAGGGTGCTTCGGGATCACAAGACAGCGATTGGCTGGACCATTGCCGATATTAAGGGAATTAGTCCTTCCATGTGTATGCATCGCATTTTACTAGAGGAAGGGTCTAAACCAACAAGAGTTCAAACTGGGTGGAGAGTTTGCATTGACTATCGTAAACTGAATGCAGCCATTTTCATGAGATCATTTTCCTCTGCCATTCATTGATCAAATGCTTGAAAGGTTAAGTGGTCATTCTCATTATTGTTTTCTTGATGGTTACTCAGGTTATAATCAGATTGTTATCGCTCCGGAAGACCAAGAGAAAACAACCTTCACATGCCCCTTTGGCACATTTGCTTACCGACGCATGCCATTTGGTCTTTATAACGCTCCTGCCACTTTCCAAAGGTGCATGGTGAGTATTTTTTCTGATTATGTGGAGAACATCATTGAGGTATTTATGGATGATTTTACGGTTTATGGTGATTCTTTTGATAGATGTTTAGATAACCTTACACTTGTGCTTAAACGATGCATTGACACTAACCTTGTGCTTAATTGGGAAAAATGTCATTTTATGGTTAATCAAGGTATTGTATTAGGCCATATTATTTCTAAAAAGGGAATTGAAGTTGATAAATCTAAGATAGATCTTATTCGTTCCTTACCACCTCCCATTAGCGTGAGAGAGGTTCGTTCTTTTCTTGGTCATGCAGGTTTCTATCGTAGGTTTATCAAGGACTTCTCTAAGATCGCATTACCCCTCTGCAACTTACTTCAAAAGGATGCAACTTTTGACTTCAATGATGAGTGCCAAAGAGCATTTGAGAAGTTAAAAGAGGTTTTGACATCAGCCTTTTTGTGATTCAACCACCGAACTGGGATTTACCATTTGAGATCATGTGCGATGCCAATGACTATGCTGTTGGAGCCGTGTTGGGCCAGCGTGTGGGCAAGCTTCCTCATGTCATCTACTATGCCTCCCGTACATTGAATGATGCACAACTCAACTACTCCACCACAGAGAAAGAACTTTTAGCAGTTATCTTTGCCTTAGAGAAATTTCGTTCTTATTTAATCGATCTAAGGTAATTGTTTACTCGACCATGCTATTAGGTACTTGCTCACCAAAAAGGATGCCAAACCGCGCCTTATTCGATGGATACTTCTATTGCAAGAATTTGACTTAGAGATTCTAGATAAGAGAGGTTCTGAGAATTTGGTGGCAGATCATTTGAGTCGGCTTACCTATAACGAAGATACACTCCCATTGCATGAGAACTTTCCAGATGAACAGTTATTACAGGTAGGTGCAGTTATTCCTTGGTATGCAGATATTGTCAATTACTTGGTTACCATGATAGTACCGGAAGAGCTAACCCGTGCACAAAAGGCCAAGATCAAGAGTGATGCAAAGTACTATGTGTGGGATGAGCCATATTTGTGGAAGTATTGTTCTGATCAAATTATTAGAAGGAGCGTACCCGAATCTGAATTTTCTTCTATTCTCACATTTTGTCATACTCTGGCTTGTGGAGGACATTTTGGACCAAAGCGAACAGCCCTCAAGGTACTTGCAAGTGGTTTTTATTGGCCATCACTATTTAAGGATGCATATTTATTTTGCAAATCTTGTGATCGTTGTCAGCGAACAGGTAATTTGGGACCTCGAAATCAAATGCCACAATCTCCCATTCTTATAGTTGAGATTTTTTATGTTTGGGGCATAGATTTCATGGGGCAATTTCCGTCTTCGTTTGGTAATCTCTATATTGTTCTTGCGGTTGATTATGTTTCAAAATGGGTCGAAGCAAAAGCCACCCGAACTGACGATTCTAAAGTTGTGATAGATTTTATAAAGTGTAACATCTTTGCAAGGTTTGGAACACCGAAGGCAATTATCGGTTGACAGAGGCACTCACTTTGTAAAGGTCAGTAGAAGCACTCTTTCGAAAGTACAACATCACTCACAAAGTGTCCACAGCCTACCATCCACAAACTAGTGGGCAAGCTGAGGTGTCTAATAGGGAAGTGAAATCAATCCTTGAAAAGACAGTTAATCCGAATAGAAAGGGACTGGAGCCTACGGCTTGATGATGCACTTTGGGCATATAGATCGCATACAAAACGCCTATTGGTATGTCACCCTACAGGTTGGTATATGGTAAACCTTGTCATCTTCCAGGTGGAACTTGAACATAAAGCATGGTGGTTTGTGAAACAATGTAACATGGAACCTGGATGCCACGGGACAACACGTAAAGCTCCAATTGCAAGAATTAGAAGAAATTCGAAATGATGCCTATGAGAATTCACGAATCTATAAAGAAAAGACTAAGGCTTTTCATGATAAGCAGATTTTGAGAAAGAATTTCAAAGTTGGACAGAAAGTTTTGCTATTCCATTCTCGCCTTAAGTTGTTTCCAGGTAAATTACGTTCTCGATGGGTTGGGCCTTTTGTTATTGTTAACGTTTTTTCTCATGGTGCAGTTGAGATCAGGAGCTTAAAGACAGACAAAGAGTTCAAGGTAAATGGTCATAGGTTGAAGCCTTACTATGAAAACTTTCAGACACTCAATGTAGATGAGGCTCCACTCTATGAACCTGCGTACGTTGATGAGTGAAACTTGAGAACCATGTCAGGCTGAGGACAATAAACCAAGCGCTTACTGGGAGGCAACCCAATGGTTGGAGACAAGATTTTGAGAGCACGCCATAACAGATTTGATCTTTCTCCCTTTCATTCTCATTTCCTTTATTCACTCTGTGTTGAATTTTGTTTGTTTCTGTTTGTGTGTCTCATCTCACTTCCCCATGTTTTCTTCTTTTGTTAGCTTAGGCTTACATTGAGGACAATGTAAGAATTAAGTGTGGGGGGGTGGATTTAGAACTTAGTTTGCTTTGCTTTGTCTTTTTCTTTAAAAAAAACAAAAAAAAGAAAAAAAAAATCATTGTTCTGAATATTAGCCAATGATAAGAATTTGATTGACAATGAATATGGTTCTTAGAAAGGGTTGAATATTACCTTAGTTTATACTTGATTCTTGTGTCGATTTCCTCTTAATTAAGATTCTTTAAAGCATGAGCACTAATATCAATTCTTTCATAGTTTTGACTTAGAATTTGAGATTGATGCAGCCTGAGTTGAGAATTTTAGATTAAGTAAATGACTGTTTGTCTTGATTCTTATCTCTACAATACAGTGTAGTCTACACAGGCACCATAGTCAGAAATAGCTACCTATAACCCTTAAGAGTGAAGCTATCCTTGAGTAATTTGGGCCTATGTACCACCAGTATGTAGAGGATAATCTACCATGAGAAGAAGGCTACCTTAAGGGGTAGAGTGAAAGCTCCTGACATGAAAAAAAAAAAAAAGAGAAAGAAAGAAAGAAAAAAAAAAGCACACAAATGCCTGTGAAAAAAAAAAAAACAAATTTGGAGATCAAGATGATAAGATTAGTTTGACCTACTCTTTTCTTTATTCAAGGCAAAGGCTGTTGACATTGAAGATTTTGGGAAAGGATTTTGATTGAATTGATTCATACACACACTATGAGAATCAAAAGAGAGATGAGATTGACTATTGAGTTAAAGTTAGAACTTCGATAATATTTGAAATTTTCTTTGAGCTATATGACTTATGCAATCTTTGAGGCTAGTTTTATTTTAAAGTCTTTTCTTCTTTTTCGGCTATTAAAAAAAAAAAAAAGATGTTTGTGGGTATCATCGCTGAAGCCCTCACGAGACTATAACTCGTCCACTAGGGCCGCCTAGGGGTTTAAAGGCTTGTTGCATACGCTAAATGCAATCGTGATTTCCTACGAAAGTGGACTAGTTTAGATTTTCTTTTCATTTTTTGTTCTAGGTTTGCTCGAGGACGAGCAAAGGGTAAGTGTGGGGGAATTTGATAAGTGCATATTTTCTATATATTTTAATATTAATTTCTCCATCTTTTTCTTGTTTTGTTCTTAAATATTCTAGTTATTTTAGTGAATTTTTAATTTAGTAAATAATATTGTTATTGTGTTAATTTTATTGTTATTGCGTTAATTTTTATCTTAGTTTATTTTATTTTATTTTATTTTGTTATTTTAGGTATATTTCGGGATTAAAGAGGAATTAAATCGGAGCGTTTAAGAAGAAATCTACTTGAAGAGATTAGAAAAGGAAATAACTGAAGATTTCTGGAAGCCAATTAATTAATTGATATACATTTGGAGGCATATGGGATTTCACGGGGCTAAAATTGGAAAATGAAAGCCAATTAAAAGAAGCCAAGCCATCACATGAAAGCAAAATTGGAAAAAAGGTGATTGCCATCCACGTGAGAGGAAGAAAAGAATAAAGGCTTTTGGCCTTAAGCATGGCCAATCAAAAGAGTTTGTGCATGAAAATAAAAAAAGGAAACAAATATTTTGCATGATAATTTAAATGGCAAGTCACGTGCATGGCATTGAAAAAATTGGAAAATAAAGATTGCAAACCAAAAGTGGCAGCACGTGAATTACAATTGACAAGTGGCGGTTTTGGCTTGGATTAATTCCTTTCCATGTAAGGATTCGGGAGCAACAATATAAAAAGCCAAGAGCAGCAGCCGCCAGAGAGTGTGTGAGAGCCGCCAGAGGAGAGAAAAAAAAACGGAAGCAACAAAAGAGAGGAAATTTAGCAGCAAGGAAACTGAAAAAAAATCAGCAGCCGGAAGGAATTGAAGAAAAATTGCAGCCGTGTGAATTAATCTCCATGATTGGTTTTATTAATTCTCTTATTCCCAATTTAATTATGTTAGGATAGATTTTCTATTTGGTTGATGGTGAATTCAAAACCCCAAACATGTCATATGATTAATTTTTAATTTCTATCATTCAATTTATTTAATTGGAATTGTTTATGTTCTTCCATAATTAATGTTTATGATTTTATTCTTGTCTTGTTTGAGTGGCCAATTAGATAGGACTTGAATAATTTCTATTGCTAGATTAAAATCCTTGATCCGTAATTGTCTTGATATTTTAATTATTAGTAGCAGGTTGGAATCAGTGATTTCAATTGGAGAACATAACCTAGGTTAAATAATCCAAGCTTGTGTGTTTATTGCCTAGATCAACCTAATATCTTTCTTTGTTTAATGCTTCCATTATCTTAAATTTAAAGAGATTGTTTTAAATTATTTAATGGTTAGAGATTAGGTGAAGAGCTTATTTCGCCTAACGACACACTAAGGAAAGATTGAGATTAACAGAGCTTATTGTTGTCTACGGTTGATAGTTTCAATATAAATTGATGATAGAATTAATGTATTATGTGCATGTTTGGTGGTGGCGAATGATCCTTTGACCAAAGTTTTTCCCATTATTATTTCTTTATCCTTTAATTCGAGTTTTTATTATTAAATTATTATTTTCGTAGTTTTAATTT
This sequence comes from Atalantia buxifolia, assembly GCA_030444775.1. Classification (NCBI taxonomy): domain Eukaryota; kingdom Viridiplantae; phylum Streptophyta; class Magnoliopsida; order Sapindales; family Rutaceae; genus Atalantia; species Atalantia buxifolia. The sequence continues at coordinate 13,486,792 of CM059839.1, forward strand.
CTTTATTTCTTGCTATTTAGTTAAAAATTCAAAAACCTCCCTTTTTATTTATAATTGGCATTTTCTTTAGTTAGATTAATTTATATTATTATTCTTATTATTATTTTATTTTAAATCTTGTTTTAGAGTTGATAATAAATATAACTAGCATAGTCTCTATGAGATCGATCCTTACTCGCTCTTTACTAATTATTTATACTAGTAGTAAGGTTTTAAATTTGGTGCACTCTAACGACACTACCACCTACCCTGAATCTCATTGCCTCCATGTCCGAATAGTTAGCGATGCTCATTTTATGCTGTTTTGTAAGTAGTATTAAAAAAAAAAAAAGTTAAGGTCGAACATTTTAGGATGATTTATTTGAGTTTAATATGTAGTTTCTCTCCCCGCCCCCCCAAAATTTTTAGTAAATAATAAATTAATTAATTAACAAGCAATATATACAACACATCTCTAAGAAAATAGTCAAGTTGGTTGATTGATTTGGCGATAGCGATGCGTGCAATAGGTCAAGGAATCGATTCTCTTCGCACCGATCTTAGACGAGGAATTTATTAATCAGGGTGGAGTGCTTGGGGTGTCAAAAATTCCGAGAACAAAATATAATTAAGAAAAAGCCACTAAAAAAAGAAAAAAAACACAATTCTACAATTTTCAGAATCACAATATTTTTCTTTATTCTTTAGAAAGTAGATGTGGATAAAATTCAAATCAATTTTTAATCCCCTATGTCTTCCATATTTGAACTCGAATGATAAACTAAATAAATATGTTCGAAAACCACTTGGCGAGGATCACATTAGTTTATTAAGACAAAATCTAGTTTAATTTTTCATAACACATGACTTTCATTTTTTTGTTATGATTTAATCCTTATTAATTTCAACATTAATTATTGCTCTTACTCTAGTGAACATTAACATATGGAGAAATTTACATAACGAGGCCAAAAAATTTTTAAATTTTTTGAAATTGATCCCTCTAATTTTTTTCGATCATAACTAATCAAATACGATTTCTTGAACACATTGACCCTTATCGAAAACTCACTCTCATCTCTCTTAAGCCCCCAATGAACGAACAAAATCCTAAAGTCTTGAGATCGTCAGTAGCACTGTGACGACACGTCGGCAGGGGCGATGGTGGCTTCAACTTTCTATTTCTTGTGCACTTCATTTGACGGTAGCTTCCCTAATTAACAATGATGGCATGTTTTGGCAAGTAAAATCTAATTTGTTGTTGATGTGAAATTGAATTGCTCTAATTTTACAGAAATTATTGGTGAGAAATAATGTATTCTATATATTTGTAGTAGTTAAAAAAATAGTATGTTATGTTTGCATTAGTAAAAGAACGAACAATTGTGGTGAATATAGTTTAAGGTCAATTATTGCACATAAGTGTTTAAGAAATGTGTGTGAGAGTTTTTTTTTTTCATTATTTGAGTGTTTGAAATGATATGTATGGTGTGTGTTGTGTTATTGTTGTGTTATATGGTATGAGAATGGTGATGGTGGTGGCTAACCACCAAGATGATGATGATGATGATGATTTTGTGGTGTTTTGTGTGTGGGTGTGTTTTGGTGTGATAGGCACCATAGGAACCATTGTTTTGGTCTATCGTACTTACGGAAAAATCAAATAAGATATTGTATGAAAGTGATGCAGTGAGAGTCTAATGTTCTAATATGTCGTCGATTCTTAAGATTATCAGAATAAAAGAATAGTTTAAATTCATATTGATTCATAATAATACTATGAATATAATATAGGAATTAGGACTTATTAATTCTGTAAAATGCCGATAATTAACTAAATTAAAAAACTCACATAGATCTTTGAAAACTGAAAATATTATTGAACCCAAATTTGCTTCAAAGACCATAAGTGAGGACTTATTTATGTTACTAGTAATTATCCTAAACCACAAAGAAAAGGAAAACAAAGTCCTAAACTACTATAAAAAGAAGAATAAATCTTAGACAATAGGGTAAATGGGTAACCAATCCAAATAGGACAAGGATTCCTAATCCACAACATAAGGTATGATTTCTTCAATTCTAACATGAGAATAGAAGGATTTTTGTTCTGATTGTGTCGGTTCCAAGATTTTTTTTTTGTTACCTATTTTGGGGCCATGGCCCATCGCACTTAAGACATAGCACACTAATATGGTGTGTATGGGTATTTGGTGCGATAGGCATGTGCTGAGACACAGTTGTGTAAAAGCACAATTGCTGTGTTTTTTTTTTAATCTTTTATTTATTAACTTAATTTTACAAATGTTATTATTAACAATTTTACTATGTGATTTATTATAGATACATGGGATTTAATCGTAGGGGGATAAATAATGGATAGAAAAATTGGCTTGGTAGTGCAATACGCACCCGTCTCCCAAGGTCAAAAACCATAGGTCCTTGTCTCCCGAGCTCAAGTGATACAAGTACATGCCGCACTTGTGTGTCGTCTTCTGCTTCATTTTTACTCAAAATTATTTGTTTTTGAACAGTTTTTTTTAATATGTCAACTCAAACTTAGTATTGTATGAACCCAGAATGTTAAAAAAAAAAATAATGACACTGACATCAATTTGTTGAGAATGGTGAAATTTGATGATTTATTGAGAGTAGTATCGGTTTGGTGAATTGTTGAGGATGGTGGGTATCCAAAAATTAGATACTTGGCTAGTTATATATGATAGAAAAATTTAAAGGGGCCAATTTGATAGACAAATTGTTTTGTAGAATCGGGAAGTTTTTTTGCAATTTTTGTAGATTTCCCTAATATGAACCCCTAGATCCCTCGTTTAAAATAAAATAAAATGATGTTCAAGTTAAAAGATAGAAAGAGCGTGATGATATTTTGATATTTCTAATCCACAGTTTTTGTAATTTCACCTCATTTTTAAAAAATAATTGCACAAAGTGCAAATTATTTTTAAAAAATTTTAAATTGAAAACATTGGAGAATTAATTAATTAAATCTATCTTAATTTACCTTTCTGTAACTTAAATTCTTTTCTTATACTTGAGTAACTTCACTACAAAGATTGCTTTGGCATAAGTTTGAATTGACTATTTTGCGCTTATAAGGTAAAACTACCAATAATTTACCATTAACTTCAATATTTTTTAATTTTATGCTAAACTCATTGTTTCTAATCCTACTTTATCAGAATAATTATTAATCTTTAATTAAACTAACATTGTGTCTTTATATCACAATGCTCATGTAAATTATTAGGCTATTAAATTTACGTCATTTACGTGTAAGAGTAGTGAAAATAATAATTAGATTTTATTTAAAAATATTAAATTTTAAGACACAAAATTAAATAACTAATTTATTAGATACAATAACTCATATTTGTTGGGGCAACTAAAATAAAATTTATAGTAAAATTTATCATTAAAGATAGTTAAAGATTCTTAAGGAAAAAATTAATAAAAGAATTTAATTGATTAACTACAAAAAAAACTTTTATTAATTTGTATTTATTAAAATATTGTGAACTCGTTGTAATTATTCTTTAAAAATGGAGTGGATTTATAAAAATAAACAAACTCCCATATACTAGGAGACAAAACACATTACATCAGAATTGGTGTTTTTTCCCCTTTTTTTTCCGTGAGTTAAGTGTATGTGAAACACCAAAAAAAAAAAAAATTATAAATAAAACAACACAGCCCTTCAATTGTTAGTATTGCATTAGTTTATTAGAATAAAACTTGTACTTTAAATAACTTGTATTCATTGATAATTCGATGGTTTTAAGAACAAAATCTAGTCAACAAGTTTCAGTTAGGAAAAAGAGAGAAAAAGGGTGCGCCTTAATAGAATTAACAGCATTTCCTTGTTAATATACGACTTTTATTTATCCTGTAATAATTTAACTGCTGTCTTGTTATGATTTTAGTATTGTTAGTTCCAACATTAATTATTGATTAACAGTGGCAGACAAGCAGATTGGTCACGATGGCGATCAAGAATCGATTAATGTTGATGACATACTTGATAAAGTACCTGATGAATTATATCTTCCTACAATCCCGAAAGTACGTAGTGTGGATGTAAAAGCCTATGAACCAGAAATGATAGCAATCGGTCCTTTTTACCTACGAGCTCCGCTCTCAAGATCACGTGAAAGGGATGGAAGAGCACAAAAAGCGATATCTGAAGAAGCTTCTCGAGCGAAGAGGGAAAGAGCTTGCAATAACCCTTGTCTCGGACATGAGAAACTTAGAAGAGGAAGCTTGTACATGTTATTCAGAACGAGTAAGCCTTACTTCACGCAAGTTCGTGGAAATGATGCTCCTTGATGCTTGCTTTATCGTTGAGCTATTTCGCTACGTAGCGCTAAACAAAGGGGACGACAGTAATGACCCTATTTTCAGGATAATTTGGATCTCCAGGAAACTGGGCCGTGATTTGTTGTTAGCTCATAATCAACTTCCCCTGTTCGTTCTTCAGAAGGTTTGTGACAGGACTACGACATCTGGCGAAGGAGATTTCCATGATATGATTTTGAATTTCTTCAGTTATGTATTTGACCAGGCACACTAAATGCCGGCGAAGAAATAGAGCATCTACTGGACTTCATACACAAAAATTTATGGATGGCTCGTCCAAACATTGAGCAAGGAGAAAATGGGGAGTTCAGACGAACAGCTCCTCCAAACACTGAGCAAGTAGAAAATGAGGAGTTCATACGAATACGATGTGCCACAGGGCTCCAAGAGGCTGGAATCAAGTTCTAGAAGATGCCGAAGACAGCAATCGACGAGTTGCCAAAGGCACCAATCTTGTTTGAAGAGGTTAACGGAATAATGAAAATCTCAGAATTGACAATTGATAATGAGACCAAGTCCTTACTACGAAATCTGACTGTTTATGAGCAGTACCAAAATACACCGTATGGTCCTCTCGTTAGTTTTTTAGATGTCATGGGCTGTCTCATCAATACCGCAAAGGATGTGAAAATACTTTGTGAGAGCAGCAGTAATCATGCTTGGGGGAGGGCCTTGTCTTATTAATAAGCTCCGTTTTCATGAATGTGGGACAATATTGTAGTGTATCGTATTAAGATGCTTTATGATGTATAGTATCAAATAACAGTAGAAACAATAAAAAACAGCAAAAGCAGCAAAAACAACAGCAAATGAGTGCAGCTTAAAGTGACAAAAATACATGAACATAAAAACACAGGCCAGTAGGCTATGGTGAAGAGCAGCAGTAAATCCTATCTACAACTAGCAATGCCAATATGCCATGACTAAGAAAGAACTTAACAATTAGATCGACATTGCAAGGGCTGTCATCATCAGATGAGATTAAAAAATATATATATATCTATCCGAATAGATCTAATGTGCAAGTTTGAGATTTGGTTTACAAGGCCAATTATATATATATATAATAATTATTCGACAGACGTGTAAAAACACAGTTGTATTCTACATTATTCAGCAGCTTAAATTATTTTATAAAAATATACGAATACTTATTTAAGGGACATATAATCAATTCCAGCCTGAAATCTCTTGAGAAGATTTGGTGATAAAATTGATCCAGAAGAGTTTGAAATAGTTTGAACGACCAAGTGCGAATTGTACCTATGATAGCACCACAATGCATGTTGGCATATGGCTCTTCGCCGGTGATCATTTCCCACATTGCCATACCAAATGAGTAAACATCAACCTAGACAAAGAAAAGAAAGCTTAAATGATGTTATCACCATATAGGCTTCCACACTTATATTTGCTTCTATTACGATTATTTGAAAAAAAGAGAAAATAAACCCTTACCTTTCAGAGACCCTATTGTTGCTGCCATTCAATAGCTCTGGTGCCATCCACGGAAGGGTTCCACGCGCGCCACCGGAAACAAGTGTATTGCATTTAATTCTTGAAAAACCAAAATCTCCAACCTGCAAAAGCAGGTAAGTTAATTCTGAGTGAAATATGCTATTCTTCCAATCATTTTATGCTCGCAGATTAAAAGATCCAAAGACATTAGTCTATATATGCTTTTAGTAACAGCATTTAATTAATCACATGTCAAGAGCAAGGGTGTTTGCAAGTGTTGACACAAAATAGAGGAAGGCCATGATCAATATTATCTAAGCTTTTGCCACCTTGCAAATCGGTCGTTGGGGATCCCTCAAATTGACAAGCAAATTGTCACACTTCAAATCAAAATGCACGATATTCTTCATATGTAAATATTCCATGCCAAAAGCAGCATCCATCATGAGCATTAGCTTTTTGCGGCGATCAAGTATTCTGCAGGAATAGTTTTAAAGACTCTGTGAATCTACTCCCTGTTTGAGATACAAGGGAAAATAAGATATGCTAGTCGACTCACCTGTCCTTTCTTGCAAGGACTGGCCTCAGTGATCCATTTACCATATATGCAGTTACAGTGGCCATTGTTCCTCCAGGTCCATTGGGGATGACACCATAAAATGCTACTACATTTGGATGGTGAAGATTTGATATGATATGCACCTCTCTCCAGAAGTCTTTAATCTGTATATTTTCTAATGCTATATTTCCATCCCAAGAAAAAAAAAAAATTTTGATTGGTAACGGCTAATTTGTGAACTCCCGTGCATCGACTTCCCATCTCTTTGTACAAAAGCTTGTGTGAAATTTTGTATTTTTAACTAGTCCATATTTAGAAAAATAAGGATGTCAACACAAGCAAAGTACCGTGCATTTATCTAGTGTGGATGGGCATGCAACTGTTTGTACAAAGAGTTACTGGAAGAAGGAACATTGCAAACTCCAATGCACATCTGCACTAGATTTTGCCCCTCTATATATAATGAAGATATATACTAAAGAGTGGGATTTCAACTGTTCTGATCTTAAGAGTCCAAAAGGTAGGATATAATCTTGCAGTGTCATCTTACATGCATGCTTTTTTTAACCGAAAATAAAAATTGTTTAAGCATTTTAGAGCAAAAATTTTCAATAACTTGTTTCTGTTTTTCCACAACTGAAATGTGTAATGCATATTAACAAAATTAAATTGTACAAATATGAATATCTTGATAAGCGTATCTTGAGTAGAAGGAAAGAGAAGACCCACCAACCGTTCTTGCTCTGATGATCGGCCCAAAACAAAACTCTTTTTGATTCTCTTAATGGCAATATCTGTTCCCCTTCATTTTCCACGATAGACAGTTCCAAATGTACCGGAACCTAACTCTTCCAATTCCTCAAGGTCACTGTCCTTGATTATCTGCAGATAAGAATATGAATAATGCATTTAATTCAGCATATATAGACATTCACAAAAGTTTATAATAAATTAATTAAAATGGTTGTCATAAACCTGCAAACCGTAAATGCCAGCTTCCATTTCAGCCATTGCGGCATCACTAATAGATTCATCCACTTCTCTGCCATCACCTCTGACATCCTAGGAAAGATAGGATTCCAGCTCATGTCAATCAGCAAAGCCATTTTAATAATGGAACAAATCAACAAAAAATAGGGAAAATGTCAAGTGCTACCTCAAGGTCAGAGTCTGAATGGGCACTCTCAGTTTCAGTTGCCATAGGAGATGGATAATCATCACTGAAATCATCTTGTAAAAATGGCACAACCGATGAGGAGTAGGGGATTCGTGGAGTTGTACTATCAGTTACATCTTCCATAATAACCGCACACTTGAGCACATTGTGTTCATCATCATTTTCTGACAGTACAACTTGTGCACGGACGGCAATTGTAGGATTTTGTCCCTCATTTGATCGTCTTATAAATATCTTTTCAGCCCCGTAGTTATAATAAATGCTGGGGTCTTCATCATTGATAGTAGCCTCTCTACTTGAAGCAGCACTTGTCAATTTCTGAGGACAACCGAAATGGCTCATACATAAGCCAGTTTAAGCTTATATATAAAAATTAAAAGGAAATATACTTACAGAACTTGGGTTTATGCATTCTTGATTAGCAAGCATCTTGTCTTTATCACTGTTTTCTGATGGTTCAGTTTGGGCGGCGCGCACAATGCAATTCTAGGCTTTCGCCCCTCAGATGATACTCTCCTGATAAATACCTTGTCAGCCCAATAGTAATATTGGTGGTCTTCGTCATTGATTGTACCCTCTCTACTTGAAGCAGGATTCATCAATTTCTGAAGACAGCATACAGAAATGACTGAAATAGATGTCTAATTTAAGAATGTATAATGATTATACTGAAATATTCTTACGGAACTTGGGTTTATCCATTCTTGATTAGCAACTGCTTGAGATGAAACAGATAATTTTACTGAGGATCCTGGGGTAACCGGTTGACTTATCTCAGTCATTGTAGACTTCTTGTCCTTTGAAGATAGTTTTACAGAGGATCCTGGGGAAACTGGTTGACTTATCTCAGTCAGAGCACACTTCTCATCCTTTGTAGCATTTGAGTTTTTGACCTGAAACTCCGGCATAGTTGTTGTATCCAACTGGTAACCATAAAGGTGCTTTATTATAAAACCTGCAGAGCTTTCGTTTTTTTTTTTAATGAATTACATGAGACTAATGCTCAGATTACAACTTATATTATATGAGATTTACAATGGATATTTACAATCAGACAATTACTGGGACTAGTTTAATTCTTATATAGTACTGTCCAGATTTTTATCCTCTCTAATATTCGAGGGGTATCTATTCTACTCACATTTCGAAAGGGAGAAGACTGTTTTCACTTAATTTTATATTATAATTAAGGAAGAAAATAAGCCGGTACATGCATTGCGGGAGCTCAAACCACTATTCTCACAATTGTGAGTGCATGGTCCTGGCCACTGGGCTAAGGCCCAGTGGTTATAAAACCTACAGAACTTTCTGTAGTAGCAATTTGTAAAGAGAAAAGTGAGCTTCCTGAGTTCGGTGAATCTCGTACGGGAAGATTACTGCTGGGTTGGTAGTTAATCTTATTTTCAATGGCTTTATTATTTGGTGTAACTTCTTTATTTCCTATAAGGTGTTTCCAATGTGGATAAGAGGAAGTCGGGTTCCCATTCATAGCCTTGATTTCCTGAATAGTTTTAAAATTATCATTGCAGGATTCCAGCATCTTGAACAAGGGCTGATTCTGACAAGTGGTTCCTTGGTGTTTCTCATCAATTACATCTTGCCAATGCATTGAAAACCCCTAAAAGAACTTACTGCTACCAATGGTGATTTCGCTCTTCCCATATTTCTTGGGCTCTGAGAAATAATCCCTTCTTCCAAACGGTGAGTAGAGCTGTTATCATGAACCCGTAACCTTGAGTCAGAAAGCACCCTTTCCCTATGAACAAGTAATCTGTAGTTCTTATCACTTTGATTATACGGAGTACAATGCACAATATCTCTATTGAGGCCACAATTGTGCAAATGCAAGAGGCAGTTGTCAGTCTGGTCGGTTTCTACTAAATCTTGGTGGTGCTTGTGGTAATTCATCAATGGATGATGGTCATGAGAAAGATTATCATAATGACTTAGGGAAGTCACATGATAGGAATGGTCGCAAAGAAATTTGTGCATAACACGAGGATTATCATTTCCATTGCCATCACATGGCCAGTCCACATAAAAATGTGCATTAGAATTGAAAAGATCTATACGCTGAGAAGAAACTGTTGTCACAGGAACGGATGGATTCAATGACTTGCCTGCCACACAGATTGGAGGTAATCTATTAGCATTATTTGAAAACATCCCACCCAGATTTGAGGTGTTTGGACTATGATCCTTAATTTCAGAGATATAACAAATGTAGGAGAGTCTCTGCTCATATGTGTTGTGTGACTGGCCAAAGTCTGCCCACTAGAACTTCATCGAGGACTCACATCTAGCATGCTGTCACAAGGCTATTTTCTTTGATGCGGCTAGCCCGTGATGGCGCTAAGTTTTCCGCTTAGTCAGCCACTCGACAATTCACAACGGAGGCAACGTGTGTGAAACACACCCCAAGATTATCAACGATACAACAAACACAAACACAATCATAAGGCACACGAGATTTACGGAAGCACCGACTTCCAACCTTTTCTTATTAATCACAAGAACAAGGAACTACAATAGCTCAAGCAAGTGTGCTTGGAGAATACCACTCACTGTCTACAAAACTTGGCTCCCTGAAGCTCTCTCCCCCAATGCTATATATAGCATTTGTGAGTGACAACCCCACTCACTAGGATAAGAATAATGTAATCCTACACTATTCTTTGTTTCCCACCATCACACTAAACAATAAGCCCACCACCCTAGTGCTTTGCCCATTACACTATTATTTAGGATACATTGAATAGTGACGGACCATCCCCACTTAGACAAGCTCCTCAATTTGGGTAGTGCCCATGTAGTGGCGGGCCTCCGCCACCAAGAATTGCTCCAACAATCCCCTTGGCTTGTTTGCTTGTGTGTGGCACATGTTGTGTGCGTGTGTACTCCCTCGCGCACTTGTCCGCTAATCCATTAGCGTGCGCATGCATGCTGCTTGGTGCGCTCTTGCGCGCGCGCTCACCCGCTCGCCTGCTGCCCATCAGCGTACAAGCATTTGCGTGCGCGCTCTGCCCTCGGAGCACTTGTGCGCTGCCTCGCACATTTCTCGTGTACTGCCCCGCACATTTCTCGCGTCGCCCATCAGCCTGACCCCTATTTATCCACGCCCCACCAGCGTCTGCGTGCAGACTTTCCTTGTTTTCTCGCACATCCATTGCCCCATTATGCTTGGCACAAGCCGCAAGCCAAGCATTGGCGTGCCTCGAGCTTTAAGGCTGTAACGCATGCCGTTAACAGCAGAAACATACTGATTATCAGCATCAGTCTGTTGTGTGGTCTTTCCCTCTAAAGAATTTGGACAGTCAGGTTCACCTAAAGATATGAGAAATGTCCAGAGTCTTTGAGAATCCCCAATTCTTTACTGCTCTTGATATTCTTCTATCATATTATGGAGATCCTCATCGGAGCAAACAGATATAAGTGCATCAAGATCCTCACCAGGGAGCTGATAGTTGATTGTATGAGGTTGATTACAAATTGCTGATGTTTTCCTCATTAATTCCTCCCAAGTAAGGCTTTTCCTTGTGGATATAATTCGTGTCTACCCACCTACATATCTAAGCTTCCCATCACTGGGCCTGGGAAATATTCTTCCCCCAAAGCTATAAAGAAATTTCATTTTTCTAGTAAAAAGACTTTCTGCATAACCTGGTCCGCAAGGATGATAAGACTGATGAGACTCCACAACATAAACAGGGGAACCGGACAATTCTCTTGCAACTTGATCACAATGATTTTCATCAAAAAATATACCTGAATTTTGTCCAACAGCACCACGTTGCAGCTGGCATCTGCTTAGATTATCAGGATAATTATTTTTCTTTGCTTCAACAGCATAACAAAGAGTGCCAGCAAAATCCGAGGCATTTGCATTGCCTTCGTTGTCCATCCTCCTTAACCCGACAATGCCATTAAGATCCCCACAAACTACCTGATGGTTCTGGTTCATATTAACACCGGCTTGGATTGTCTGGAGATACTTTCCATCATTCATGACCGTTATTCTTCTTGTAGCAACACGATCCCTTAGAAACTCTGAAGAAAATTCCTCGCCCGTCTGCAGACAAACATTGTTTACGCTTCTTTCCACATCAACTCTGTTGCTTGACACAACGTTTCTTCTATCTCTGCACAACGGATGGCCTGAAGCACTTGGATCCTCCCTTGTCATGGTATCAAAAGAGATATTACTTTCTTTATAGCTTCATATTCGCAAGAATGGCAAAATGATAAGCCGCCTTACTTCCTTAATTGCCATCAAAACTAAACTAATTGATGGCATCAAATGCATGACTTATGATACCAGTTCAAGATGCCGATTTGTTTCTTATAAACCCTTCAGATATTGACTTAAAAAGGGTCTACAACTATCATGCCTAACAACACCAACTCTCTTCGAAAATCAAATTATTTATATAGACCAAAACAAAAAAGTTCTTTTCTTTGTTCAATCCTCCTTTATTTTAGCAAAATGAAACGGAATACACAACTAACCATATTCGTGCATTGTCCACATATTCGTCACATATTAAACATGCATTTCAAGAAATTCCCTGTGGAAACATAAGAAGTTCGTTAATTATTCAAGAATTTGCATGGAAGAAACATACAGAGCAACCAAATAAACCATCATCATTGACAAATGATAGTACGTTAAAACTATATGCAACTAATTAAATTAGAAAAACAAAAATTGTGACACAACATTCGAAGGGTACATTATATTTATTTTGCATGCAACAAAAAAAGGGATCAAAATGGATAAAATTGGAGAAAGAAAAAGAATGATGAAATGGGTACCTGTTAGTTTTTCGAAATTCGTCGTTTAATTAAAAATGAAAGGTTGGTGCTTTTAGACATCAAGTTTTTGGGATCAAAGTAAAGAAACCTAAAAGAGAAAATAGAGTTAAATTTGGTTTTTGTTTTGTGAATTTGGTGAAGACAGACAGACAGAGGGAGGGAGGTCGGGAGAGAGGGAGACTTTGCTTAAAATAACGTGGGCTTAATTGCAAACTAACTTATTCTAATAAATTCAGGCTAATAAATCATAAAACGATTAGAGGGATTCGGCTATGGTTTAATTGTGGTAACATACCACAATTGTTTTCAACTATTGGATTCAACTATAGTGACAATTGTGGTTGGATCTAATGGCTGAGTACAACTGGGTGTAATTGTGGATTCACCGTAGTTTTATCCCGATTAGAGATAGATTTAAGCACAACACGTAGAAAAGTTCATTTAAAATTTAAGACTTAATTTTAATTTAATTATGGTACAACATCCTTTGAATAACATTAAATTTAATAATGCTTTTGTTCAATTTCAATTGAATTTGATTTGTATTATTATTTAATTTTATATTATTTTAAATTATAAAATAACTAAAAGTTATTATTCAAATCAGAATTGAATTAGTGTAAAAAAAAATCGGAATTGAATTTATATTATTATTTATTGTAATGTTTTTTTCTAACATTTTCTTATAATTATTAGCCGTTTATGCAAATGTTATAATCAAACGTAATAACATTTATTTAATATGCTTCAATTTAATGAATTAGTTCGCTTCGAAAAAATTAATAGAAAATACTATAATTTTATTTTTAAAAAATTTGGTTGATTTATATTTGAAGTTTCAACAATTTATTAGTAATTTTTTTTGGCTTAATAGGGTAGAATACTTGTAATCATTCGATCTTGATGTTTGTCATGGATTGTCACTTTATTTTTCACATCGAAACAGTAAATGTATACATATGAAATATATACAAATAAGCATAAACATATGCTCAAACTGTAAAATATACAACAACGTGTTGTGGCCCCATCCTCAAGTGATCGTAATTTGAGTTGTACGAAATCTTACCTAAACCTAGAGTAATAGGGTAATTAATATAAAAATAATAAGCTTGCGCACGGCTTAGTATTTTATAATTATAAATTACTACTTGCATATAGATATAAACTCTTAGTATTTTATAATTACAAATTACCACTTGCATATAGATATAAACTTCATAATGTACATAGTACATAAGTCACCATGATAGTTTATCAATATCTTGCCTTCAAGGTGTGTGATGTGTGGGAGAAGTGCTAAAGAGATTTTAAATCACTTGTTTCTCCATTGTGATGTTGCTTCTAAATTGTGGGGAATTATAAAGCAAAGTTATGTTGGGCTATTTATTGTGAAGCTTTGCTAATGGAGAGCATTGTTGCTTTTGGGAAAGGGAGGAAACCTACTTGTTAGGAATTTCATTGTGTGGATATGTATATTTTTATGACAACATCAGTTTATATATTTGTATGTCAGCATCTTCATTGTACATATCATTGAGACTTCATTAATACTGTAATTTTCTTATTACTTAGATGATATCAAGTGTTCCGACAGTGCCTGAGAACAATAGCAGATACAAGCAAATTAGGGTTTAACGTATTATATGTATGTGGCGTCAGCATGATTGCATAGAGAGATATTTTAGGATGAGGAAAATGCATAAGATAAGCCCATATGTTGCGAGAAAGGGCATTGGAAAAAGATTTATCCTAAGTTACAAAAGGGCAAGACCATTTCTGATGCATGTGTAGTAGAGCACGATGAGGAGTCAGACTTTAGTCTGGTTGGCATGACATTGACATGTCACTCAGATGATTGGATTTTGGATTCGGGTTGTACTTATCATATGTGTCCTAACAGAGATTGGTTTTCTAGCTTCAAAGAGTTGGACGGTGGAGTTGTTTTTATGGGCAATGACAATGCCTGTAAAACCATGGAAATAAGTACAATCAAATTAAAAAATCATGATGGCTCAATCCAAGTCTTGAAAGATGTTCGCTATGTATCAAGTTCGAAGAAAATTTTTATCTCATTAGGAGTCCTAGAATCTAAAGGGCTCACAATCACTTTGAGACATGGATTGTTGAAGGTAGTAGCTGGTGCACTGACAGTGATGAAAGGAACAAGAAGAAATAACTTATACTATTTCTAAGGAAGTACAGTTATTGGATCAGTATCAACAGTTTCTGGAAAAGATGCTGATTTAGAAGCAACTAAGTTATGGCATATGCTTTTGGGACATGTTGGTGAAAAAATATTACAGACTTTGGTGAAGCAAGGCTTATTGAAAGGTGAAAATTCTTGTAAATTGGAATTTTGTGAACATTGTGTTCTGGGCAAGAGACAAGGGTAAAGTTTGGTTCAGCAATTCACTATATAAAAGAGATTTTGAACTATGTTCACGATAATGTGTGGGGACCTACCAAAATAACTTTTTTAGGAGGTATGCACTATTTTGTTACTTTTGTTGCTGATTATTCAAGAAAAGTGGTGTACTCAATGAAGAATAAGAATGATGTTTTGGGCATATTTCTGAAATTAAAGAAGACGATTGACACTTAGATTTGTTGAAAGGTCAAAAGACTTCATTCAGACAACGGTGGTGAGTATAAGAATGATCTATTTCTACAAATATGCCAAGATGAGGGCATTGTGCGACACTTCACTATTTGAGATACACCACAACAGAATGGGTGGCAGAACGCATGAACCAGACTATACTGGAGAAAGTTCGATGTATGTTGTCTAATGTTGGATTGGGCAAAGAGTTTTGGGTTGAGGTAGTTGTATATGCGTGCCATCGGATCAACCGTTTGCCATCAGCTGTAATTGATGACAAAACACCCATGGAGATGTGGACTGGTAATCCTACTACTTATTGTGATTTTTTACATGTTTTTAGTTCCACTGTTTATTATCATGTAAATGAATCTAAGTTAAACCCAAAAGCAAAGAGCCCATTATTCATGGGTATAATTGGTAGAGTAAAAAGATATCGCCTCTGATGTCCTGTTACAAAAAAGATTATTTTCAGCAGAGATGTGACTTTTGATGAATCAGCTATGTTGAAACAAAAGGATTCTCAAAAGAATGACAAGACCTGCTGTAAAGAGTTTGAAAAGATTAAAAATGATTCAGCTGACGTCGAGAAGACAGATATCGATTCCTTATCGACTGAGGATGATGAAGAGATTATGACCTAGGAACCTTCGTTTGATCACGCACCTATATCAATTCCGCATCTTAATTTTCTAAACTTATCATTTAAGTAAGAAAATATTTATCAATAGAACTAACATTCTTATTAAGATTGATTTTTTTTTCTGGAAAATCCTAATCTATTCATCCATATTCATAATCATCTCTCTTTTTCAATTAACTAACTCGAATAAGGAATTTAATCACTAGGAATTTTCTATCATATTAACTGCATTAAAAATGGCAGTAAATCAACCATTGATGAAGGTTCCTTAAAATTTGGCAGCTCTTGATTCACGTAATTTCATGAACATCAAGAATCTTGGAGCATATTCTCAAAATGTGAAAGTTCCCTTAGTCAAATTATACAACTATTATCGATGTTGATTCGAAAAGATAAAAAAATATTATCCGTTAAAAATTGGTCAGTTTAGTCTAAAGTTGAAACATTATCTTAAAAGTAAGTCTATTTTCATTATCTAGTAATTAATTGTAGGGCCCGTGTCAGGCCCAACTAACTTAACTACATTTACTAGGAAAAAGGAAAAGTCCCTCGGCGTTGTTCAAGGAAGTTGCTTCTATTGTGACCTAGGAACCTTCACAACAACAAGATTGAATTACATATACAAGGCCGCGAAGGGAAATTCGTAAGCCTGCTTGTTTCATTGATATGGTGGCTTATGAACTTCCAGTTGTAGATGATAATGTTCCTTCCACTTATAGAGAAGTAGTAAATAACCCAGAAAGTATACAGTGGAAGAAAGTAATAAATGAAGAAATGAAGTCTCTTTACAAAAATGTAACTTAAGAGTTAGTTACACTGCCCAAGGAAAAAAAGGCAATTGGGTGCAAATGAGTATATGCAAAAAAGGAAGGATTTTCTCGTAAAAATGAAATTCAATACAAGGTTAGATTGGTAGCGAAGGGTTACAGTCAAAAGGAAGGAATAGAGTACAATGAGGTATTTTCTTCAATTGTGAAACGCTCGTCTATTTGAAATTTGCTAGCCATGGTTGCACAATTTAATCTTGGACTAGTTCACTTGATGTAAAAACCACGGCGATTTGGAAGAGGCAATCTACATGACTCAACCAGATGGATTCAAGGTTGCTGGAAAAGAAATTTAGGCTTGTAAATTGACCAAAGTGGTGACGACGATCAAGTTTAAGCATTGTCTAAACTTGATCAACATCTTAAAAGTTTGAAAGCAGTCAGAGAAGGTAGAGACTGAAGGATAGTTTGTTGATAATTGGCTCAGATTTAAAAAATTTTCGTCGAGGTGGAGAATTGTTAAAAAAAAAGTGAACAGTAACACGATTTGCACACTGTTAATAGTAACGTGGTTAGAACAATAACGCGGTTTGAACAGAAATACAGTTTGAATAGTAAGGCGGTTTGAATATTAACGCGGTTTGAACAGTGTTTTACGGTTGGCTATAAATAGAGAGGAGAGGTTAGAGCTTGAATCATCCCAATTTTGAGAGTAATTGCGAGTGAAGCAATTTAAGAGTTTTGAGAGAACTTCTACTTGAGTGGTAGGAGGATTCAATTAGAAGTATTGGGGTTGTGGGTATTGAGAGTTTTTTCCCACTTTTGTAAAGTCTCATTATTAGTAAAACTATATTCCTGTCTTTGTTCGTGAACGTAGGCATTACGTCAAACCACGTAAATTATTGTGTCATTTTCTTTGCATTTGTTTACATCACATTTATATTTCTCTAGAAATTGCAGTCACCGTAATATTAGTATTTGCTCAACGCCATGCTTTTGCAACACCTTGTTCGATATTAAGTTCAAAAATGGGGTAATGAAGATCCCATATTTGGAAATTAATGATGCTAAAGAAACTATTTTTCAGAATCTCATTGCATATGAGCAGTGGTCCTACGACACAAATCCGAAGCACGTAACAGATTTTGTACTATTCCTGCACTGCCTCATCAACTCTTCAAAGGATTCTGAATTACTTCGTCCTCGTGGAATAATTGATAATTCGTTCGGAGATGATGAAGTTATTGCGACCTTAATGCACAAGCCTGGTGACGGTCTTTTATTCGGTGATCAGCGGTTCTATTACGGTGAGGTTTTTAACGAAATGGCTTTGCATTGCAGCAGGCGTCATAATCAGCGGAGGGCCATCTTGATGCGGCGTCATGAAAAGTTGAGGGCCTGGTTATGGGCAATCATCTACTTTGTTGGTGCTGTTGTCCTACTCCTCCTAACGTTCCTGCAAGCTCTGTTTGCAGTTCTTTCTTATTATCAACAAGCGCAAAGTCATTGAGTATAAAAGCAGGTGTAGTGATTGTGGTATTGGAGACATTTATAATGTATTAATTCGAAGCGCAATTGAAATACGGTTGTAGGGACTGGCTGTGTTATGCAAAATCTGTGTGAAAAAATTCTCACTCCAAAGGAGTGTAAATTCACAAACCGCAATTGAGTTGCCAATAGGAAATCGACCACCTGTCAATGAATTCTTAAATTGCCTATTTAATATTTAAATTTCTTTATGCTTTTGCAATAAATAAAATATTTTCCTCTGCTCCCTAAAATTGCTTTAGAAGGCTTTCAGAACAAGTGCATTTATTTCCGTTTTGGCTATATTTTTCATGCTTCTGCGGTCCTACTCAATTCCGTACAAACTTCTTTTTACAGTTGTTGCTTATTTAAATAAATGACAGGCTCTGTCTCAATAATGACAGAAAATTATAAATGTCGATTTGAGATTTGGGGTTGCCAATGTTATTGTTTCACACACCACTTTAGTAACGATTACAATAACTTGTTTGATATGTGTATGACCGTAGGTGTTCGACAGAATGCCCAGATGAAGTGGTTTTGACGGGTAAGCCAAAATTGAAAATTTGCTGTAAATGAGGTTGATACGGAGCCTCTAGAAGGTTTGGGGCAAGAACAATCGAGAATAGTGCAAGACAAGGATGTGAATCACCAAAGGATAATTCACTGACGTAATCTAGACCCCTTGATTTATATTTAAAGTAGGTTCAACGAAGCATTAACAAATTAATCATAAAACAACTTTGAATTTGATGTCTACATGATTTGCTCTAGCTAGGAATTTTACATAGGCTCCCGTTTAAATTTATACTTCAGAAAAGACCAAGCCATATAAGGTTCCCGATGCTTTATTTGTGCTGTGTAATTTTAACGCTTAGATTTTTGGGTTTCTTAAAAATTGAGGCTGATCTTCAACTTCAAATTTTAATATATTTTCATTTATTTTTTTTGACTTTGTTATGCACTTAACTCTCCAAATTACCGACATTTTTAACGCAAAATAAAATTTAAGAAACGATAAAATTTCAACTTGTTTCTTACTTAGAGATCGTCTTTAATCCACTATCTTAAAAGGTAAAAACATCAATTTAATTCCATTTACGCTTTGAGAAGAAAAAGAAAAATCATCAATTTTAATAGTCGTGTTAGGTTTTTAAGATCTTTTTTTATTATTATTATAAATATATGGATTGATGGACCTAAAAAAATATGTTAGGCATGTGAACTTAAAAAATCATGCCAAATACGTGGGCTTAGGAAAAAAGATATTGCGGAACTTTTTTGGTGTATGGTGCACGACACCACCTGAGTACAGCACGTGTGGGCCAGCACAGCACAACCCACCAAGTGAGAGGGCCATGTTGTGCCGGCCAATGGGCCCCATTGGACCTCAATTTGACTGCTGCGTTAGCCATCATTAGGAGTGCTAATATTAATAATTATAACAAATAAAATTAACACTAATAATAACATAACAAAAAATCTAATAATCAAATGAGAAACAATCAATAATAACAACAATAAATTAATAAAAACAAAGACAATACTTCTAATTGTTCACCTGCTTCCCTAGTACCACGCTCATGGACTTTGAGATTTCTCAATATTCAACCTTGGAATTTTCATTAATCCGTTTTCAAACTTTAAATCGAGAGCCAGCTGTCTCACTCAGACTTCTAGACATCTGTTCAAAAACAAAGAGATTAAGGATAAGGTAGGTAAGATGTGTGAAAGCTATGGTGTCTCACATGTGGTGGAAGGATTCCATGTCGGGTGCCAATGCCAATTAAGCAAGTCATTCACACTGATTTTTTCATCCATAAAGAAATTGGGGAGCAATATTAACAACAATTAATCAAATAAGAAATAATCAATAATAGCAGCAATAAAATAAAAAATAATGAGGATTGTTATATATTTCAAAATTTTTATTACAAAAAAATATCTCAAATGCTATAATTTGTATCAATTGATTGGTAAGAATAATATAATTAATTAATTTAAATTTTATAATTAATTATTAATAAATTAATAAATAATATATCTTTTAAAATAAAATTTAAGATAAAAAATTTAAAATATCTATTATTACTCAAAAATAACACTTCCAATTATTCCCTTGATTCCCGAGTACGCCTTCATGGACTGTGAGATTACTCAAGAAAGGTTCAATTAATGATAAAAAAATCAAGACATACCTGTATCCCTTGCTCTTCTAGACATCTGTCTGAAAACAGGAGATTACGGATAAGATAGGTAAAATGTGTGAAAGCTACGGCGTCTCACATGGGGTGGAAGAGTCGATGTCGGGCGCCAGGGCCAATAAAGCTAGTCATTTGCACTGCATTTTTCATTCATAAAGAAATTAGAGAGCAATAACAAGAATAATTAATCAAATAAGAGATAGTCAATAACATCAACAATAAGATTAAAAAAATAATACATCTAATTATTCACTTGATTCCCAAGCACTATAGGTGGCTATAGGTGGCTTTAAGTGTAGAAAAACAAAGCAATAACCTAAGGTTGAGTATTTTGAAAAGGCCTTATTTATTTTAGTATTTTCTTTATAATTTTCTAATTAATAAAATTTTTTTAAATCACGTATTGTAGGAAAATTTATTAAATATCTTTATAATTAATAAGTATCCCACAACTAAGATTTTTTTAATAGAAAATGTTTGGGGAATAAAAGGAGGTGACCAAATAACGTGTTTGCTCATATGTTATCGTGCTCCCCTCTAAGTAAAATATAAGCAATACCTAGACCAAGTGAGTAGACCTCTTGATGAGCAGACTGCCTGATGAGCAGACCGCCTGGTGAGCAAGCTACCTGATGAGCATACCACCTGATGAGGATACCACCTGATGAGGATACCACATGATGAGGATACCACCTGGTGAGCAGACCACCTGATGAGCATACCACCTGGTGAGCATACTACCTGATGAGCAGACCACCTTGACCAGGTGGTAATCTTGATGACCTTGAGCAGACTACCTTGACCAGGTGATGACTAGGAAACAAGACTCAGTCAAATAAACCACTACAAACCTCCTCCGAAAATCAGGGCACGAATTTGATCAGTTAATGATTATGGCCACGATCTAAGGTCGTGGGTGTGGGGTGTTTATAAAAACCCCAAGAACATCACGCATGGGGGCGCTCTTTTTTCCTCTCCCTGGAGGGGGAGATTCACTCTCTCTCTCTACCACTGGAAAACGTGTCTCATGATTTCTTTCTCTTGAAGATTGATTATTTTTCCATTGTTTTACCATAAATTTACTTAAAGCTTTTTGTTTAAAGCATTCATAGTTAAGCCACATGAATTGTGGTATGGGTTTTTCCCAAGTAGATCTAAATCACTGACTTGAGCGTCGGAGGGTTTACATCGGAAAAACTTCCAGCCTCCTCCTGACTGTTATTTGTGCTCACAGGTTCACAGGTTATCTGCTCGCGGATAGTCTGCTCATGGGTTATTTGTTCATAGAAAATCTGCTCATGGAGATCAACCAGCAGCTTCCCACCAAACAAATTTAATGCTGATGCAGGGACTTGAGATTGAGTCGCTAACCAACTCATCCGGATTTCGACATCAACAGAAAATCAATATTTGATAATGTTATTCCTAAATTGATATAATTAAAAATATTTTTTAACTATTAATTCATTCATTGTTAGTCTTTCCAAGGAAAAAAAAATAAATTCTTTACTTTTTAAGTTTCCTTAACAGAATTGATTATTTAACATTAAAATCTTTGACTTTTAATTTTTTTTATTAAAAATCTTATAATCTGAAAACTAGTAAATAATTTTTTTTTTACTTCTTTCCGTTAAAAGAAAGAAAATTATCACATTCATTGGTTTATTTTAAAAAAAATAATTTCTTGAAATACAAAGTCTATATTTATATTTGATAATCAATTCATCATCTCAACATTCTATGTGCTACCATTTTAAATATTCTATTTGAAAATAAAATTGTTTCTGTTCATTTGTTTTTTTGTTTTTGTAATAGTTCTAATAAAAGTGTAAAAGATATCTTCTTGCCTATTTTTTTAGGTTTGCTTTTGGAAACTTTTAGGATCTTTTTTATTATTATTAAAATTCAAGAATAAAAAATAGAATGAATTTTAAATTTTTTTATATTTCTTTGAGTATTAATATTGCAAAATAAAAAAAGACCCACAAAAAAAAATTCGTCAAACGCCCTTAAATCTCTAAAGCCGTCCCTGGTCCACGCTCATGGACTTTGAGATTTCTCAAGAAAGGTTCAGTTAATGTCATCACCAATGCTCAAACTTGGGACTTTCATTAATCCGTTTTCAAACTTTAAATCGAGACATAGCTGTCTCCCTCAGATTTCAATACATCTGTTCAAAAACAAGAGATTTAAGTATACGGTAGGACTAATCTCTTATTCGAAGAGCTTCTTCACACTACGGGTGTGTTTTAATCACTCAACAGGAGTTCTTTTCGTTCTTCTTTTTCTCCATCCGCACTTTTCAACCTCTTCTCTCTAGCTGAGTGCTCTCTGATCACTCACTTCATTCACATGGATTCTGACGAATTAACTCAGTTCTGTGAAGCACTCTCTCTTTGTGATGAGGACAGTGAGGTGATTCCTATTGAGGTGCGTGCAAAAGATGCGGGAGTACAGAAACTAGAACAGTGCTTGGTAGGGAAAGTTTTAACCAACAAGTCCATTCATTGTAAAGGTTTCAAAACAGCCATTCAGCAAATTTGGCGTACCATTCACGGGGTGAAAACGGAAAGTCTTGGCAACAATACTTTTATTTTTCAGTTTCAATCAGCAACAGAAAGGAAACGAGTCTTAACTGGTGGGCCGTGGCTTTTTGACAGAGCTCTCTCAATCTTAACAGAACCTCAGGGGACGGAAGAGCTCTCAAAGCTGAATTTTAACAGAGCCCCTTTTGGGTGCAAATTCACAGCATTCCAATAGTTTGTATGATTGTAGAGACCGGCGAAATTTTGGATAAGAGGAGTAGAGAAGTTTTAGAAGTGGACATAGGGTCGACTGGGACATGCCTTGGTAATTGTATACGAGTTAGAATATTGATGGATGTAACGAAACCGCTGAAATGAGGAATTAGAGCTAAATTGGGAGGATGTAATGAAGTTACGCAGTTTGCAATATTCTATGAATGCTTGCCTGATTTCTGCTTCAGGTGTAGCTACATAGGACATCTCTATCGAGAATGTCCTATCCTTCTTACTAGTGGATCACCAGCCGATCAAGATCTCAAGTATAGCCATTTTCTTAAGTTAATTCATCAGTGAAGCCAAGAGATGCCCGGAGTAAGGAGAAGCCATCTGCTACAGTGCAGAATACGAGCACAACGGCGACCGCCTCACCGAATAGTGTAGAAGGGATGACGTCAGCAGCAACTAGTCTTGAAGATCAGAAAACATCTGTGCTGCTAGCAGAATGCTCTAGAGATATGGACACGCGATAGAAAAATCAAGCCGCAGATCCAGCCGCATTAATTACAACATCATCACTCTCTGAACATTCTCGGGATGCATCTCACGAATTCTTATCCACACACCCAACAGTGGAGCTCTCACCAAACAAGCCTACCATTAGAGAAGCAACATGAAAATACCTCAATGGCTTTTCAATCCAGCCTATCACACCTCACCAAAGAGCCTAATACCAAGCCATCTAAACAGACAAGCCTAGCAAGAAGGTGGAAGCGTATGGCTCGAAACTCTGGGTTCACGGCAACCTCCTCATCCGGTCCAAATTCCAAATTTAAACGACAAAGGGTCTGTGACAATTCAGTGGATTTGGAACCCGAGCTGAAGTGATTAACCAGAGATCACATTTCTACCCGCATTGAGCAGGAGCCTAGTAATACTCTTATTGTTCATTCCTCACACTCGTTATTTAAGCCCTCTTCAGTTAAATAGGAAACGGCAGGTGCTGGCCTCCAGCTCCGCCGAGAACAATGAAGATCATATGTTGGAACGTTCGGGGACTGGGGAACCCCCGAACGTCCGAGCACTTAAGAAAGTTCTCCTCAAATATGAGCCTCATGTAGTTTTTTAAGCGAGACTAGGCTGACAGTGAAGCAATCGGATGTTCTAAAATATAAGCTTCACTTCTCTCACATTTTCTCAGTAACTAGGAATGGGATCAGAGGTGGTCTGCTCTTCTATGGAATGAAGATATTGACCTGAAGATCCTCTTATATTCCAAGCATAATATAGATATTGTTATTACTAATGGGGATGAATTATTACGGTTCACAGGCATATATGGCCATCCTTAGCAGGTAGAAAAGAGACATACATGGACCCTATTACGTCGATTAGCCCAACTCTCCTCAGCTCCCAGGATATGTGGCAGGGATTTTAATCAAATCTTGCATATGAACGAAAAACAGGATGGTCCAATGCAGTAGACTGACACGATATTGGAGTTCAAAGAAACTCTTAGGGCGTGTGATCTCTCAGATTTAGGTTACACAAGATACCCTTACACATGGGATAATAGAAGAGAAAACGGGTTGGTACAAGAACGACTTGATAAATTTGTGGGCTTATCTTCTTGGCGGGACACTTACAAAGCAGTATTAGTGCTGAACATTGACCATTAGGGCTCTGACCATTAGTGCTGAACATTGAACATTGACGTCTTTTTACAAAAAGACGTCATTGGGGAAGAAGGTTTGTTTTCGAAGACTATTGGAATAATTATGATGAATGCCGCGAAATAGTGAACCGTGAATGGCTTTCTAGCCATAGTAAAGGCTATTGTAATTCAGTCTCTATGTTTCTACAGAATGCCAATGTTGTGCGAGCCAAACTACTGGAGTGAAGTCGGAAGAAATTCGGGCATAGAAAGTGTATATTGCAAGCTTTGACCACCAAGCTCACTTGCTTAAAATCTAATCCTCACCAGAATTATCATGGAATTCGAGTAGTGGAAACGCAGATTGATGATTTCTTAAGGGATGACGAAATATACTGGAGGCAACGCTTTGAAGCCCTTTAGCTTAAGGAAGGGGATCGCAACACTAGATATTTTCATGCTAAAGCTTCCAGTAGGAAGAGTATAAATACTATCGATGGCATCTTGGACAGTAATAATCAGTGGTGGGAAGACATATTAGACATAGAAAATGAGTTCTCCAATTATTTTACGACCTTATTTACATATTCTACTCCTTCCCAGTAGAACGTGGAACTGGCTCTTCAATCTCTTGAGCCTAAAGTTACAACTGAGATGAATTCCGAGTTAGATAAAGAGTTTTCACCAGAGGAAATCAAATTTGCCCTATTTCAAACGCATCCGTCAAAGGCTCCAGGCCCTGATGGACTATCAACAGCATTGGAATGTAGTGGGCCATTCTGTAACTACAGCTTGCTTGGAGATTTTGAATGGAGATGGAGATTTATCTATAATAAACCATACATATGCGGCCTTGATTCCGAAAGTGAAAGAGCCAAAGAGAGTCCATGAATACAGGCCAATAAGTTTGTGCAATATCATTTATAAAATCATATCCAAGTGCATTGCAAATCGGCTAAAAGTTTTCTTAGAACACTTGATCTCCCCTTTTCAATCAACCTTTATTCCACAACGACACATCACTGACAATGTTATAATTGGCTATGAGTGTCTCCACAATCAGATGCAAGAGACAGGGCAAAGAAGGATCGGTAGCTCTTAAATTAGATATCAGCAAAGCATATGACATAATAGAATGGTGTTTTTTGGAAGGCATCATGTTCAAGCTCAGGTTCTCAACAAGATGGGTCCGTCTCATAATGAAATGTATCACGTTCACTACATTCTCTTTCTTGATTAATGGTGAAGTTAGAGGCTTCGTCCAACCTCCGAGAGAACTAAGACAGGGATGTCTGCTTTCCCCTTACTTATTTGTCCTTTGTACAGAATCTTTGTCTTCTTTATTAATTAAAGCTGAAAATACCAAGTTATTTCAGGGCATTAAGGTCGGTGCCAAAGGCCCTACTATCTCCCACTTATTGTTTGCAGATGACAGCTTGGTGTTTTCCAAAGTTTCAGTTGCAGCATGTTATCATCTTAAAGAGTTGTTTGACACGTACAGTAAAGCCTCAGGACAGGTAATCAATTATGAAAAATCATCTATATGTTTCAGTCCAAACACTCTAAAGAATATCAGGGAGGCAATTAACGGAATACTCAACCTTGAGGTTGTCTCTATCTAGGCCTTCCGTCAATGTTGGGTCAAAGTAAAAAGAGTTCTTTTAATACTTTGAAGGCTAGGATTCTACACAAGATTACCGATTGGAAAGCCAAACTCTTCTCCAGTAGAGGTAAGGAAGTCCTAATCAAAGCTGTTGCTCAGGCTATCCCCACCTATGCGATGAGTGTCTTCAAGCTCCCTCTTATTTTCTGTGAGGAACTACAAAAAATTATTGCACGATTTTGGTGGAGCCATAATTCATCCTCAAGGAGTCCCCATTGGTTGCCATGGTTGAAACTTTGCCTTTAAAAAACAAATGGGGACCTTGGCTTTCGAGAGCCGAGCTCTTTCAATCGAGCCCTCATAGTTAAACAATGCTGGCGATTAATTTCCTTTCCCAACTCTCTAGTGTTTAAAATTCTTAAAGCACAATATCATCCAAAATGTGGGTTTATGGAGAGTAACCTAGGTAGTAACCCTTCTTATATCTGGAGAAGCATGTTGTGGGGACGCGAAGTTATTGAAGCTGGATCGTGATGGAGAATCGGATATGGCCAACATGTATCTATTTATAATCACAGGTGGCTTCCCCGTTCGACTACATTTAAACCATTATCTCCACAGCTCTACCCTCACAATCTTCAGTATCAACTTTGATTAATAATGAAGGCTACTGGAAAGAACAAATGATAAGGAATCATTTTCTCGAAGAAGACTCAAACCAAATTCTCAAAATCCCGTTGCCTAGAAGACCATTGGAAGACCAGCTGGTGTGGACGTACGACAACCGGGGTCGGTATAAAGTCAAGAGTGGTTATTACGTGGCATTTCATATGAACGTAAAAGATATGCCATCTACCTCTAGTAATCAGACAGGGTGGTGGAACTATTTTTAGAAATTATCTCTCCCAACAAATATCAAAATTTTTTATTGGCGAGCTTGTTCCAACATTCTGTCCACCAATTTAAATTTACATAACAGAAAGCTTCCAGTTGCTCGTACATGCCCTTGTTGTGGTTTTGATTATGACGATACATATCATGCCTTGGTGGGGTGTAAACAAGTGAAAAAAATTTGGAAGTTGACGAGGTTCTATTCTAGCCTCAATAGTACAATGTCAATGGAGTTTTCTAACCTTTCCATTCATATAGCATCACTTTTAACAAAAGATGAATTTGAGGAATGGGTGGTTTTTTGGTGGTCGATTTGGTTAGCGAGGAATTATCTAACCCATGGTAATGCTGTTCGTGAGTCGCAAGACACTGTTACTCGAGCTGAGAATGTAGTGGCTTCACTTAAAGCAGGAACAACGCAAGGTCAAGTCGATAGGAACTCTAAGACAAATAACCCAAGGCAGACTTGGCAGAGTCCACCCCAGCCATGGTATAAAATGAACGTTGATGCAGCTGTCAGTTCCAGGGCTGATCATGCTGGAATTGGAGTCCTAGTTCACAATTCAGTAGGTGACGTTATGGCAGCCTCCATTTCCCAAGTACCTTTTCTGGGAGATGTAGAATTTGTGGAAGCCCTTGCTGTGCAGATAGGACTTAGGGTAACGAGAGAGAATGGGTTGACTCCGGCCATAATCGAATCTGATTATCTCAATGTTATTAATCTCATTGGAAACAAAATTGCAAGCAGGTGTGAAGTGGGGTGGCTAATCTTGGAAATACAAGAAGCTCTGACTTCCTCGCATAGCACTGTAAAAGTGCTCTTTGCTCCACGAACTTGCAATGAGGCGGCGCATCATCTTGTGAAACTAGCTCCTGTCATCCTATAGAGTAGGTATGGATCGAGGAAGCTCCAAGTGAGATTTCCACTTTTGTATTTAAGGATAAAAATATGTAGTTCTTCCAATCAATGAAATTCCAGTTTCAAAAAAAAAAGAAAAGTATACGGTAGGTAAAATATGTGAAAGCTATCGTGTATCATATGTGGTGGAAGGATTCCACGTCGGGTGCCAAGGCCAATAAAGCTAGTCACCAACATGATTTTTTCATTCATAAAGAAATTAGAGAGCAATAATAACAACAATTAATCAAATAATAAATAATCAGCAATAGTGACAATAAAATGAAAAAATAATGAGTAGTTATACATCCTAAATTTTTTATTCCAAATAGTTATCCCAAATAATATGACTTTAAACAATCGGTTGGTAAGGATAATATAATTCATACACTTAGATCTCGTAAAATATTATTAACCAATCAATAAATAGCACATTATTTAGAACGGAATTTGAGATAAAAAAATTTAGGATGTTTATTATTACTAAAAATAATACTCTTAATTATTCACTCAATTCCCGACTACCATGCTCATGGACTTCGAGATTTCTCAAGAAAACTTCAATTAACGTCATCATCAGTGTTCAATCTTGAAATTTTTATCAATCCGTGTTCAAACTTTAAATCCAGACGTAGAGATCTGTTCAAAAACAAGAGATTAAGAATAATGTAGGTAAAATGTGTGAAAACAATGGCGTATCATATGTGGCGGAAGGAGTTAGGTGCAAATTGTGTTAAAAATCGTTAGTCAATGTCGAGTGCTAAGGCCAAGAAAGCTAATCAGTTACACTGAATTTTTTATCATAAAGAAATTAGAAAGCAAGCATTACAAAGAAGATTTCAGTGAGCGAGTAAAATGCAGGAGGCTTTATTGTTAACAAGTAAGTTACAATGCATACATTGCTTTTATTATTCCAGTGATCAATAGTGATACTTCATCTCTGATTTGAAATTTGGGTAAACTTATATCTGAATTTTTTTAATTTTAAATTATTATTTACTGATCATATGAAAGAGATGTTGATTCAGTTGTATATATGCTTTCACTGTTGACTATTTGACTTTTAAGTAGTTCAAGTGACTTTTGTGTTTACATTTTTAGGGCATCAGTTATTCTTTAAGCAAAAGTTAATATAATTGTAAAATAAAAGACATCTAAGCAGGAGAACCTATTTAGAGCCTTAGGTAAAAGGGATATAATTTCTTTAATTTAGGTGTTAACTAATTCGTTGCTTCATTTATTTTTCAATGAACTCCTCGCTTGACGAGGCCAACTTCAGTTAAAAAAAAAAAAGATCAATAATTCAATTTATACAGTCGTAGAAAGTATGGCCCGTTGGTTTCCGAAAGTTTTCATTCCATAAGAAAATTATTAAGAAGCTAGCTAGCACCGTAAATAAGATATACATATGATTCAGAAAGCAAGTAATGGCGTTCTTTAACAAGTTTCACTATCAATTCATTTATGTATACTTTGTTGTTACATATTGCTTTAATATATCTAGTGATCAGTAGCGGTGTTACTTCTCTAATTTGAAATAATCGGACAAATATATACATTGCTCTTATTTACTCACGTGAACAGTAATATCAGTAAACTAGAGCCTTTATTTTAATAAATAAAATGATGTTCAAATTAAAAAGGTAGAAAATGCAAACTTCAATTTATTATAGGACAAAACGCAACATAATGGAGCGTGCAATTTTTTTCATATTTCAGTTCAGTGAGTTAAAAAGTGTGTGAAACGCCGTAAAAATAAAATAACAATGCATCAGCACAGTACTACAATTGTTAGGATTTATTAGATTAGTTAATTAGTACTCAATAATTCCTTTATTGCAAAAAAGTAGTTTTTCAAGTCGGAATTCCTTGGAATGTCGATGCATGGGAAAGAAGTTTTAAGGAAATACAGATTCATTCTAAATTTTGAGAGGTTTCAAGAGTAGGGTTTGCTTCTCTGTAAAGTCTTTTGAGTCTTTTTTTTTGGTAGCTTATATAGCTAGCTAACGTCAATTAGCTAGCCAGCTGGTCATTTGCACTGAGCAAATATTTGCTAGCCTTCTCAGGAGCAAATATTTAGTGTACTGAAGAAGAGCAAATCATGAGTACTACTAGCCCTCAGAAGGACCCTGCTCCGAAACAGAATCCTAATGAAAGACGGCAAAGCGGATGCGGTAAAGATCTCAAGATAACACCAAAAGGTTGTCAAGAAAATATAATTGAAATTTTGCTCCATGGAGGAATTATCAGGGAGCAATTCTCCAGTAAAACAAATTACAACTTCCTCCAATGAGGAATTATCATGGTGTTATCATCCAGAACCAATGCTTAAATCTTCCATTCGATCAGAAATTTGAGCTGCCAAGTCGACCCGGTTCAAGTAAGTTTCACAACTTGTTCATAGTTCATATTATACATTGCTCTTATTCCAGTGATAAATAGTGATACTTTATTTCTGATTTGAAATTTTGGTCAACTTATATTTTAACTTTTGTAATTTTAATTTAAATATTACTTACTGATCCTTTGCATGTTCCTTCCAAAAGGAAAAAATAAATAAATAAAGGAAAAGGGACATCGATATCAGTTATGTGCTTTCATTGTTGATTATTTGACTTTAAGTAATTCAAGGGATTTTTGTGTTTACATTTACAGATTTACTTCATCTCTGATCTGAGGTTTTGGTAAACTTATATATGAATTTTTGTAATTTTTATTTATTATTTACTGATCCTATGCGTGTTCTATGTGCTCTCATTGTTGATTATTTGACTTTTAAGTATAGTTCAAATATTTTTTATGTCTACATTTCTAGGGCATCATTGATTTGTGTTAAACAAAAGTTAATATAACTGTACAATAAAAGACTTGTAAGCAGGAGAATGTATTCAGAGCCTTAGGTAAAAGGGATTTAATTTCTTTAATTTAGGTATTAACTAATCAAATAATTCAATTACTACGTAAGAGTCAGAAAACAATTTTTAGATTCGTAGTAATTAAATGGACATAGAAGGATGGGCCATTGGTTTCCGAAGTTTTCATTCCATAAAGAAATTATTAAGAAGCTAGCTAGCACTGCTAAGAAGATACATACATCAGATTCAGAGAGCGAGTAAAGGCGCTCTTTAGCAAGTAAGTTTCACTGCCAGTTCATATACTTTGTTTTAACACATTGCTCTTATTCACTGATTTGAAATAATTGGATAAACATATATTGATCTTAGGGGACCGGTTATTTGAAATAAAATAAAATGATGTTCAAGTTAAACAATAGAAAATGCAAATTCTGGTATATATACTATAAGATAAAAAAAATTACATTGGAATTTGTGTCTTTTTTTATTTGGGTGAATTAAGGCGAAATGCCAAAAAAAAAAAAAAAATACAACAAAACAGAACCGCAATTATTAGTGTCACATTAGTTTATTAGAATAAAACTTGTACTTACAATGGTGTTTCGATGGTTTTTACAACAAAATCAAGTTGATATGTTTCGTCAGAGTTTTTTTCCTTTTTTTTCTTTTGGAGAAAGGGTGAGCCTTAATATAATTAACACCAATTTCTTGTTGGTGTGCGATTATTAATCCGCTTATAATAATATAATTACTGTGTTGTCATGATTTTAGCCTTGTTGTAATTCCAACATTAATTATTGATTAACGGTGACAGCTAAGCACCTGGCTTGTGATGGCGATCAATTATCGATTATTAATAAAGTACCTGAGCATCTTCGTCGTGTGAATGTCAAGGCCTATGAACCACAAATGATAGCAACCGGTCCTTCTACCTACGATCTCCGGTCTAAAAATCACTCGAAACAGATGGAAGAGCACAAAAAGCTATTTCTGAAGAAGCTTCTCGAGCGAAGAGGGCAAAAACTCGCAATAAGCCTTGTCTCGGAGATGAGAGGATTAGAAGATGAAGCTCGTAGATGTTATTCAGAACCAGTAAGTCTTAGTCCAGACCAGTTTGTGGAAATGATGCTTCATGGTGCTTGCTTTATCATCGAGCTATTTCGCAGCCAAGTGCTAAACAAATGGGGCGCCAATAATGACCCCATTTTCAGGTTAAATTGGATCCGTAGGAAACTGGGTTATGATTTGTTGTTAGCTGATAATCAACTTCCTTTCTTCGTTCTTCAGGAGTTTTATAACATGACTAAGACTCCCGAAGAAGAAGCAGGAAATATTAATTTACTTGACATGATTTTGCAATTCTTCGGATTTGTGTTCCAAAAAGCACCGTCGCGCGACGTACAAATTGCCGACAAAGAAATAAAGCATCTACTGGGCTTCATACACAATTATTTCTGGAAGTGGGAACCTCTTGAACTCACTGAGCCCAGACAACATTGGAATTTCACTCGATGTGCTACAGAGCTCCACGAGGCTGGAATCAAGCTCCAGAAGATTGAGGCACCAAGCTGGTTTTACATAGATTTTGACAAGGACAAGGGAATAATGAAAATCCCAGAATTGAGAATTGATGATGACACCGAATCTTTATTCCGAAATCTAATTGTTTATGAGCAGTACGAAATGACACGGTATGGTCGTTTCGTTAGTTATACGAAATTCATGGACTGTCTCATCAACACCGCAAAGGATGTGAAAATTCCGTGATAATGGAATTTTCAAAAATTGTTTAGGTGATGAGGAGGAAGTGGTTGCAAAAATGTTCAATAGGCTTGGAGATTCTGTCTGGCTTAATCCTGGCAACTATTACGGAGAAATAACCCAACGTGTGAACGAGCACTGTGACAGACCTTGGAACAGATGGATGAAGAACCTATGGCACTACTATTTCAACACTCCATGGGTGTCCATAAATCGGAATGAGCTCCTTTCCCAACAAATGAGACTAGTGTTATTAATAAGCTCCTTTTTCATTACTGTTGTTGGACTGAATCGCGAAGTATTAACTATTCAGATGCCTTCTCATATACTGTATTAAGATATTGGATCGTGTGGGCTTGTACTATATTGTATTAAAATGTATTGTTGTAACATATTAAGACGTGCATGTTACTAAGCATGTGCTTATGTTTAAATTATTATTATTTATATTAAAATCATATTATTTTGATTATTAATATAAAAAATACAATCACCTCCGCCAACCACTAGTGGCCGTTGGTCATATTAAGTATGGTTAAAGTCCTCATCGCCAACACTATCCCAACAATAATACTAATATCCTTGGAAGCCAAAAGTTTGACTGTAAATCCGGAAACATAAACTAAACTCTACTGCCAATGATATTTAAAATAATCTTTAGCTCTATTGGGGAAAAAAAATCAGCTATTTATAATAAATAGAAATAAATATTAAAATAAATGTACAAAATATACATTTTTAAATAATTTTAATATTTTAAAAAGAATTAATATTAACAATCTTTTTGACATGGTTTATTATATTAAAGTAAATTTTGTAATAAATAGAAACATATTCTTAAAATTAATATGAAAAAATTTAAATTATTTTGAATTTATATAAAATAATTTCAATGTTATTAATACATGATTTTTATTTTATTAATTGTAACATCTATTTAACCCAAAGATTTATTTAAAATATTTATAATAAATAAAAATATGTTGTTAAATTATATATAATAATTTACGTTTTTAAAGTTATTTAAATATTAAATTTTTTAAAATATTTCTAATCTACTAGACAAATTAAATTATTTATATGATATTTGTATTTATTAAAATTTTAGAGACAATTATTTTAGTTATTATACTTTTAAAGGATAAAATGGTCAGAAATGAATTTTAGTGTGCCTTATTGAAAAATTGTGGCTGTGTAAGACCATTCCCCAAACCTTGGGCATAAAGCTGTCCTTTTTCCATATATAAAATTATTGTTATTTGCTCATAATTGGATTTTTTTTTTATTTGAAGGAGAAAACTTCATTAAAATTAAGATCTCAAGTGGGGATGGCAAAACCCCGGGCCGGGTCTGGGTATTGCAATGACCGGACTCGCCTTGATGCAACTGGGTCCGGTCCAGATCGGGTTTTAACTGCACCAATTTTATATTTTTTAATATTATATGTGTATATATTTTTTATTTTTTGGTATTTTTATAACTTTTAAATTTATTTTAATAAAATTTGACATGAAAATATAAACTTTAAGTGTTTAAAACTTTATATATGTATAATAAATGAGTCAAATAAATATAAATATTTAAAATAATATATATTTTATAATATTTTTTAGTTATTATACTTTTAAAGGATAAAATGGTCAGAAATGAATTTTAGTGTGCCTTATTGAAAAATTGTGGCTGTGTAAGACCATTCCCCAAACCTTGGGCATAAAGTTGTCATTTTTCCATATATAAAATTATTGTTATTTGCTCATAATTGGATTTTTTTTTTATTTGAAGGAGAAAACTTCATTAAAATTAAGATCTCAAGTGGGGATGGCAAAACCCCGGGCCGGGTCTGGGTATTACAATGACCGGACCCTGCCCAGATGCAACTGGTCCGGGTCCAGATCGGGTTTTAATCCGGGTACCCGAATTTTATATTTTTTAATATTATATGTGTATATATTTTTTATTTTTTGGTATTTTTATAACTTTTAAATTTATTTTAATAAAATTTGACATGAAAATATAAACTTTAAGTGTTTAAAACTTTATATATGTATAATAAATGAGTCAAATAAATATAAATATTTAAAATAATATATATTTTATAATATTTTTTAGTTATTATACTTTTAAAGGATAAAATGGTCAGAAATGAATTTTAGTGTGCCTTATTGAAAAATTGTGGCTGTGTAAGACCATTCCCAAACCTTGGGCATAAAGTTGTCATTTTTCCATATATAAAATTATTGTTATTTGCTCATAATTGGATTTTTTTTTTATTTGAAGGAGAAAACTTCATTAAAATTAAGATCTCAAGTGGGGATGGCAAAACCCCGGTAGGGTCTGGTATTACAATGACCGGACCGCTTGATGCAATCTAGGGTCCGGTCCAGATCGGGTTTTAATCCGGGTACCCGAATTTTATATTTTTTAATATTATATGTGTATATATTTTTTATTTTTTGGTATTTTTATAACTTTTAAATTTATTTTAATAAAATTTGACATGAAAATATAAACTTTAAGTGTTTAAAACTTTATATATGTATAATAAATGAGTCAAATAAATATAAATATTTAAAATAATATATATTTTATAATATTTTTTAATAAACTCCATGTTCTGGGTTTATCAAGTGATGCCCAAGACCGACCCGGCTTCAATACCCGGCCCACAATGCCCAGATCCAGTCCGGGTCCGGGTCCGGGCTGAGCTGGCATTTTTACCACCTCTAATCTCAAGTCTTAAAAGGTAACAATATAGGTATAGTGGAAATTTTCCAACTGAACATAATAATCCAAACAACAGAAATAAATTTTGCAAAGGCATCCGTTGTTTATTACGAACCCTTGAGATATGCCGAACCTGAAAAGCATGCTTTGGTAATAGTAATTGCTTCACTTCAGAAATAAGGCAAAGCAACTTAATGCAAGTGCTGAGCCGATCAAAAACTAATTGAACTCAAAGTGAATATGACTAAACTATTAGTAGAGATAAACCAATCTCCCTAAGGAGCCTCATGAGGCCTCAGCCTCAACCACTTCAACATGATCAAAGAAAACCCCTTGAGCGATTCCTGCAGTCGTTACTAAGCCTTCATGGTTTTGCACAACAGCACTATAACCGACAACATCCCTTTTTCCATCTACAGCTACATCAACATTCAATTTCATCCAATCTACAGGCGGTAAGTCCCACTGTACACTATCATGTCCAACTCTACACGAATTAAATAAACAATAGCGACACTACTGCTCCCAAATGACTCCAAAATCCCTTGATCCCTTCCACAGATGACTTGTGGCACTGGATTGTCTCAAAAACAACAACTTGTTTCGTGTCCCACGAATACTCCAAATAATCATCATGAGCAAGTGCAATTCAGCCATAAAGAGGACTAAAGCAGCATGTTAAAAAAATCCCAACAATTGGGAGGACAATCATGCAAAACTAGGTCCCCAAAGATTGTATCTCTCCAAACTCGTGCAACGCACAAAATCTCTACTAGGGCAACAATTGCGCAAAGGCAAGCGGCAATTGTTAGTCTGCTCAGTTTCTACTAAAATTTTGGTCGCGCTTTTTTTAATTCATCAATGCATGCTGGTTATGAGAAAGATTATTTTAATGACTTGGGGAATTGATATTATAGGAATGGTCGCAAAGAAATTTGTCCATAACATAAGTATTATCATTTCCATTGCCATCACATGGCCAGTCTGCATAAGAATTCAAAGGATCTATACGCTGAGAAGAAACTGTTGTTACAGGAACGGATGGATTCAATGACTTGCCTGCCACACAGGTTACAGGTAATCTATGAGCATTATTTGAAAATATCCCATCTAGATTTGAGGAGTTTGAACTATGATCCTTAATTTTAGATGTACAAGAAAATGTAGGGGACTCTCTGCCCATTTGGGCTGTGTGACTGGCCAAACTCTGCCCACTAGAACTTTTTTGAAGAGTCGTATCTAGGATGTTGTTGTTGGTGAAAAATCAGTTTTTTAAATTTTTTATAAAAACTTTTAGAATCGTTCTCATACAATATATAAGAATTTGTAATCTAGAAATCGTACCTTGAAAATTCGATTTGACTTTTTCTGCTAAAGTGATTTAGGCTCCCAGATCACGATCCGTCACCACCACTCCTGTTAGATCACGATCTGCCACCAAATAATCTTCCAGGTTATGACTCAAGTTTGATCTGCACTTGACGTGTGGGCGCCTTTATCACCACTAAAGCAACTAGCACGAGAAAATTTTTCTCTCAACAATTGAGCGAAAAATCTTTCTTTGATCTGTATAAAGTGGCTGCTCTTTCTTCTTTTGGGAGAAAATAAGCCATTTTATATCTCTACCTAGTGGAAACCCTAAGCTCCATTTTTTATATTATTTAATTCTATTAAAACAAGTTTGATTTAAATTCAAAATAATAAACCAAAAGTAATGTTACTTATTTCTTGTCATAGGGGCCTACCTTGTAAAATAACACAAGGCCCCTTAGACACAAATACATTACATGGAGCCTCCCACTAAATAATATATTTAGGCTTTGAACCCAAATATCTAGTTATCTTGCTTATTGATCCAGTAGTGGTGTAGTCAATTAAATGAGCTAACCCGGGGATCATTTGAGAACATACAATAATGGATATAATAATTAGCCTGTAATTAAACTAGCCCAATTATTTAATTCCAAATCTACTCCACTAAAAGATTGTAACTGACATCTATAATTGTACGCTTGAATCATAATTCGTCCCAAGCCACATCGATTTCTTTACTGTATAATCCTTTGTACCATATCGTTAATTAAATCGATATTTCAACTGTCCAATCGATTTAATTACATCTTATTCCTTGATACTTACTGGTTTTCTCTAATGATCATTTTCAACATACTAAATATGTTGACACACTCTGGCCAGAGAATTCTATGATCAAGTACCGAAAACCTATCAAGAGATGTGTTGTACAAATTTTATATTGTTAATCTATAACTCCAATACTAAAAAAAAAATCAAATACTCATAATTGCTCCCACCAAGATATCGGGTAATCTTGACCATAATTGTGTGTCGTGACCATTGGTAACTCAAATGGAATAACAATTACAATCATGAAATCATAACTAACTTAAGATTAAGATTACAGTAAAATCAATACCTATGAGGTTTAATAAGTCTGACAGTCATTTCAAGGTTAATTAAATCTCATTTGTGATCTAGCTCAATGTAATCAAACTATATCAGTAAATTCATACATGATTAAGATAAAATCATTCAATGAATTTACTACAGTCTAAGCAGAAATAGAGCACCCAACTCTATTTATCAACTACGAACTTAATTTATTTAATCATAAAATAACTTGTATTTATGTCTTCTGTGAATCCATATGTTGATCACATAAATACATATAATATGATTAAACGGACCTTATTCAAAATATTTATGCAATTGAAAATATCTCCAATATTTTATTAAGTAGAAAATAAATTAATATACTTTAAAAGAGCATATAATCCCAATAATCTCCCACTAGCTCTTAAAGCATATCTAGCATATTGCACATGCTCTAGGGCTCTAAGTGTAGGTTATAAAGGTTTCCCACTAATGGCCATTGTAATAAGATCTCCCATATAACATCTAATGTCATTTGAGGTATTGTCATATAACTTTTCTACACTATTCCCTTAGAAGATGTTACTTCCTTCAATATGCTTTGTTTCTTGTGGTTTCTTAGTTCTTTAGATTGAGCTACCGCACTACCATAATAAAAAAATAGATCCTTCCATCTACTCTTTTTTTCTTTTGTAGATCCAGTTATACCCTATAGGTTTTACCCCATTTGGTGCCTCTACAAGTTCACAGACTTTATTGAAATACATAGATTCTATTTCTTGATTCATGGCCTTTTGTCAAAGTTTAAAATCTTTATTTATTAGAGCTTCGTTGTAACTAGTGGGATCTAGTACATGTTCATCTAAGATAGCCGTATAGGTTTCTCCCAATAACATGTATCTCACTGGTAATCTAGTTACCCTCCCACTTCGACGTGGTTCTAAAAGTGATTGTTGTTCAAAGATAATCCCACTAGTAGAAGTGCCGTCATTTGCAACCACATGAATTTTGCCACTAAATCCAATTTCAACGATTGTATCGATCAGTGGTCGTGGATTATAAAGGATGTGTAAACTCAAATGTGTAAAATTTTTTGCGACAATTATTTCATCTATTGCGACCATGTCTTGGTCACAGATAATATTATCTGAGACAAATACTAATTGGTCGTAGAATGTTGTAAAATTTGAGACAATACAATGATTTGGCCATAGGAACTACACTTTCTGCAGATTTTGTGGCCAATATATTTGGTCGATAAAAGGATAAATTTGCGACAAACATTTTTCTAGTCGTAAAAAGGATTATAACTGAAGAGATTTGTTTTGTGGCCGGATCAATTTCATCTCAGAATTTTCATATTTCGTACGAATTTTATTTTTGTAGTGGAATTTGATTTGACCGGAAACCAATAATTCTATTGTCATAGAAAACAAGCATGATAAATTAATAATGTTGAAGTTAGCATTTAGGATAAGTCTATGGTCCCGCTGTAGAATACTAAAATATTAGTTGTATTTATAACAATGAATAATTCATCATTATTTTATAGTACAAAGACAATTAATTTTTTACTTCTTTATTTTTATTTAGTAATATATATTTTTTAAACACAAACTCTATGTTATCTTTCATTACTGTGCTTGCTCATTATAAATATATATATATAAACACACACACACACACCCACGTGCTTTTGCTTTTTACTCATGCACGGTTAGCAGCCTTGTTGACTTTGAATCTGTGGGTTGTTGTATTTAATTATAGATTTCTTATACTAAACAATATATCTCAATTATTCCAAAAGAGTTAATTTAATGGTCCACAAATACTATTGTAATTTGCATAGAATAAATGGTCATATATATGTTATCTTACATGAAATAAATTTTTTTGAGAGAATATTATAACCAATTTTCATATTAAAAGATTATAGTATAAAGCTATATTAATTTAAAATTAGGATTTTTTCCTAATTTTTTAAAATCTAATAAAAAAATTAGTTTAATTATCAACATGAAAATTTAAAATCAATATTGACCATTCATTAAACTAAGAGAGATTAGGAAAAAAATAATAAAGAAGTTTTTGTCCTATTATTTTGTAAGAAATCCTCATTATTTGTAAGCTAGCAAAATAAAATTTTTTAATAAATAAAATTAGCGAATATTTAATTGGTGGGAGTATCAGTGTAATACCCGCCATATATTTTTACCCTCTTTAACAATAAATTGTGGACATTTGGTGCCGCCACTTTTAGTCTCAGAAAGAGAAAATTTAATATTATTATTTTATAAAAAGATATGTTAAAGAACAAAACTTAAGGACAAAAGTCACAGCTTCGTCTTCTTCCTCTGAAATTACTTTCCCCCACTTGGTTAGTCTCACTCAACTATAAAGTCAATTTTTCACTTTCTGTTGCACACTCAGAACCAAAATCTCTAACAATGTAACTCCAAACCTTTTAAATTAGCTTGTAACTACACATTATTGAAGATAGTTTTGCTGCAATTATTGAAATAGGAGGGGACAAAGCTTCAAATTTCTGCAGACCAAACAAAGGACGCCTAAGGTTTTATTTTACATGATTTTTTTTTGTTGAAATTCGTAGGCTTAGATTGTTGGGTTATTTTGTTCCTTTAGTATTTTTATGGCTGTATAATATGAAATGATTATTATTTTTATTGTTTGCAGATAAACTTTGGGTCTTGGTTAGCTATCATAAGAATAAAATTTCACATGGAATAGTTGTTTCTTCGCTGCCAAAAATTGAAGTCCTTTGCTTAGTCAGGTAATATGATGAGACTTTAAAAAATTCTGTCTTTATTTTTTTTATAAGATTGAGAAAAATTATGTCTTTATTATTTTTTTATAAGCTATCTTTATTAGTCTGTCTTTATAATTAATTCTGTTATGAAATAATCAAATAAAAAATATATCTATCAATTCATGGTTGTTTAATCTAAGTAATGTATCATTGTTGCATGTTTCTTGAAACTAAATATTTCCTTTAACTAAAATAATATTAACAGAACACACAGATGGATAAAAGGTTGATGCAAATTTCAAATCATTTGTGTAAGGAATATATGGATGGTGTCAAGGCTTTTGTGAATTTGGCTGGGAATCATTTAAATAAAGAAGGGAAAACTAGATGTCCATGTAGAAATTGTCAGAATATGGAGTTGAAATCATTGGATGATGTTGAAAGACATTTGTATAGACGTGGTATGTCATTTAGTTACCAAAGATGGGTATTTCACGGTGAAGAAATTGATTTATTAAGTTATATTCAAACTCCAAGTTCAATTAATGATACTTCTCATGTTGAAAAGGTAGAAGATAATGAGATGTTAGAGATGTTGAACGAAATAGGGGAACCCATGGAAATAGATTTTGGTTTAGATGAGTCAAATAATAGTAATGCATTTGGTGTTCGTGTAAATGCTGAAAAATTTGGTAAGTTGTTTGATGAGGCTCAAAAGGAACTTTACCCTGGTTGCAAGACATTTTCAGCTTTAACTTTTCTTGTGAAGTTGATGCACGTTAAAGTATTGAATAGATGGGGTAATAAATCTTTTGACATGTTGTTGCAAATATTAAAAAAGGCTTTTCCAACATGTGCCAACATTCCAGCATCTCATTATGATGCTAAAAAAATGTTACGAGATTTGGGGTTAGGATTGTTGAAAGCAGAGCATCAACCTGATCTCTCGAGTTTCACCTTACTCTTAGATTATAAGTCATTTATATAGTCTTCCTCAAAGAAAGTAAAGAATATGTCTATAAATACATTCTTATCTTGAGGACTACAATTCAGACTTTCCCTTATTCCTTTAAGATACCTTAAACATGCAAACTTCTGAACACGAATCCATCTTCTCTACCTCTTATTCTAATACAAATACTAGTAAACTCCAAATACGAATATGTCTCAAACCATGTTTATGACTTTTTCATAATGTCTTGAAGTAGCAGACACCTAAGTAGATGAAACTAAGTTCAATAAACTTTACAGTTTTAAATACTAGTATCTGAAATAAAAAAGGTAAATGATAAACCACTTAGTATATATCTTGTCTTATCTAAAAGAATCTTGTTTCTCCATTTAATTACACTATTGTATCATATTGTTCATTATATGTGGGAGTTTATCCCATAGAGCTTGAATTCTCCATAGAGATATTCTTTGTTTCGATCATATCAAAGTTCTTTTATGTCCCTGTCTAATTGCTTCTGTCTTATCTATGTACTCTTTTGAATTTCAAAAGTAATAGAATCATGACGCATTTAGACAAACATAAATAAAATGGATATTCACCAACAAGATTGATAGAATACTCATAACCTCTTATAACATGTAAACTGATTAGTCCGTATACATTTGTATGCACTAAATCATCTAATACAATGTTATGCTTTCAGCTCAAAAAGAGCATCCTCATCATATTACTTTTCTAAATAAGATTTATAGAGTTACAATGATCAATTTTAATAGGCCAACAAGTCTATCATTAATCATTTTCTTAAAATCTTATTATAGTTTATATGACTTAAGCATAAATATCAAAGGTGAAATTGGTTAGAAGAAACATTTATTTTCTTAGATAAATGTATGTACTCTTTATCATTATATCTTGCTTTGAATAGATAAATGGACTTATAGGATATACATTGTCTTTATAAATAACCAAAATAAGTAATAAACAGAGGATCCAAAAAAAAACAGTGTACTCTTGTTTAGTAAAACAAGCCACCAAAATTAAATTCCTCTAATATTTGAAAAAATAAAGACAAATATCAAGACTAAAGTCTCGTAAAATTGATCTAGCCTTTCAATTGATATAAACTAGAATGTCTTCAACTGCTATTTGAAGCTTTCTTCACTTAATCTCTTGGTTTCCTAAAAACCAAATAAGTGAATTAGAAATAAGATTAGTTATCTCAGAATTCACTATTGCATGAATCAGTAGATATCTGAACTAATTAGGAAACTTAAAGATTTCCTATACCTGATTTTAATAATCTTAGGACAATCTTTCTTCCAGTCACTCTTCTGTCCACATTTGTAACACTTGCCTTTTGGCTTGCCACTTCTTTTAGTAGACAATTTGGCGATCCCAGCTCTTTCTTGTTCATTCTTGTCTTTCGACTTAAGCCTTGAAGAGAATCCTTTTTCAAGAAGTTTTTTGCTATGATAAAATTCTTCTATAGCATGTAGTTCATGCATTAATTCAATCAAAGTCATATATTTATTGTTTAAGATATAGCCGACCTTAAACTATTTGAATGTACTAGGTAAATATTAAATCACCATGTTAATCTTTGTTTTATCATTGATTTGAACACTATGAATCTCTACCTCATTCAAATAGTCTATCATTTTGAGGACATGATCACGAACTCTTGTGCCGTCTTCCATCTTAGTATCCGTAATACGTTTTAATGTTGTTTCTCTGGCAAAATGAGTATTTTGCCCAAACATCTGATGAAGACTAGCCATTTTTTCAGTGGTTGTTTCCATGCTCCGATGTTTCTTATGCAGTTCCATAAAAATCGAAGCCAATATATAGCGTTTAGCCATTTTGTTAGCTTCGCACCATTTCTCATAAAGCTCCCTCTGATTTCTTTAATCGTATAACGTTGGTTCTGGAGGGCATGGCTGGGTCAACACATATTTGTAGCCTTTAGTAGTGAGAGTATTAAATAGAATGCATTTCCAATCTAAATAATTTTCGCCATTAAGTTCATTTTTAATAAGCATAATTAATAATGGGTTGATGGAAGACATTTTCTGAAAAAACAAAATAGACATGCATAAATACTTTGAAACAATATTCACAATAAATGACAAAAATGCAAAAAAAACCATAAATGTATTTTAATTTATTGTAACGATAATACAGTAACGCTTTGACACTATTCATTGGGGAAGTCATGTCTACACTTACTAGACTCAATTATCCATTAGATTATTTTCTTTTATGTAGAGACATGATAAATAATTATCGTTATCCCTTTAGGCTTAAATTTGTTAACAGAACTTCGTTGGAAAGGTTAATAACAAATTTTAGTTGAGTGTATAACCATTGTTTTAATCTAATTATTTTTCATATCAATAGTCACCGTTGGGGTGAACAATTGATTGAAAAATATTTCAATTTTATCTTTGAAGAAGTTCATAATATATACCCTCCGTAGGGAGCATCATCGTATCATGAAGTCAAGGTATATATAAAATTTTATTATTGAACCAACAATGGAGCCCCTGGGATAAATTATTTTGAATTTTTACTCTCTCACTCAATATTTTAAAATTGGTTTTTTCTTTTTAAAACATACATATTATTAATTGTGTGCTTCCTATAATATTATCTAGATGATATCCAATATTATTAAGCATACGCAAATTACAAACAATATAACGAGATGCATAATATATAAATGACATGTATCATTATGGCATTACCTTTATCATCC
The DNA here is from genome assembly GCA_030444775.1 of Atalantia buxifolia. Taxonomy (NCBI): domain Eukaryota; kingdom Viridiplantae; phylum Streptophyta; class Magnoliopsida; order Sapindales; family Rutaceae; genus Atalantia; species Atalantia buxifolia. The sequence goes on from CM059839.1 coordinate 13,530,892, forward strand.
AAAATATAACATATAGAAAAATAAGTAAATAATCTTAATTTATGGCTTTCCTAAAATAATAAAAAAAATACATTAACCCTAAGCTGAATCTTGATTGGGCTTCTTGTCAATGTGCATTTTTTCATAGGCTTGTCTTTGTTAATGAACTAGGGAAAATTAGGCTTTTAAATATATTATTGGTCTAATTTTAATTTTGAAAGGAAATAAATAATAATTTAATATTTTTAAATAAAACTTTTGGACCAAAATAAATTTAATGTGTTTAATTTTATCGATGTATTTTAATCCATTAAGCTCAACTTCAATTGGGCCTAAAACTAGGATTCATTAAGTCCAAAACTGTTTTTAAACTCAAATGCAAAAAATGAAAATTTTTCTGCCCAAAAGAAAAATTACGGAACCATAGGGACCTCCATGATAAAAATCATGAAACCCTAAAATCCATATTTTTCTTTCTCCTTCTTCCCCAGCCGCCATCTCCACAAAGGGCAGCTGCAGTTCACTATTTCCACACCGGAAAACCGCCATCAACATTGAGCTCACTGCCACCGTTACACCGGAAACCAACCAAACCCGACCATGCAACTTTCTGCGCCCGCAGCGCTAGCCGCCTGCGCTTCTGTAGCGTGTGCAACATGCACTGGTTGGTTGCCGTTGTTGAAATTTCTAGCCTTCGTTTCCTCTGATTTGACATCTGTGATTATTCTCCGGCAATTTACAAATTTCTTAGGCCAATTTTGGCTTGTAAAATTTCTATAACAGTAAAATAAATCAAGAGGGAAACATAGTAATAAAAAACCACCCCTCTTGTTACAGATCTAAATAAGAAAATACAATAGAGAATCTAACCATGAATTAAGACAAACCATAACATACTTTATTCATATATTAAACAAATAATATATATCTGAATAAATTATGCCACTTTAATATATAAATATCAAGATTGATTTCAAACCGAATTCTTATATATTAATATGAGATGGCTCTGATACCAATTGTTGGTGAAAAATTAATTTTTTAATTTTTTTATAAAAACTTTTAGGATCGCTTTCATACAATATATAAGAATTTGTAATCTAGAAATCGTACCTTGAAAATTCGATTTGGCTTTTTCCGCGGAAGTGATTTAGGTTCCCAGATCACGATTCGTCACCACCACTCCTGTTAAATCACGATCCGTCACCGCCACTTCTGTTAGATCACAATTCGCCACCAAATAATCTTCAGGCTATGACTCAAATTTGATCTGCACTTGACATGTGGGTGCCTTTATCACCACTAAAGCAACTAGCATGAGGAAATTTCTCTCAGTAATTGAGAGAAAAATCTTTTTTCTTTGAGTTGTACAAAGTCACTGCTCTCTCTTCTTTTGGGAGAAAATAAATGCTTTTATATCTCTATCTAGTGAAAATTCTAGACTGTATTTTTTATATTATTTAATTTTATTAAATAAAGTTTGATTTAAATTAAAAATAATAAACCAAAAGCAACATTACTTCTTTCTTGTCATAGGGGCCCAGCTTGTAAGAAACAGAAAGCCCTTTAGACACAAGTACATTACATGGAGCCTCCCACTAAATAATATATTTAGGCGTTTAACCCAAAATACCTAGTTATCTTACTTATTAATTCAGTAGTAAGGCTGGCAAAAGTTCGGGTCGGGTCCAGATTTTGGGCTGCTCGGGACCTACCCACATGACACACATTGTTGCCTGGACCCGGACCGTGCCCGAATTTTTTCTATGTGGGCCGGGCATGGGTTTTTTTACGGGTTTTCTCTGCCCGCATTTTCCAAGCACTGGGTAGGCTGTAGAGGCATCCCTCCTAGGCCCCTCATGCTTCAAGCCTTCAACTTCAAGTCTTCAAGCATACATAAAAGTTTACTTTTAACTAACAAACCGGAAAAAAAATCAAATGACAAAAAAGAACATTACTAATGCCAGTGAGGAGACAGGAAACATGTTGCACATAAAATAAATAAAAACAAAGAAAGGTTTACAAGAATAAATACAAATAGGTGATGGTGGGTTTTGATAAAGCCAACTTGTAATTTTAAAAGAAAATAAAAGAAGCAGAGCGCAAGTGGTCAATTGCTGGTGCAAGTGGGCAATTGTTTTTTTTATTTTGTGTCTTTCTCTTAATAATCTATTCTGTTAAAGAAGTGCAAGTTGCTATTTTTTTTTTTTTAGGAAGAGATCTTTGAAATGAATAAAAATAATAATAGAATAGAAAAGGGATGGGGGTGTGCAAGTTGCAAGTTGCAAAAATAATGCCAGTGGGCTATTAATAATCCCGTGTGAAGTGTGTTTGTTGGTCTATTTTTGAATGCATTTGCCGTCCGTGTCACGCTGGCTATGGCTAAGCTGCCTCACTATTCCTTTCTTCGTCTCTGGCTCTGGCCTGGCTTCTGCGTTTGCACACTGTTCTTGTTTCCGCCTTCTTATTTCTTTTTTAACTTTTTACAATTTGACTCTTTAATATATTTTTTAATAATTCCATCACCACCACCCATTAAAAAGTGCATTACGGTTACTCACTTACACTTCTTTCTCGCTCTTTAACCGACGCTTACCAGCTGGTTATGTGGTTGATTCATGAGAGATTACAGGTGGTGTAGTGGGCTTGCGGCGACGTGATGCGACGGTGTTTTATGGAGGCGCGCTGTGGCAATGGGTGGTGGCTGTTGGCTTGTTTAACGAGAGATGGAGAGGAGTTGCAGCCGTGCGGCTTGTTAACGAGAGGGATAGGTTGAGAGGTAAAGAATTGGGGATTTAGGGCTTCATTAATTCATTATTTATATTTTATATTTTCTTTTTTCTTTTTTTTTTTAGTTTTACTTATTAAAAAATCGGGCACGAATCCAGGTTTCGAGTTTTTAGTGCCATGCCTGGAACCATGCCTGGAAATGCCCGGGTATTGAATTTCAATACCCGGGACCGTTTTATCTGCATATACGGTCCGGGTTTTGCCCAGACCAGATTGGCCTGACCTGGATTGGGTAGGTTTTATTGCCACCCCTATTCAGTAGTGGCGCAATCAATTAAATGAGGTAACTCGATGATTATTTGGGAACATACAATGGTGGCTATAATAATTAAGCCTGTAATTAATCTAGCCCAATTATTTAATTCCAAATCTACTCCACTAAAAAATTGGAACTGACCTCCATAATTGTATGCTCGAATAATAATTCGTCCCAAGACACATCGATTTCTTTATTGAATAATCATTTGTACCACATCATTAATTAAATCGGTATCTCAACTGACCAATCGATTTAATTACATCTTATTCCTTGATACTTACTGGTTTTCTCTAATGATCATTTTCAACATACTACATATGTTGACACACTCTGGCCAGAGAATTCTATGATCAAGTGCCGAAAACCCATCAAGAGATGTGTTGTACAAATTCTATATTGTTAATCTATAACTCCAATACTCATAAATTGCTCCCACCACAATACCAGGTAATCTTGATTACAATTCTGTGTCGTGCCCATTGGTAACTCAAATGGAATAACAATTGCAATCCTGAAATCATAACTAACTTAAGATTAAGATTACAGTAAGATTAATGCCTATGAGATTTAATAAGTCTGACAGTCACTTCAAGGTTAATTAAATCTCATATTTGATCCAGCTCAATGTAGTCAAACTATATCAGTTAATTCATACATGATTAAGATAAATCATTCAATAAATTTACTACAGTCTAAACATAAATAGAGTGTCCAACTCTATTTATCAACTGCGAACTTAATTTATTTAATCATAAGACAACTTGTATTTAAGTCTTCTGTAAGTGTATATGATGATCACATAAATACATATAATATGATTAAACGGACCTTATTCAAAATATTTATACAATTGAAAATATCTCCAATATTTTATTAATTAGAAAATAAATTAATATACTTTAAAAGAGCAAATAATCCCAACAGTTGTTAATGAAAAAACATCTCGATTAGCATGACATCATTTGAGTTGTGTGGCCTTTCCTCTAAAATATTTGGACCGTCAGGTTCACTTGAAGGCACGAGAAGTATCCGTAGCCTTTGAGAACCCCAATTTATTTCTGTTCTTGATGCTCCTCTATTATATGATGGTGATTGTCATTGGAGCAAACAGATATAAGTGCATCAAGATCCTCACCAGAGAGCTGATACTTGATCGTATAAGGTTGATTATAAATTGCTGATGTTTTCCTCATAAGTTCTTCCCAAATAAGACTTTTCCTTATGGATATAATTCGTGTCTCCCCACCAACATATCTAAGCTTCGTGTCACTGGGCCAGGGAAATATTCTTCCCCCGAAGCAACCAAGAAATTTCATTTTCATAAAAAAATGACTTTCTGTAAAACTTAGTCCACAAGGATGTAAAACTGAAGAGACTTTATAACCTAAATAAGGGAAACAGACAATTCTGTTGCAACTTGATCACAATGATTTTCATCAGAAAATATAACTGAATCATGTCCAACAACACCATATTGCAGCTGACATCTGCTTAAATTATTAGGACAAGTATTTTTCTTTGCTTCAACAGCATATTAATAGAATATTCAGTGCCAGCAAAATTCGAGGCATCTGCATTGCCTTCATTGTCCATCCTCCTTAACCCGACAGTACCATTAAGATCATCATAGACTACCAGATGGTTATGGTTGAAATTAACACCCATTTGGATTGGCTAGAGATACTTCCCATCATTTATACCATTTGGAAGAAAATTCCTAGCCTGTCTGCAGACAAACGTTGTTTATATTTCTTTGCGCATTAGCTCTATTGCTTGACACAACTTTCACATTAGCTCTATTTCTTGTCATGGTATTACAAGATAGATCCATTAATTATTTAAGAAATCATAGTGTGTGTGTGTGTGTATATATATATATCTAAAGTCCTTTTTGAATGTGGGCATCCTTATTTTTTTATTGTGTTGCCATGCTTTTAAGCCGTGCGATTTAATAAATAAATGCAGATATATTATTAAATTGCATCGGTTTATAATGCATCAAGAATTAATTATATTAAATTTTATGACTTAAGAGCGTGTTTATATTAAAAAAGATTAGGGCGTCGGCACCTAAGAATGATTGTACACACACACACACACATAATGTATGTGCATGAAAAGACATGAGTACAAACTTACTCACATTCAAAGGTTTCAAATTTCACAAATCACTTATATATACTCGTACTCTTATTCTTGAAAAATCCCAACTCTTATTCTCAAAAAACCCACTCTTCATTATCACTTAGTAGGACTTCACATATCATATATTATGTAATAAGCCTAAGTCACTTGTCATCGACCTATTGTACATATTACATATACCAATCTTGAAGAAAATGCCACACATATCAAAAGCTCCATATGAACAAATAAGTGCCTACTAAGAAATTAACAAACTCATTACAACTTTACTTGTCACTTTCAAAAGTATATATATATCCTGTATGTGGCACTTTACATTGGTGTGGTACTTTATGGCACATTGGCCTTTGAGAGGCGACCCCCGTAGGTCAATCCATAAAGCTTGACATGATAAAAAACGTAATAGATTATATATTATAAATACAATTATCAAACATAATTCTTTGCATATGAAGAATTATAAGAAACATTTGCATGTTCATTTTTATGCCAAAGTATATATGTTGTGTAACTGGTGAAACAATTTCCAATGGCTTAAAAACGGCCTCTGCAATATGCATTTTGGTGTATATAACCAACTGTTGGAGTATGAACGCAATACTCACGACTAACGTACAGGATGCTTAACGTATATCTGTATGATATGTCATCTGTCAAGTGCTTAACTTGAAGATGACGAGATTGAAGTTGTTATACAAATGCTTTAATATTACAAATACAGAGTTTTGGAGACTCATTAAGCACAACTTAAAATGACATGAAACGTGGTGTTTTGGAGTCACTTAACGAGTGACAATACTTACACATGTGTGAGGTTGTTACAAGGCATTGGTTTTGGTGGGAAATCAAGGAGAGTAAAAAACCCAGAATACAAAGTATAAGAGCTAGTTTTGGAATCCTCTTTATCATCAGAAAACGAGAGAGTAGAGTTTTGAAAAGAGAGAAAGTGTTAGCCATTTTTTGTTCTCTATAATCATCATTTATTCCTTGTACACTTTGATCCCAACAATAGTGAAAACTCAGTGCTTAGTTTCGCAGTGGATGTAGGCACCAACATCTGGTGCTAAACCACTTAAATCTTATGTTTTTGCTTCTGTTTGTTTTAATTCTTGATCTGTGTAATCTGTGTATGTGAATCTTGGTTCTTTGAATCAGAATCAGATCTTGGGGTGAACATTGATCAGCTTTGTGAAGATTAAATTCACAACAAATTGGTTTTACAGCCTCGGTTCTGATTTACGGTCCAAGAAATGACCACCATGGTGGATATTGAGAAATTCACTAAACAAAACAACTTCAATATGTGGAAGATTAAGATAGAGGCTTTGTTGATCATACAAGGTCTGAGAGATGCCATTAAACTAGCCACCATGAGTAGAGATACAAAATCTTTATCTTCAAGAACAACAAATCAGATGGCTGAGATTGATAAAAAGGCAAGAAGTACCATCATTCTTAGTCTTGGTCACTCTGTGATAAAAGAAGTTGCTAAAGAAAAGATTGTTGCTGGGCATTGGGCAAACTTGAAGCGGTTGTACAGGACAAAGTCTCGCAAATTGACTTTATATCAAGAAGAAAATATTTTTTTTGAAGATAGTTGAGGGAGCATCACTTGATGTCATATTGATGAATTTAACAAGTATATGATGACCTAGGGACAATTGATGAAGGGTTGAGTGATGAGAGAACCATTTCTATTGATCAGCTCCTTACCAAAGTCATATGAACATTTCGTAGATGCTTTATTGTATGGCAGTTAAACTCTTTCTTTGGAAGAAGGTCAAGTCAGCCCTTGGAACTAAGAAGCTCAAAGATAAGCAAGAGAGTTCTAAGAATAAATCCAGTAAGGGTTTAATGGCAAGAGGCGGACCTGAAAAAAAAGAAAACAAAGGAAAGAAACAAGGGAGGTCAAAGTCAAAACAGACCAAGGTCAAAGATTCAAAAGAAAAAACAGGGAATGCAGCTATTGCCACAGAGGAAATTGGTTTTGAAACTGCTGGTGTACTCATAGCCTCAAAGGATAAGGTTCAAAGTCAGTGGGTTCTTGACTCATGCTGCACTTTTCATATGTGTCCAACCATAAACTACTTTATTGTATATGATTGAGTAGATGGTGGTACGGTGTTAATGAGAAACAACTCTATTTGTAAAGTGGTTGGTATTAGATCCATTAGCCTTAAAATGTTTGATGATGTGGTTAAAGAGCTGACTCAAGTTAGACATGTTCCTGATTTGAAGAGAAATTTAATCTCTATTGGCATGCTAGAGAATGAGTATAAAGAATGAGTCTTGAGGGTTATTAAAGACTTAATGGTGATCATAAAGGGTAGGAAAGTAAATGGCCTGTATGTGATGGAAGGACAAACGACTGTTCGTGAGGCTAGTGTGACAAATAATAGTGAAAACAAAACAAGACTGTGCCATTTGATATTGGGGCACATGAGTAAGAGGGGGTTAAAGGAACTTCAAAGGTAATGAGTGTTTGGAAATGATAAACTGGATAATTTGGTATTCTATGAAGATTGCATCCTAAACAAGGCTTCTAAGTTAAAGTTTGAGGCTATAACCTATCCTACCAAAGAGAAGCTTGGCTATGTACATTCTGACTTATGGCGACCTACACAAGTGACATCATTAGGTGGCTGTAAGTATTTTCGAACCTTTATTGATGATTTTTCGAGAATAGTCTGGATTTATATGCTCAAAAGTAAAGATGAAGTTCTTGAGAAGTTCAAAAGGTGGAAGACTCTAGTTGAAAATCAAACAAACTTGAAAGTTTAAACATTAAGGACAAACAATGGTCTGGAATTTTGCAATAAGCTGTTTGAAGACTATTGTGAAAGGAATGGTATTTTGAGGCATAAAACAACCACTCACACACCTCAGCAGAATAGACTTACTGAGAGGATGAACAAAACTTTAATGGAGAAGGTGAGGTTATGTTGATTCACTAAAGACTGCCTAAAACTCTTTGCGTAGGAGCTTTGAACACTTTCTGCTATTTAGTTAACAGAAGTCCATCAACTACAATAGGCTGCAAGACACTAATAGAGCTATGGTCAGGAAAAATGGTTGACTATTTTAAGCTTAGAATATTTGGCTGTGAAGCCTATGTACATGCTTGAGATGCAAATTTCAGGGGTATCCTAAAAGTGTCAAAGCCTACAAACTGTGGTATGTTGATGTTAAACCTCCTTAGTGTATAATAAGCAGGGATGCACCTTCAATGAATCAATAATGTTGAGCAAGTCAAGAAACTTTATAGCTAATGATGGCAAATAAATAACAAAACATGATACAGTTCAGTTTGAGGTGGAGCTTAGGGATTACCAAAAGGCTGGACAATTTGCTGAAAGAAAATTTAGAAATGCTCCTCGAGAATCGATGTTAAAGAATAATCAGAAGCAGTTGAAAGTGAGGGTAATACCAATCAGTTAGCAAGGGATAGGAAAATGAGAGCTATCATACCACCTAAAAGATATGCTGTTGTAGACCTAATTACTTATGCTTTGTCTGCTGCTTATGAGATAAATGATGATGAACTAAGAACTTATCTGGAAGCAGTGACAAGCAAGACCAACCTGAATTGGAAAAAGGCAATAGATGAAGAGATCGAATCCCTTATGAAGAATAAAACATGGAAACTAGTGAGAAAACCAGAAAAGAAGAAGATTGTAGTCTGCAAGTAGATCTTCAAGGTAAATGAGGGGATACCTGGTACTGAGCAGAGAAGGTTCAAAGCCAGATTGGTGGCAAGAGGCTTTACACAAAGAGAATGAATTGACTTCAATGAAGTTTTCTCCCTAATTGTAAGACATGCATCTAGTTGGATCATTTTGGTACTCGTTGCTATTCAAGATATGTTTCTCGAACAAATGGATATCAAAATAGCTTTTTTGCATGGTAAGCTACAAAAATAGATAATAATGCGGCAACCAGAAGGGTATGTAGTGCCTGGTAAAGAACATCATGTATGTTTGCTCAGAAAGTCTTTTTATAGTTTGAAACAATCACCTTGACAGTGGTATCTAAGGTTTGATAGTTTCATGATTGGCCATGCATACAACAGATGTAGCTATGACCATTGTGTATACTTCAAGAGGATAAATGAAGGGAATATGATCTATCTTTTACTATATGTGGATGATATACTGATAGCATGTCAGGATATGAGAGAGATTGATCATTTGAAGGGTTTATTGAGCAGTGAATTTGAGATGAAAGATCTTAAAGCTACAAAGAAGATTTTAAGGATGGAAATAGTCAGAAATAAGAAAGATAAGACTATGTTACTTTAATCATCTCAAAAAGATTTTACTCAGGTCTGATATGTATGATTCTAAGCCAATATAAAGACCATTTGCAAGATATTTCAACCTGTCTGTAGCCCAATGTCAGCAAACAGATGCAAAATAACAAGAAATAGCCAAAATTCCCTACTCTAATGCTGTAGGGAGTCTCATGTATGCCATGGTGCCACCAGGCTAGACATCTCACATGATGTAAGTGTTTTGAGCAGATACATAACAAATCCAAGAGCTAATCACTAGAGGGCAGTAAAATGGCTAATGAGGCACGTAAAGAGAACTTTGGAGTATGGTTTAGTATATGGTGCATTAAATGAGGGAGGAAATGTCTTAGTTTTGCTGAGAATCTTGACAAAGGTTACAAATTGGCTATTTGTTTACTTTGGGGGCTGTACTGTAAGTTAGAAGGCAACACTACGGAGTGTAGTTGCCCTGTCAACCACAGAACTTGAATATGTTAGCCTATAGGCTATAAATGTTGATTTTGATGATAACAAACCACATGTTTTGGATAAATAAAGATTTAGACATTATGCTTTTATAATAAGAAAATGTTTTTTATGAAATTAAATTGTTTTTCAAGATGTGGACTAAAATGAAAGAGTTTTGCCATCTTTGATTTTAATAAATATTGTTTTAGATTTCAGATTGACCTATTTGAAAATATTTAAATATTTTGGGTCATTCTATAATTTCACATATTTTGAGCCATATCATAATTTCAGAAAGTTTTTGGATTAACGAAGTATTATTTAGAAATTCTAAAATTGGACCTATTTGAAAATTTTGATAACGTTTTAGGTCATAATATAGTTATATAAAGTTTTAGGATAAAACTATAATTTTAGAAAATAGTTCGCTGTAGCAGTCACTATAGCAAGCGGCTAACTGGATTTGACAAGCGGTAGACTGAATTTTGGACAGTAGCTTACTGGAATAAAAACGGCTAAGCGGATTTCGAAAGCGGCATGCCGGATGTTCTAATATTCAAATATTTTCTGTAACGGTAACATAAAAGTGGCTAACCGGATTTCGAAAGCGGCAAGCCAATTATCATCAGAAAACACAAAACGGCTAGTTTTTGGGCTCAAATTATATAAACTCAAATCCAATTCATTTTCAAGAACTCTATCAAGCAAAAACAAAAAACACACAACATATATTGAGCTTCCATTTTTGTTAATCATCATATCTTGAATTATTATTGTGCTATAATTTGTATATCCACTCTTAAAGAGAGTTTGTGTTGTAATCTTCATTTCCTCATCAAATTTGTGAGTGTGTGAGTGTGAGATACACTTGAGTTAGAAGATTATGGATAATCTCTTGTTCTAAAGGTTCATTGACACCTTGAAAGTCAATTGTAAACATTTAAAGTCTTGGGAGACTTGGATAGTGAAATCCTCAAGCCTAGTGTGCTTGGAGGCGTAGACGTAGGCGGGGATTGCCGAACCACGTTAAAATCCTTGTGTTTGTTTCTCTTCCCATACTCTTTTATTATTGTGATTTATTGAATTTATTGTTTTCGATTCTATTAAGGCATTAGATTTAATTGTTGTGTGATTTGCTTAGCTTAAGTTTTAAAATCTCAATTCACCCCCCTCTTGGGTTGTATAACTTGTATATCAAAATACATAGCAGCTGCAAAGGCATTCAAAGAGGTTATTTGGCTAAGGGGAATTGTTGTAGAATTGAGGGCTCAACAAGGCTCAATAGCTGTGTATTGTGATAGCCAAAGCGCCATACATCTCAGAAAAACCAAACACATCATAAGAAGACTAAACACATTGATGTACGACTAAACACGTTGATGTCAGACTACATTTTGTAAGGCTTAAGGTGTCAAAAGGTGTTGTAAAGCTGCTGAAGATAAACACCGAAGAAAATCCAGCTGATATGTTGACAAAGGCAGTACCATTTGCTAAGTTTAATCTCTGCATGAACTTAGCAAGAATCTGCAGACTTTTAAGCAACTTTGGGCATTGAGAAGAAAAAAAAAAACAGTAAGGAGTAGCTAGACCATTGAGTTCAAGGTGGAGAATGCTGGAGTATGAACTCAATACTCACGACCGATGTGCAGAATGCTTAGTGTATGTGTGTGTGATATGTCGTCTGTTAGGTGCTTAACTTGAAGACAACGGGATTGAAGGTGTCATACGAAGGCTTTAATATTACACATGCAGAGCACTTGAAGAAGACTCATTAAGCACAGCACAAAACGAAATGAAACTTGGCGTTTTGGAGTCACTTTACGAGTCACGATACTTGCACGTGTGTGAAGTCGTTACAAGGTGTTGGTTTTGGCAGGAAATCAAGAGGAGTAACAAACCCAGAATGCAGAGTATAAGAGCTGGTTCTGAAATTATCTTCACATCAGAAATTGAGAGAGTAGAGTTGAGAAGAGAGAGAAAGTGTTAGACATTTTTGTTCTCTGTAATCATCATTTATTACTTGCACACTTTGATCTTAGTAATAGCGAAAACTCAGTGCTTGGTTTCTCAGTGGATGTAGGCTCCAATACCTAGTGCTGACCACTTAAATCCTGTGTTTTTGCTTCTGTTTGTTTCAATTCTTGATCTGAGTGATCTGCGTGTGTGAATGTCGGTTCTTCGAATCAGAATCAGATCATGAAATGAATGTTAATCAGCTTTATAAAGATCACAACATCAACACTCATTGAAACGACTTCATCCATTGTCATTTACGATTAAATGAAGCATGTGAGATGCACGTGAAGAAGGAAGTTGCAGATCAGGTTGCTAAAAGAAATTATAACGCATGCCTCACACGTGATCTTTTGGAATTTCCATTTGGGTTGTTACAAGCTGCTGAATGCAGATGATTCTGGTGTAACAAACTAACGTTACACTGATGAGTATTAAAGAGAATTGAGACAGTGTGATTCGGGGTGAATGCTCAATGAAATGCACTCTAAAAACTCTCTGTAGCTTGATAATCAATTAATAGAAAGCCCGTCACTTTGTCCCTTTGCAGATGTAAGTTAATGAGAATTAGCTGAACAATGTTATATTTCTTTGTTCTTTGATTCTTAGTTTCTTGCTCATTTACATTTCTGATCTGTTCTTTGTTCCTTAACCATTATCATCTTGATTTGTAATCAATCTCTTTCAAGATTTCATCAAATCATCTTTTCAGCATCTGGTAATCTAGCTTAAAGGTCCTGCCCAGCAACTGAAGGTGTCAAGGCGTCAGAGCCCTTCAGTTGCTACAACATATGAAATAAATTGTCAAATACACTTGTCAAAAACTTTCATAATGCGCATATCAAAATAATCTTTCCAAAAATCACACAAATTTGAACTCCCATTATATATATATATATATATATATAGACTCCATTCTCCTCAAAGAACTATTTCCTCTAACCTTCTATATCTTGATATTCCTTTCTTCACAGTAGCAGAAAATTACTGACTAGCCATTATTCTCTGATTTTTATTAAATAAAATTTTAACTGAAAAATCATGAAATTTTTTAAGGTTTAAATAGACACATAAGCACATAGGTAGTATAAATTTCAAAGCCAAACTCATTTAAATTCTATTTCAAATTAATTTTATTTCAAGACTATTAAATCCTAAAATCTAGAATCCAACATTGAGGATCCTTTACTCATCATTTCAAAAAAAAAAAAAATACAAGGAATTAGTACCCTAATTTTGGATATGATAAGCTAGACATATAAAAGGATAATTCTAAGTTAAAGGAGTAAATCTAAGTTTCATATATATTTTTTTTCAATGAAGGTTTGGTTCAAACATTTTTTTCCATCTTACAACACTGTAGAAATGTCAATCTTTCCGAATCTCAGTGCCTAATTAAAATATTTATAAAAATTAGAGTAGAAGTCATTTTTAATGAAACAAAATTCTATGCACCCCTCAAGATATCTAATTTTACCACGTATGAATAAATCATAAAAGCAATTTTAAATAATTTTGAAAGTGAGTGACTATCAATATAATTTTGCACACTTCATTTGTCCTCATGGCTTTCACTTTGTCAATAATTCCCCAACACATAATACCCATGAAAACCATACACTAACCTAAAGAATTAAAACCTCTTAATCATAGACATCAAACACAATAATTCTAAATTTATATAAGAAATGGAGAATCCAAATTTAAAAAAAGATGATACAAATCACCCAATAATTTTTGTACTTCAATGATAGAAATCAAGAAAAACTTATCCACTCTCTCTCTATCTAAGATCTCCTAGACGACCATAGAGAAGATGGAGCTAGGCCTTTTTTTTTCCCATATTTATAGCTAGGGCATTTGCTTGGGTTTGAATAGGCTTGAGAAACAAAATGACAGAAAAAAAAATCAATAATTCCTCAACCCATAATACCCATGAAAATCATACACTAACTTGAAAAATCAAAATCCCCAAATCTTAATGATAGATATCAAATACAATAATTATAAGTTTATATAACAAATAGAGAAAACCCAAATGTCCAAAAACAAAATGACAAAAATCACCCAATAATTTTTGTACTTCATGAAATGATAACTAGGCAACCCAAGAGGGAGGTGAATTGGGTTTTTAAAACTTTGAATAAATAAACCCACACAATAATATAAATTAATATCTTAATGAAACCGATAACAATAAATTTAATAATGCACAAAATTAAAAAAAAAAAAGGATAAGGGATGAGAGAATCAAACACAAAGATTTTTATATGGTTCGACCAACCTTACCAAAATCCACGCCTCCAAGCTCGCCAAGTTTGAGGATTCCACTAATCAAGCCTCTAAGGCTTTAAAAAATCTTACAATTGACTTCACAAGTGTCAATCAACCTTTACAACAAGAGATTAATAATCTCTCAACCCAAGTGTTTCCCACACTCACACTTTCTCAAATACAAGATTTTTCACACACAATCTCTGTGTTTACAAATACATACCCAAGGTGTGATTTAAAGAATGAATGAATAAATTAAAGCTCAAGAAATATTGTATTCACAATAATATGCTCTTTTGTACTCGTTGGATTCACTTTGATTTGGATTTAATGTAGCCTTTTTATAGGTGGAGCTAAAAACTAGTTGTTATTGACTTTCTGTACAAAATCGGATCGTCATTACTCCTTATTGGATTGCTGTTTTCAAAAATCAGATCGCCGTTAATTTCCAGAAGGTAAACTCCAGTTCTGTTCAATGTCGGTTAACCTTTTTCTCCTAACAGTTAACCGTTTGCTACAATGATTGCTATAGTGAAACTATTTTTAAAATTATAGTTTTGCCCCAAGACTTTTTGTAATTATACTTAGCCTAAAACTTTATGAACCTTTTCAAACAAGTCTATTTCTAGATTTTTCGAGCAATACTTGTTGATTTCAAAGTTCTCAAAACTTTTTCAATTAGATCATGAGCTTTAAAATAACTAATTTCATAAAATCATTTTTCCTTTAAGTATAAAGCCTTTATATTATTAAAATAACAATTTATTTAAAATGTATGAAAAATAATTTGAACTTTTGAGAACTTAATCATTCTTAATCTTGTTTGTTATCATCAAAGTCAATATTATTGATACATATATGCTAACACTTCAATGATAAAAATCAAGAAAAACTATGGCTACTCTCTCTCTAACATCTCCTAGTCGACTAAAGATGGCAAAAGAAACAAAAATATCTGAGTCTGTCCTAGATTCACAAAGTTTCAGAAGATCCATATCCACTCATTAAAAGATACAAATATAGATGTCAAAATTGAAGATCTATGTGGATCCAAATCCAAATGAAAGTGCATCCAGAAAATTAAATATCTGGATATGCATTATTTTTTGATTAATTTATTTATTAAATTAAAATTAAATTAAAAATATATATGGATTTGTGGTGGTGTTAGAATTGGATTTATATTACTTTTTATGTTTGATTTATGTTGTGGTATTCTTATTTGTGGACTTATAGTATTGTTGTACGTTATTCTAGGTGTCGAATTATTCATTATTTAATTATGATTAGATTATATTTGATTTTTTTAGGTAAATTTGTTGAATTTTAAATACTATGTAGATCCAGATATTCCAAAAAATCTGCCCATAATCTATATGGAAATTACTCACATTCGAATCTAAATACAGAAGTTGATATTAAAATATCAATTCAGATCTAGATCAGAATGCACCTACGTCCAGATTCGAGTATGAATTTTGCCATCCCTATAACCAGCCGTACAACAGAAGATTGAGTTAGATCTCCTCCCCCACCACAAATTTATAGCCAGGGTTTTTGCTAGTGGGTTTGAAAGGGCTTGACAAGAAAATGAAATAAAACTTGGCCCAATAACAATCATAAGCCCAAACAAAAAAAGTCCAAGCACTAATACTTTATTAATACTAATACTAACGTTAATAATAGTTGCAAATAACAATAATAATAACATAATAACAAAATTAAAGACCAATTAAGAAAAACCAATAATACTAACAATAGAATCAAAATAATATTAATAAATACTCACTTGATTCCCAAGTATTATATTATAACAAGGTGGGGCAATCACTAAAAAAGAGTCTCATATTGTGTAAGGTTCCAATAGTTTGTAATCTTTTGAACCTAATTAATTACTTGCTACATGGGCATGGATTCACGGAGACATGCATTTGAAATCCAAATTACATAAAAATCCTATCATATACTTTACTTTTATGCATTAATTTGTTTAATTAACTTTTAATTGAACTTACTAATCCTAAAATTGGATCTATCAAAAATCTTCAGAGAAGTGCAGTTTCAGCTCTCTTTTGGGTGACTTGGAATAAAAGAAACAGTAGAATCTTCAAAGAGTCAGAAGGAGGCAATATTGATGCCTTGTGGGATAGTGCCAACCTTTCAGGTGTCGGTTACTAAGGATATCCAAGACACTTCCTTCGATTTAACTACAGTGTATCTTGTTTATTTACATATTTATTTTTGTATGGGCTGGGCAGTTACTTTGTTTTATTTGGTTTTGGGTGATGCCTGGTTCACTGCTCATGTAATATGTCCATTCTTTATTAATATATTCACAGCTTTCATAAGCTATGCATATAAATAATTATATTACATTAAACTAAATTGTAATAAAAAGTAATCTGCTCACTAGTTCTATTTATTTGCAGATTTATTGAGGCTCATTTGTATTCTTGGATCTTCTAAAACACGGGATTTTAAAAATATTTTATTAGAATGATACGTATAATTAAAATTACTATATATAATTTTTATAAATTCTATTAAAATTGTTATTTCTTTTGTTAAATTCTATTAGTTAAACACACATGTACAAAAAGGAAATCACTATTAATTTTTATGCATTTGAAAATCCTAAGAAGCGCAAGAGAAGGAGAGAGGGGGAGAGGGAGAGTTACATTGGGGTTTAATCTTGGAGTATATTAGTTAGATTAATTATATAATACTTTTATTAGTGATATTTATTTTCTTAACACAAATTTCTTGATTATATATGGGTGTGTGTCTTTTAATTTTCCTTATTTAATTCTCTAGCTCTATATGCTTTAAATTAGCTAGCCTGGTTAATTCCAAAAATAATAATATTTATTCATAATGGTTACAAAATGGTCATACAAACAGCTATAAATCATATATGATTGTAACGTGTTTTTTCATTATTGAGAAGCAATTGTGAGGATCTATCCCATTATCTTAATATGCTAAAGTACTGAGAAAGATTAATGGTATCTATCATGTGATAAAGTAGTGAATTTTAAAGTAGAACACATAATAGATTCTTCAATAAAACTTACTAAATTCAAGATTAAAAATATTAATGGATCTCATTATTTTGTCATATGAAAAAATGTTGCTACATATCCTACACAATTTTTTTTCACTTTTTTTTATTGCAAATATCTCTAGAAGTCCGAGGTAAAGGTTTTTTTTTCGATCTAAAGTTTGAAAATGGATTAATGAAAATCCAAAGATGGATTATTGATGATGACATTAATTTATTATAAGAATTGATCTCTCGAGAGACTAATGCAATTCCAAACATATGCTGAAAGTGGAAAAAAACAGTTTAATCTAAAATCTAAATCAACCAAATATAGTATTACGTGAAGCTCTTTGTCGCCAAATAAAATATTAAAAGTTAATTTATTATTAAACAAAATGAAGCATCTGGACTGAATTAAACAAAATGAAGCATCTCGACTGAACTAATTGTTCAAACAACAAAAATTTAAAAAAAAAAAAAAAAATATATATATATATATATATATATATTTATTTATTTATTAAATGGAGGCTTGGCTAGCTGTTTCTTTGTCTGTCTTAGCCCACCCCTCCAGAGCTTTCTCTGTCTAAATAGCAAAACCAATACTCAAAATTAATGAAATCGATTATTTAAGCAATAGCTGAACTTTCACTTATTAATCCGTGAAATCAAATAACATGATGAGTTTAAATGAGTTTTATTCCCCTCCTAAGTAGATAGAGGTAGATAATTATTTTCTTCCATAAATATTAGTAGAGTAAATCTAATTTTTAAATATTAGTAGACATATATATTTTAACAAAAGATAAAAAATTTGAGTTGTAGTATAATAGAAAGTTAATCTCAATATATTTTAAATTGTAAATATTTGTTGACTAATATAAGTATTCACAAATAATATGGTAACCAAAAAAAATTGAAAATCATATTTTAGGCTCTTTTATAGACATTATGATTATAATTCAATTGTTTTACAAGTATTATGATATGAACAAAAAATACAAGGCATAATTAAATTACAATAGCAGTCACGTCCGCGGTAAACAATAGTAAAAAAAAGGGAATTTATATTCAGACAATAAGCTCTTGTCAGTTTACTCATTTAATTACAAACAAACATAATTTTATTGTCTCCGTATTTTTTAATAGGGTGTGGGTAAGTTTTGTTACATCCAGCTTAAGAGTTGGATACAATAACGTAAGACAGAAAAGGTATATTTGAGATTGAGGTTGGACACTTGTAACTTTAAAACTTTTGGTAAACACTAACTGTTGTAGTTTAAAAGCTATATTGATATAATTTTTGACTTGTATAATGGAGAATTTATTATATCTTTAATAATTTTGTCAAAATTATTATTTAAAATTTATATTTACTATATATTATTAATTTTTGTTTAATAGTTACAGTTTTGTTTCACAGTAGGTGTAGTTTAAAAGTTACAGTATCTCAATCCCAAACGCACCCAAAATCTAATGAAACAACACTTAAATTATTGAGTGCAACTCTTAAATTGAATGTACAAATTTCTTTAGTTATAGCTAACTAATTCAATTGCAACGTGAGTCACGAACGTGCATACAGCTAACCAATTCAATTGCAACGTGTCACAAGACAGTTCGAGAGTCTTAACCACTGGACATTTAACTATATAAGTATGTGCCATTGGTTGCCGAAGTTTTCATTGCATAAGGAAATTACAAAGAACTTAGCTAGCACTGCAAAGAGGATAGGAGATCAAGTGAGCGAGTAAAGGCAGGTAGACAGCCTTTAAAAAGTAAGTTTCACAACTAATTCATACCTACACATTGCTCTCATTTTACTGATCAGTAGTGATATACTTCAACTCTGATTTGAAATTAACAAGTGAGTTCATTATTGATAATAGGGATTTAATTTCTTTAATATAGGAATTAACCAGTAAGATTCACTACCAGTTCGTACATACTTTGTTTTTATACATTGCTCTTATGCTAGCGATGCGTAGTAGACTAGTGGTGATTCTTCATCGCCGATATGGAATTTGGATAACATATAAATTGCTCTTACTCTAGTGAAAAGTAATATAAATCTCCTAGGAGAAATTCTATGGTAAATCTGAAATTCTAAGTCACAATTTAATATAAAACCATCAACTAATGATAAATGGACACATGGTAATAAATGTTGAAAATTTTTTAGGGGAAGGATATTTCCATCCCATTATTTGTGTAAATCCACCCCACTTCTAAAAAATATTTACAATAAATACACATTTTTTTAATAAATACAAATCAACAAAAAAAATTATGCAATTAATCAATAAAATCATTCTTATATTTTTTTTCTTTATTTTTTTGACTATTAAAGTAGCTTTAATATAAGTTCTATTTAATTATTTTGGTTTACGACAAAAAATGACGCACTTACCCCAAAAAATATGTGTTCTCATATCTAATACTTTTGGTACTTAATTTTGTGACTTATAATCTAACTTCTTAAATGAAGTCTAATAATTTTCAATATTTTACTAGTAAATGACATAAATTTGACAGCATAATAATTTAATGAGTATTTTCTCATAAAGATATTATGTTGGTTTAATTAAAAATTAATAATCATACTAATAAAGTAGGATTAACTATTTAGAAACAATGAATTTTGTATAAAATAAAAAAATTGTTGAAGTTAAATTAAATTTTTGGTATTTTTACCCTTTAAGGGTAAAATAGTCAATTTAAATTTAGGTTAAAGCAATCTTATTAGTCATATATAATAAAATTTAAGTCACAACAAAATAAATTAAAATAGATTTAATTGATTAATTCTTCTGAATTCTTCTTTATTTGAAACTTTTAAAAATAATGAGAATTTTTTGCACTTATTTTATAATAGTGGGGTAGATTTATATAATTTATGAGGTGGAAAAATCACCACCCAAGTTTTCAAAACAAAAATTTATGTTTCTCTCTTTAAGATATCCCTCTAATATTTTTTAATTTAAAAACGAAACAAATCATTAATGTTACTTTTTTTTTCCTCTCTATCATTATGTCAATCATATTCTTTTGTTCTCTCTCCAAACTTCATTTCTATTCTAGTGGCTGCCGTCTTTTAAACCTTGTGCAGAGGATGAAGTTTTTTTTTAATTTTTTTTAATGATGAGGATTATTTTATTTCCAATAGATGTAGATTTTATCCATAGAATAATGAGACGGTGCTTTTTGCTTCACTCACAAAATACTATTAAACATTAATTCTTGTAGTATATTGGTCTATTAATGGCCGCTGTTCAGTTCTTCTATGATTAAAATTCTACAACTCTTGATTCTCTCATCACCATATCTTTGCAGTTCTTTGAATAATTTATTTGGTAAGATTAAGACATAATATTTTGGTTCACTCCTTTTGTAAAAACATCAGTAAAGCTACATTGTCATTGTTCCTGCCAGTTAAAATTTAAAACATATGACAAATGCCTTTTCCAGGAGAATGTTAACTATACCTAAAGTGGGTTTTATTTTATTTTTCCAAGAAAATGCTAATTAATTTTTATTGGATACAAGAGATTCTAACTGTCTCCGGATTTTTCATTTTACGAAGAATAATGTTATCAGTGGGCTTAATGGAAATTAAGATGTTATAGAGCTTACTATTTGATCTTGTGGTAATGTTATTGTCATTGTAAGATAAGCAAGTCTAAATATGCAGTTACAAATTAAAACTACAAAGAAGAACCAAATGAAGTAGTAAAAACAGATAAAAAAAATTGTTGATTAAAATTCATTAATAATATGAATAACAAGAAGTTAGCAAATTAAGATTAAATCCAATAAAATCTCTCCGACAGAGAGAAAGCAGCTGTAGTGTCAATTGAAGGAGTCATTGTCTGTGCCATCTCGGTATTTGGCATGACAAAACATTGCAAAATCAACTTCTTTATTATCGATCATATAGAGATCTACTGCGGCTTCACTGGTAATGACATCTTCTCATCATATAAAAATCGTCTTCTTCTTCACAAGGTTTCAAAAATAGCAATCAATAGAATAGAGCTGAAGATATGAAGATTAAAAAGAGAGCAAAGAATATGAATGGGGTAATGAAGTGAGAGAGAAATAGTAACATTAATGAATTGTCTCTTTTTTTTAATATAAAATATTGGATGGATATTGAAGACGGGCCACAAATATTGATTTAAAAAATTTTCAACATCTATTGCCATTGTCCACCTATTATTAGTTGGTGATTTCACATCAGATTGTGATACGAAACCTCAGATGTACTGGAAAATTTCTCGTCTCATAGATCCCTCATTTTAAATAAAATACAAATTTTTTTAAGTTAAACAATAGAAAATACAAACTCCAATGTATTATAGGACAAAACACATTATATTAGTATTTCTATTTTCTTTCTCTTGTTTTTAATTTGGTGAATTATGGGTGTGCGAAACGTCAAAAAAATAAATAACAATACAACAATGCAGTACCACAATTGTAGGGATCACATTAGTTTATCAGAATAAAACTTATAACTCAACTTATATTTCAGTGATATTTCGATGGCTTTAAGAATGAAATCTAGTCGCTTAATTTCGGTTAGGAAAAAGTAAAAACATCAAGGGTGAGCCTGAATATAATTAGAACAATTTTCTTGTTAATATGTGCGACTTTTAATTCTCTTATAATAATTTAATTACTGTCTGGTTATGATTTGAGCCTTGTTAATTCCAAAATTATTATTGATTTAACAGTGGCAGACAAGGAGATTGCTCATGATGGCGATCAATTAATTATTGATATTGATAAGAAACTTGAGAAAGTACCTGCTCAATTATCTCCACATACAATGCTGAAAGTACCTGAGCCTCTCCGTAGAGTGAATGTTGAAGCCTATGAACCGGAAATAATAGCAATCGGTCCTTTTACCTACGAGCTCCGCTCTAAAACTCACTTAAAACTGATGGAAGAGCACAAAAAGCGATATCTGAAGAGGCTTCTCCGCCGAAGAAAGGAAAAAGGTGCAACAAGCCTTGTCCAAGCTATGAGAAAATTAGAAGATAGAGCTCGTAGTTGCTATGCAGAATCTGTAAGTCTTAATTCAGACCAGTTTGTGGAAATGATGCTCCTTGATACTTGCTTTATCGTTGAGCTATTTCGCTTCAGAGCGCTAGATCAAAGGTATATGGATGACCCTGTTTTCAATATAATTTGGATCCGTTGTGAACTGTTTCGTGATTTGTTGTTAGCTGATAATCAACTTCCCTTCTTCGTTCTTGAGGAGTTTTATGACATGATTAAGACTCCTGATTCAGAAGAAGCAAGTAAAAATTTCCGTGAAATGGTTCGGTGTTTCTTCAGTGATGCTGCTGCATTTGGTCGCGGAGCACCGTCTGGGGGCGTACCAAATTCCAACGATAAAATAGAGCATCTTCTCGGCTTCATTCACAAGAATTTCTGGGTTTGGGTACCTCCTTCACTCCCTACGCAAACCAAAAAATGGCAGTTCATAAGATGTGCTACCGAGCTCCAAGAGGCTGGAATCAAGTTCGAGAAGATCGAGACGGCGCCAAGCTTCTTTGGTATAGAGTTTGATGAGGATAAGGGAATTATGAAAATCCCCGAATTGACGATTGATGATAACACCGAGTCTTTATTCCGAAATCTCGTTGTTTACGAGCAGTACCAGATTCCACCAGATATTCGTTTCATTAATTATGTGAACTTCATGGACTGTCTCATCAACACCGCACAGGATGTGAAAATACTTTGTGAGAGAAGAATTTTTTTTAATACCTTATTAGGTGACGATGAAATGGTTGCAAAAATGTTCAATACGCTTGGGGATTCTGTTCTATTGTCGAAGAACTATTACGAAGACATATTCGCGAAGGTAAACAAGTACTGTGACAGACCTTGGAACAGATGGATGGCGAACCTATGGCACAACTATTTCAACACTCCATGGGCAATCATTTCCTTCTTCGCTGCACTTTTACTGCTTGTACTTACCGTCGCACAAACCGCGTTTTCAGTTCTAGCTTATTTCCAGTAACCATGGAGGGGCAGGGCCTTGTCGGCAACTCTGAATAAGCTCGTTTCCAGCAAATGAGACTAGTCTTATTAATAAGCTCCTTTTTAATTAAGGCTGCACTGTGTTTGGACTCCGTTCTGTTGTATTAAGATGTACTGTGATGTAATGTACTAAGATACTGCATTGTGTTGTACTGCACTATATTGTAATATATTACATTAGAATATTGTACTAAATCTATAAAATACTTAAATACAGCATCATATTTGATATAGTATTGATTTTGTTATATGTTTTTATATTATTATTGTTAATATTGAATTCATATTATTTTGATTTAGGGTAATTTTTAGGGAGCTCCCCTAAGATTTAGTGTATTGAGATTCTGGTAGAAAGTATTCACGTAGTTACAGACCTCCCCTGATATTAGTATTCAGTTAACTTGACTGTTAGTGACTGATAAAAAGTCAAAAGTGCCCTTAGATACAAAAATGCTCTGACATGTACAACTTGTGTAATGATAGTAACTACAATTTGGCGTTAAACATCACACTAGAGCACTGAAGAGTCTAAAATAACCATGAAAAACAAATCATTAATATTACATAATAATAATAATAAGAAAGTAAAATATAAATTAAGAAAATCAACATAGTTGTCAAAGTATTGAATATTTATAGCAGCAGTGCCTATAAAAACAACCATTGTCAACCTAAAAATCACCATTACACCCACTGCTTCTTTAACTTTCTTCTCACAATTTCTTCCTTCATTCAACACATCTCAAATGCTCAATAATTAATTGGTAGTGTCGTTAAGGTGCACCAAATTTAAAACCTTACTACTAGTATAAATAATTAGTAAAGAGCGAGTAAGGATCGATCCCACAGAGACTATGCTAGCTGTATTTATTATCAACTCTAAAACAGGGCTTAAAATAAAATAATAACAGAAATAATTAATATAAATTAATCTAACTACAGAAAATGCCAATTATAAATAAAAGAGGGGTTTTTGAATTTTTAACTAGATTGCAAGAAATAAAGAAATAAAGAAATTAAAACTATGAAAACAAAAATTTAATAAAAACTCTAATTAAAGGATAAAGAAATAACAATGAGAAAAACTTTGGTCAAAGGATTATTCGCCACCACCAAACATGCACATAATATTTTAATTATATCATCAATTTATATTGAAACTATCAACCGTAGACAACAATAAGCTCTGTTAGTCTCAATCTTTTCTTAGTGTGTCGTTAGGCAAAATAAGCTCTTCACCTAATCTCTAACCATTAAATAATTTAAAACAAGCTCTTTAAATTTAAGATAATTGAAGCATTAAACAGAGAAAGATATTAGGTTGATCTAGGCAATAAACACACAAGCTCGGATTATTTAACCTAGGTTATGTTCTCCAATTGAAATAACGGATTCCAACCTGCTACTAATAATTAAAATATCAAGATAATTACGGATCAAGAATTTTAATCTAGCAATAGAATTATTCAAGTCCTATCTAATTGGCCACTCAAACAAGATAAGAATAAAATCATAAACATTAATTATGGAAGAACATAAACAATCTCAATTAAATAAATTGAATGATAGAAATTAAAAATTAATCATATGACATGTTTGGGGTTTTGAATTCACCCTCAACCAAATAAAAAATCTAGCCTAACATAATTGAATTGGGAATAAGAGAATTGATAAAACCAATCATGGAGATTAATTCAAGTGGCTGCAATTTTTCTTCAATTCCTTTCGGCTGTAAATTCTTTCTTTGTGTGTGTGTGGCTGCCGAATATCTCCTACTCTCCTTCTTGGCCGCCAATCAATCCCCCACCAAAAGCCAAAAGTTGGCTTTTATTATGCCCAAGATGCCGAATCCTTATTGGATTTTCTTTCCAATTTAAAGACAATTGATTTCCTTCCTTTAATTACCATGCAGGTGAACTTAGTTTTGGCAAGACATACATGCAATCTTTTTAAATTGGTCAAGTGAATCCATGCACATTAAACAAATTTCCATTTTATGTATGCTTGTTCCCAAAGTCTTTATTAATCTCCATGAAATCCCATAAGCTTCCAAATATGATCAATTAATTAATTGGCTTCTAAAAATCTTCAGTTATTTCCTTTTCTAATCTCTTCAAGTAGATTTCTTTTTAAATGCTCCGATTTAATTCCTCTTTAATCCCGAAATATACCTAAAATGACAAAATCAAATAAAATAAAATAAACTAAGAAAAAAATTAACACAATAAAAATATAATTTACTAAATTAAAAATTAACTAAAATAACTAGAATATTTAAGACTAAAACAAGAAAAAGATGGAGAAATTAGTATTAAAATATATGGAAAATATACACTTATCATTAATAAACTACTTCAATAAGACAATAAACAAACCATAATTCACTCTTCAATGCATTCAAAATACACAACCATCACAATAGAAAGAATTCTCCACACTTTTGCTAATGAAATATAAGAACACACAGAAAATTGAACTGACATGGCTTAGATACTCCCTCCCCATAGTTCTTAGAGCGTTATGAGGTACTATTGTTTTTAAGTATAATAGAAAGATAACAAGTGATTTATGAATCACGATGCTTGCTTTACTTTTTGGCAGTAGCAACTCCAAATTCAATAACAGTAAATGAACAACAAATCATTCATTATGAATGTAATTCTAAAGTTAGGAATTTATAATATTCAGATGTTGGAATTAGAATAATATTCCTGAATCATTTAAATTGAAGCCAAAGAATAATAAAAAAAAGAGTCTTCCTTTGATATTTCAAGTTTCAAGCCACGAGCCACATGAAGAAGCCAGATCAGAGCAGAAGAACGAATGCCACTGCCACGGCAAAAGTCTGAACTTGGGTAATGATACCTGCAATGCCAATTTCGTGACATGCAAAAATCAATTATTGATCCCCACACCAGAACACCAGCGAACCTACCTTTTGAATATAAAATAATAAGTAAATAAATCAAAGATTTCAATCCATTTAAATTTGAGATAAACTAAAACAACAAAAAAAAAAAAACAATTTCTTTAGCATTCAAGATAACTTATACAACTTCTTCAACACATTTTTTCATTCTTAATCATTACAACAATTACAAAAAAAAAAAAAGTCTAACATCCAAGGGCTTTCTGCGAAACTAACCTTTTTTGGGTTCCCATTCTAGTCGTTTGAGACTTTAGCCGCTGGCAAAATTCGCTTGACGGAACACTTGTCCCAAAATTACAGGTTATCATGTTCATACTCAGCTTGAAATTACTTGAAGGCAGCAGAGATTCCATAGTTACAAAAGCTTCTTCAGAGCTTTTCAAGCTTGAAAATGGCTGTGGGTTTCGTGTAATGAGAGAGAAAATGGAGTTTTGATTTATCTCAAATAAATTAAAGATAATATGCAATGTGGGTAATTAATTGATTACTAGTACCCGAATTTGAGTCATTGATGCAACTTTGGATTTTGTTTTGAGTTTCTTTGATTTTTTATTTACAAAATCACTAATTTACCCTCACATACTACCAATATACGAAAACATATGCTAATGTTAGGGAAGGTCCCTATAATTGTAGGAATACTTTCTTTCAGAATGTCACTACACCAAATCTCAAAGAGGTCTTTAAAAATTATCCATTTGATTTATTAATAAAAATAAAATTACATTCAACCACATTGCTCATACTAGGGGATCTCCCGCACTATCCTGCAGTACCAATATCACGAGAAGTCAAAGGTTTGACCTTAAGTCTATGAGTAACAAAAACTCTATTGCCAAGAATACATATACCATTACGTAGAGCCGGCCATGAGAATTATTCTTCAAAGAGAGACGCACAAAAAAAAAATCTCCAGAAAAAAAGAAAATGCATGTTGGAAACAAGCAAGCATATGGGTATAAGTCTATTGTTGTTTATCTGTGAATCACGTTAATAACCAGCCACAGAAAATAGTAAACAATAGTTTTCACACAATCGATGAATATTAACACAAGCCACAGATTATGATTTCACTAACCATTGCACACAAAGGTTCCAAACCAATTTTAGAAGGAGGTTCTACAAGTTACTTTCCTTCAACTGCTTGAAAATCAATCATTAACTAAAGAAAATACACATAAAATTAGTTTAAATAATAGGAAAGGTAAATGAGACATTTTATAAAAACTCTTAACTGTAGTACTGTGATTTCCACAGACTGCGCAACAAAAATAAAACTGGATGAACTACAATAAGTGAGAAGACATAATGTAATTCTATCATCAAAGAAAGATAAGCTTAATCATTTTTAATTTTCTCTCAAATATCTAGTAGTACCTTAAGGTAATAGGACAAGATCGCAAAAGTTGTCATGAAGAGTGTAAAGCATTGAATAACAAAAATTGTAATAATAAATAAAACTCAATTTATTTTCTCCCTTAATCAATTGCTTTGAGCTTACTATGAATTCAACTATGAATTTGAGGAAAAATTACAGACCTCAGTTTGGCAACTTCTTGTTCAAGAGATTCAACCGCTGTAAATGCAAACCTCCATTTCCCATCAAGCATTGTTAAAATTAAAGGTAAGAAGATGAACGAAATAAGTATAATGCACAGGAAAAAAAATGGAGACTATGGGTACACAACACTTCAAGATTTTTCAAGTTCTAGTTCATTTACATAGCCATTCCTTGAACTTCAGCAGCAAAGAAAGTACATTATAGCAGCAATTTCAATTCATTTCAATCTTTGGAATTTTTTTTTTTAAAAATAAAGTCCTTGAAATTAGTGAAAGGCAAATAAAAGTGTGTTTACAGAAGAAAAATCATGGAATGAATTAATGACCATGCAAGTGAGGAAACAAAGAAATTTCTAAATAAGAGCGAAACTAACAGTGCAAATGAACAAAGAAAATGTAAGTCTCCAAGTACTACAACAAGCAAAACTATCTAAAAATAAGCATTTTCTTCTTGAATTAAAGACAAATCATGAACTTTGTGCAATCTCAAAACATTCAGACAAGCATGAACTTAGTTAATTCATATTATAGTCATTGTCTCTATTAAAAATCTTCCAACTGGAAAAAAATAAATAAATAAACAAGTTGGTTTCTATAACATAATTTGCCTTTCTTTACATGAAACAGAGTAATAAATAACACATAATAATTACTAAATACACAACCATTCAATCAATATAATATAGAAATATAGAAAAAAAAGAAAAAAATTCAAATTACAATTAAATAAACAAAAAATAGACATGGAAAAGAAATCCCACCAAGACTGCACTACTGGTAGCATTTCTCAACATCTGCAACAACCCAGAAAATTAAAATTAACAAAAAAACCTAATAATCATAAGCTAAAATAAAACAAACCCATTAATTAATTTGACAAAGAAAATAAAGTATTAAGCCATTACCAGCAGTTAAAGCCTTAATCAAGGCAACCTGTTTACCCTTAAAGTCATTGAAAATCTCCTTTACATGTCTACGTATAATGTGCAGTATCCCTTTCATAGCAAGAAAATTAACTAATTTCTCAATAATTTTATTCAAATTCAAGCAAATGGGTTTCGAATATTGAACAAAAAAAGTGAAATTTGACCATAAAAAGAAAAAAACTTTGATGAAAGAAGCCTCGATTATGGTTTTGGTCGGTTTTTTAAATTTGGGAAAAAAAGAAAAAGGAAAGACAAGCCTCACTTAGGGTTTTAGCTTTATATTATCTATTTGAGTTAAATGAACGAGTTTGTGAATGGACAAAAAAAAAGGAAGAGATCGAGAAGACAAAAAGGAAAGAGAAAGAGAAAGGCAAGAGACAATTTTAGGTTTGAGTTTGGGTTAGAGATTTGTGTGTATAAAAGACAGCGAGATGGGGACAATTGCTAAGTTTGGGATATGTTTTGCTTTCGCTTTACATGGTTTAAATTCTTAATTTAGTACTTGCAGCGTCGAACCACTTGAACGGAAGTGATAGCGGCAACGGCATGGGGGTGGGTGCAGCCGTGGACTTGGGCGTTTGAGCCTGGTCATTCTCTATCTTTCACGATAGAGAAGAAGAAGTCAAGAAAGGCAAGGAAATTACACAGCGATTGCGGCATGGGCTCTATTGCACAATGGAGAAGGGAAATTAGGGTTTGGTTTTTATATGTTAACATTTTATATAACATTGTACTTCCAACTCAATTTTATTGGGTCTAGTGGTTTGCGATCCAAACGTAAAAGTTTTGAGTTTTAGAAGTCTTAGGTTCGAGTTAAAATCAAAACAAATTTTAATGAATTTTTTTAGATCTCTGATACTTCAGTATCAGTTATCTCTGATATTTAATTTACTGATACATTAGTATTAATAATTTGTGACATTTAGTTGTTAAAAGCGGAAAATGGTGCATAGTTAGGTAATTACTGACACTTTTTCCAAAGTGTAAGAAACAAACTATTAGTAAAAGTCAGTTTTGAAGTAGTGGTATATGCATATAGTATATATCTTATCTTATTACATTACTATTTCTTAAACTAATTTTCACTATTATTTATTTATTTTAGAGTTAGTAAACAATCCAGTTGAGTGTGTGGCTATTGCTTGACATGGTAGTATATAATTGCTTGGTAAATTTATTATCTTATAAGTTTAATTTTGAAAGTAAGTTAATTTAGTTTCTCTTTATTTTTTTTAATAAACATTTAAAGTACGTAACTATAAATCACTTTCATTTTATTATCAGTTATAATGCTAACCAATTATCTAAAAGGTCTAAATTTGGAACTTGAAAAATAATGCAGGAAGTCGAGAATAAAGTCTACAAGCACATTGTCAAAATTTTCTTAATTTTCTTAATTTTAAAATAGTTGTTTTTCTAGTTTTCTTTATCGAATACTAGACTGTAAATAGAACTTTTTTATAATATATTTATATTTGAATTTAATAAGTTTCATTTCAAATTTCATATCATTTTCTTTATTTAATTTTTAATTTTGCTTTGACCTTTAAGTCTTCTATCCAATCAACTCGGCCCAATGATTTAAAAGTTAGGTTGGGTTGGGTTGAACTTGTTTATTTAGTTGAGTCAAGTTGGATTTTCCATGCCCACCCTTAACGTAAGTGCATTTCTACCTTGCAGATAAGTCCCACTATGAAATTTAGCCAGCAAGGCATAGTCACTGGTGAGGCTTCTTTAGATACTATTGCTCCTATTCTTGTTGTTCAGGATGCAGGGATAGGTTTGATTGTCCGTACTCGGGCTAATATAGTTGTTCATAGTAGTGATGGTTTGATTGTCTTGGGCGTGTGACTGGAGCAAATAGATGACTCTATTCATTTCACAGAGAGCTGAAAACTGATTGGGTTTATTTAGATTTGTTATAGATGTTATATCTTAGGATGAGTTTGGGAGGATTCACCTTTTTATAAAAAAAAAAAAACTCTGAGGAGGTTCATACTCTTGTCCTTTCTGATGCAATGATTTGAAATATTGATGATCTGAGGGTTGCTAGTTCATTGTACAATTTCTCATTGATTACAAATAAAAAATATTGTAATACTAATCGGCAGGTCATGGCCCAATCCTTAAGACTCAATGATTAATTGCCTTATTTGAAATATCAAAGGATAATTAAAGTTCCCATTATTCCCAGATTGTGAACTCGCATGCATCATTTATCTCTAATTTATATTTTGGAGCCTTTTCTTAAGGTTGATGGATTGGAGCTTACTCGTGTTTGTCTTGGGATGGATCATGCTATCTCTTTTCAGTCTGGGAATCTAAATTTTTTGGTCTTCCACCTTTTCTGTGGAGTTACTATAGGATGTGGGTCACGCGTTACATTGCTGGGTTAGCCATTTCTTTTTCTTTGATCTTGTTCTTATTTCTCATGTTTATACTAGTTTCTCTATTCCTATGCGAGAGAATTTATGTTATGCCCATGTGACTTTTATTTATTCAGATGATAGTCCCTGAATTGTGGGAGGAAATTTCAATATAGTGCAATCTCTTTTTGAGATTCCAAATGGGGATGCTCAGCTTTAAGAGGCTTTAAATGGGTCTGAATTTGAAAAAATTGATTTGCTTAATAAATAAGTAAATTGCATTTGATTCATTAATTAAATGAATCGAGTCCGGTTTGAGAATATTGATTCATTTAATAAATGGTTTATAAATTAATCAATTACGATCCATTAGTTTAACATTCATTTATTATTTTTTTAATTAAATTAATTTTTTATCCTTAATATGTATGAAAAATTTTAAAGTTTGAAGGTTAATATAGTAATCATAAATGATAATATGTTTGTATTTTATAGGATGTTAAATTTATAGTCTTTTATGTTTTATTTTGCTTAATTTTTGTCTATTAATTATATATTTGTAAACAAATTCATATTCAACTAGATTCGTTCTAGATACCTTATAGGATAAACAAATAGCAAATGAATCTAGATTTGAATTGATTCATTTAATAATTCTACTAAACAAATTAAATGAATCAAACCCGATCATTTAATAAATAAATTGAATCCGAATCCTAAAGATTCAATTAATTTAATGAATGACTCAGTCCAAATCAATAGAGTTTTAACCTAATTCATTTATGATTCGATTTGAATATGATTTGTTAATTCATTTTGCCACCTTATTAGACTGTGGTTTGAGGTTATTGATTTTGTTGGCTGTTGTGCAAATTTTGTTGAACTCGCAAGCGCACGAATCTATTGTAGAATAGATTAACGGTGACGAGTGTCGATCCCACGAGAAGGTGAATTTTAATTATATGTAGAATTAATTATATAAATGGGTGGTTGGATTTGTGTGGAAGTGATTTAAATTATGCTGGAATTTAAATTGGATTGGTAGAAATAATTAAACTGGAAACTATTGAGATAAAGCACTTGGGTATCTGGATCCGTATCAACATACACCATGGGCTAAATATTCCTTATTAATACCAATTAAATCATGAGGGGGGAATCCACACCTCATGAACCACACTCTAATCAATATGGTGCTAAGGGCTTATCATGCCAAATAATAATAACCTTATACTAGGGTGCCGGTGAAACTAGGGCGGTAACTAGACAAGATTATTATTATTTGTCGACGAAAATTCAAAACCTCTACAGAAATTAGAGGGGAAGAGAAAATAAATTTACCAAATAAAGCCGATGACACATGTTGAGACTTCACCTTCAACCCAAGCTTGAAACAAAATTAGCTACTCATAATTGAACTAAGGGTAAAATGAAAATTTATTAAAATACGTAGAAAATACAAGATGGAGAAAGAATTACAGAAAACTAAGCTCAAAAATGGATTCAGGGGTATCAAATTAAGGGAGAGAGGCCCCCTTTTATAGATGCATTGAGTAAATCATGACCATCGGATTAAAAACAATTTGGACGCACGGGATTGCGCCACGTCATCCGTCAACAGTACGCGGTTTGACCACGGGTTTGACTACGTGGTTTGAACAGTAACACGATTTGCACACTGTTTGAACAGTGACGCGGTATGAACGATATAAATAAAAGCATTACCCATGAATAAATGTCCGTACATGTGAATAGTGTCGTACGTGTGAACAGTGTCATTTTTTCTTTTATGCTCCTCTTAAGGTTTTCGACTGTCCTGAGTTCAAAAGTGACGTCCGTTTTGCTATCCGATATCTCGTTCATTGTGAAATGACCATGATGCCCCTAAAATACATAAAATACTTAGTTAAAACAAAACACTCATAATTAAATAACAAGGGACTTAAATAACTAAAATTAGAGATATTAGTGAGACTTGAAGTGTAAAATGACGATTTTCTCCTTTATAAATATACACTTTCTAACACTCAACACACCCCCCAACCAGTTTATTGCTAGTCCCTAGCAAATAAAGCGAAAACAAAATTTAAATCCAAAATGATTTTTTTTTTTAAACAATCGTATTTATTCAATCAGACTAATGATAATAATCAAATAAAAGTATAAGCATTATCTCCAGTCTATAGAAACATCGCACCCACATCAACCATCCACATGAATCAACCTAGTAGATTTTGTCACAGCTACTTTTAAAAATGACATGTCAAACCCCGAAATCTCACCAGTAGTAGTGACACTCTCACAAAGAAATTAAACCCAAGAAAAATAGTCACTCTAATGAATGGTAAATTGAGAGAAAAATAATATGGAAGTAATATCACACGCTCTCACCAAAATGAAAGAAATATGCCCACAACTTAGAAATAACACGATCTCAAGTCAAACAAAATGTTAGTCAACCCAATTTATTTACTTATTTTTTTCTCTTTTTTTTTATATGCACCACTACATCTTTTTATCTCATATAACTAGCTTCTACTTCAGACTATAGTTCCCTAAAATTAAGAAGGACGTTTATTAGGATGTAACGTAGGCTAGGGACATGGCTAACAAAGAAAGGAAAATAGAGAAAACAAAATATATGTTTGAGAAAAATAATATCTTTTGGAAACTAAAAAGTGCATTTCACTTATTTATTATTGTATTATATCTCTCTCTTCTTTTTTTTTCTTTTTTTAATAACTTTTTTCCTTTTTTTCTTTTTTTTTAGTATTGCACAACTTTATTAAATAAAACAATTATTTATATTTTTCTCAAACATGAATAGGTGATTGAACTTGTAAGATATCGGGCAATACTCCAAATTGGAGTGGATCAAAATGATAAGTTGACAAAGAAAAGTTTTTTTTAATAAAAGGCTCAAAAGGGCTAACTATGGATATTTCACATAAGGGATGGCTAGAAAGGCTCAAACGGGTCAAAGATGGCCTTTCCATCATCTTTTAGGGCTCTAGATAATCTTCCATATCTACTAGTTAAATGGACATTCAAATATAGCAATACACTTTTTCTTTTCTTTTTTTAAAGCAATTTTTTTTAGAGGGTTGATTCAAAAGAATATAGAGATCGTATATAAAATAGTAAACTGTTAAGTTGTATGAAAAATGGGCAAAAATGGTTACTATCCAAGAAAAATAATAGGCTCAAAAGCGCACTTGGTATTCATTATGATATGTCAATTCTTTCAGGCAACTCATATTTATCTCCGACATCAACATGTAGAGTAGTAAACATAGTGTAACATCACTCAAGACCAAAGATAATACGAATACTAAAATTTGAAAGTTATCATGCCATCCAAAAATAAAAACAAAATGACACTATTTTTTTTTTAAACAACATTCTACCCCCCAACCTATTCTAAATATGAAAGGAAAATATACATGCAGAAATGTGAAAATGATGCAGAAAAACTAATTGAAAAAGTTACACTTAAAATAATAGAAAAAGAAAATGGTTTTTTTTTTAACTAAGAAGATGCGTTTCTAGAGGCACTACACTCTATATTCAGCCATCTTCGACTCAAAAATTTAAAAATACATATTTATAAAGGATAAGTCAAAAAGAAAAAGTTAGACAGATCATAAATTTTTTTTTTTAACTTCCAAACTAAGAAGATGCATTTCTAGAGTCATTACACTCCATATTCAGCCATCTTCTACTCTAAAATTTAGCCACGGTTAGTCTCTACAACAAAAAATTAGTAAAAACTTAACCAACATTCCACAATTGTCAACTATCCCCTCCCCCAACCAGAACGAAACATTGTCCTCAATGTTTTAAAGTAAAGAAGTAGAGTGTAGAAGACATCACCTAAGTGGTGCAACACAGAATAAAATATTTACAGGCGAAGAGTTAAATCTAATTTGTACTTCTTACTGCGGCTACTGTTACCATCGTTATTTGTGCACTCCAACACCAAAGTCCTGGGATCTGCCTCTGGTCGATAAGCTTGTAACAGATCAAGTAGCTCATTAGCAGTGTGAGCACAAATAAAAAGCTTTTTCACTGTGGAAGGAATTAAGTAGTTTTTTATTGCATGGTTAAGAAATGCGATAAAGACATCATAAAAGTTATTGACATTTAACAAACCGATAGGTTTCTGATTAATGTGCGGATGGGCCCAAGATGCTAATGTGATAAGTGCCTCTAGAGTTGCAAGATCTCCTGGCAAGAAAATAAAAGCATCAGCATGATTCCGCATTTCAGTTATTCTTTCTTGCATACCTGAGACAACTAACTCTTCTCCAGTCGGTGAGTCAGACAAACATCCTAAATGTTTTAGGGTTGTTGGGATGATGCTTAACACTTGGCTCCCTCTGATATAAGCAGTTTCTGAGACCAATTTTGATAACCCTCAGTCACCTTCGCCATATACCAAGTGTAATTTCCTTGCTACTATGCTTCGACCAAGATCAATGGCTGCCTCAACGAACTCTTTATATTTGCCATAGTTAAATCCAGAGAGCACACAAATATTTTTTAATTGTTTATTGGGAGTAGTTGCCATTGGGATACTTCTCAAAAATAATTTGTGAATGCAAACGAAAAGAATCATATTTAAGGATATTGGCGGCAGTGGGTCACAGTTGTGAATGAGGTATCATGTCTATATCAATTAATCATGTAATGCACATGGCTCGAGAGTCAAAAAGGAAACAGTAAAAAGCAAAAGCAAACAATGATAAAATAAAATTATTAAAGACAATAATGCAAATGGTAAAACAACAGTGAAATAAAATAACAGTGAAGTAAAAGAATATTTACAGGTAGTTGCGATTGTGGCTCACATCTTCCTCTGGTTTTACGTCCAGAAACGGCTTCAACGCCCTCTATGGGTCGATGATAAGCTTCCTATCTAGTTTTCTTATAAACTGGCAAATAGGATCGTTTATAGTCAGATTCCCGAGACTGTATCATGCATGCTCTTTCTGGAATGATGGCCATAATTGGAGAATCGCTCCTTGCACATATCCACTAGGATGCGTTTCAAGAGACAAAAGGATATCATCCAATGACTCCTTATTCAAGCCATCCCTAATGAATGGAATCTTATCTTCTCTGTTATCAGACACCATTCCTAAAGAACATCATTTTTTATCCCATATTATTCTGGCACACTTATGACAAGCAACAGAAATTCTCCGAGCTCTTCGCTTTCTTGTGTAATTTCCTTTACCACAACCAGGCATGTATGCAATAAATTTAGGAGGCAACTCACCTGCTAAGCGTACTTTGGCCTCGATTAACCAGCGGATATCAGCAGGTATGTTATTCCTCCTAAGTAATCGCATGCGTTTGGACCGAGCTTTATAGATTGCAAGGAGGGCATTCTGAGGAAGTGAAGGGAATCGATTGTGAAGCTTTGCTAAAATCTCGTTGTTGTCCATTCTTTCGTCTCAGAATATCAGTTATTATGGGAAACTGAAGTAACCGACTTGATTGTCACAGAGTACCGTTATCCGCCACTTGACCGGGGTGACAAACTAAAACACACAAACAGAGTAACAAATAAAAACACAAAAAGAAAATCACAATCGTCCTCTTATGGAATTTACCTCAAGTTCCAACTGGACGTTGTAGACACTTCTCTCAATGTCTTTGATTTGGCTTTCTAAATCCTCAACGTGGGATACTAACTCTGGTGGTTGTAGCTTCCAAATACGATGTGTTTTATAAAATCGTATCTGGCCTCTGAGATGAGATTAGACACGTTGAAGTCGTCTAAGGATGTTCAAGAGGATCTATCTCATGATTAAAAGTGATAAAAGAAAACTTAATGGTTAAACAAATACAGTTATGCACAAATAATTTCAATTAACAGAAGAATAGTAAAAAGAAAAAAAATCAAATCACCGAAAAGACAAAAAAATCTTAATTCAAATATGGTGGGTCCCTCAAATTTATTTCGATGTCCTCTCCATGTGGTTGGTATTCTAGATATGGCTTTAATCTTTGACCATTAACTTTAAACGTGACACCATTTTTTGGGTCCTTAATTTCAATTGCCTCATATGGAAAAATAGTATGAACAATAAAGGGGCTAGACCATCGAGAGCGCAACTTACCTGGGAATAGGTGCAAACGAGAATTGAATAAAAGTACTTTTTGACCTGGAGTGAAAGATTTTCTCATAATCTGCTTATCATGAAAGACTTTCATTAGCTGCTTGTAAACCTTGGCATTTTCGTATGCATCGTTGCGAATTTCTTTAAGTTCTGCCAGCTGTAATCGTCTTTCTGAGCCAGCTTGCTGCATATCAAAATTGAATTTCTTGATGGCCCAGTACGCACGATGCTCAAGTTCCACAGGTAGGTGGTAAGCTTTTCCATACACTAGCCTATAGGGTGACATCCCAATTGGGGTCTTGAAAGTCGTTCTATATGCCCATAATGCATCATCGAGTCTTAATGACCAATCTTTTCTGTCTGGCCTCACCGTTTTTTCTAATATGTGCTTTATTTCTCGATTGGAGATCTCAACTTGGCCACTAGTTTGCGGATGATACGGGGTCGCCACTTTATGAGTGATAGAGTATTTTGTCAAAAGTGCTTTGAATGATTTGCTGCAA
Organism: Atalantia buxifolia; assembly: GCA_030444775.1. Classification (NCBI taxonomy): domain Eukaryota; kingdom Viridiplantae; phylum Streptophyta; class Magnoliopsida; order Sapindales; family Rutaceae; genus Atalantia; species Atalantia buxifolia. The sequence continues at coordinate 13,568,602 of CM059839.1, forward strand.
AAGTGGGTTCCACCATCACTGATTATTGTTCGAGCGAATCCAAAGTGTGAAACAATGTTATTTTTCAAAACACCTATCACCACTTTATGATCATTGGTTCTGCATGGAATTGCCTCTACCTATTTCGATACATAGTCAACAGCAACCAATATGTAATGGTGGCCAAAAGAGGCGGGAAAGGGTCCCATGAAGTCGATGCCCCGCACATAAAAAATCTCAACCACTAAAATGGGATTTAGTGGCATCATGTTCCTTCGTGTAATATTCCCCATTCGTTGACACCTATCACATGAAGAGCAAAATCTGTAAGCATCTCGAAAAATAGTTGGCCAATAGAAACCACATTGTAGAACTTTAGTCGCTGTTTTCTTAGCGCTGAAATGGCCTCCGCAAGCTTGTTCATGGCAGAACGAAAGGATGTTCTGAAATTCATTTTCTAGGACACATCGTCTAATAATTTGATCTGCACAATACTTGAATAGATAGGGATCATCACAGAAAAAATTCTTTATTTCCGTAAAAAATTTAGCCTTGTGCTGCTTGGCCCAATGCTCTGGAAGTTTACCTGTAACAAGATAATTAACGATATCAGTATACCAAGGTAATACTTCCACACTCATTAATTACTCATCCGGAAATGACTCATTTAATATTAAGGATTTTGTTATTGTGTCAAAATAGAGACGAGAGAGATGGTCAGCTACAACATTTTCAGAGCCTTTCTTATCTTTAAATTCGAAGTCAAACTCCTGCAAAAGTAACACCCAGCGAATTAGTCTAACTTTTGTATCTTTCTTTGTAGGAGAAATTTAAGAGCAGCATAATCTGTGAATATAATTATTTAACAACCAATAAGATAAGATCGAAATTTCTCTAATGCAAACACTACTGCTAGCATTTCTTTTTCAGTAGTTGAATAGTTCAATTGTGCATCGTTCGATGTCATACTAGCATAGTAAATAACATGAGGAATTTGATCTACTATTTGTCCTAATACTGCTCCTACTGCAAAATCAGATGCATCACACATGAGCTCGAATGGTAAGCTCCAGTTTGGTGGCTGAATGATGGGTGATGGCGTCAACAATCGCTTTAACTTTTCAAATGCTACAAGACATGAATCATCAAAGACAAAATGTGCATCCTTAGCAAGTAAATTGCATATGGATCTAGAAATTTTGCTAAAATCCTTAATGAAACGTCTATAAAAACCAGCATGCCCAAGGAAAGATCTTACTTTTCTGATTGTTTTAGGTGGAGGAAGATTGGAAATGAGATCCACCTTGGCTTTGTCAACCTCAATACCTTTACATGAAATGATGTGACAGAGGACTATACCTTATTTTACCATAAAATGACACTTCTCCCAATTTAAGACCAAATTTTTTTCGATACATCTCTGCAAACTTGTGTTAGATGATGTAAACATTGATCAAATAAGTCTCCAAAAATAGAAAAATCATCCATGAAGACCTCAAGAAACCGTTCAACCATATCATAAAAAATGCTTAACATGCATCGTTGAAATGTAGTAGGTGCATTACATAATCCAAATGGCATCCTTTTATATGCAAAAGTACCAAAAGGACAAGTGAAAGTGGTTTTCTCTTAATCCTTTGGTGTTATGGGAATCTGATTGTATCCTGAGTAGCCATCTAGAAAGCAATAAAATTCACGGCTTGCTAATCTATCAAGCATTTGATCAATAAATGGTAAAGGAAAATGGTCTTTACGTGTGACAGAATTCAATTTTCTATAATCAATGCATACACGCCATCCTGTAGTTACTCTAGTAGGTATCAATTCATTATCAGCATTGGTAACTACTATGACTCCTGACTTTTTAGGGACAACTTGCACAGGACTGACCAATGAACTATCAGAAATTGGGTAAATGATACTTGCATCTAATAACTTAAGGACTTCCGTTTTAACAACTTCTTTCATGTTAGAATTTAATCGACGTTGCATTTTCCTTGTAGATTTAGTATTTTCATCAAGGTGAATGTAATGCATGCAGTCTACTGGGTTTATATCTTTTATGTCTTCTATGGTCCATTCTAATGCTCCTTTGTACTCTTTTAAAACATATAACAACTTACCTTTTTATTCGTCATTTAGGGATGATGAGATGATTACCGGTAGAGTGCTTTCTTCTCCCAAGAACGCATATTCCAAAGGGTTGGGTAATGGTTTGAGCTCGAGTTTTGGTGGTGATTCTGATGATGGGATGATTTTCTTCTCTGATGGTGCTAGTTGTTCAACTCTTGACTTCCATTTATTAGTGTCCATGGATGGTGCTGAGTCAAGTAGGGCGTTGACCTCATCGACTAATCTGTCAACATCAAAATCCAAACCAAAGTGAGTTAAACATGTTTGTAAAGGGTCATCACTAAGGTTTGAAATAAAAGTATCATCAACTAATGCTTCTATTAAATCCATATCAACAATTCCATCATCTGCATTGTGAGGTTGTTTGGCAATGTTGAAGATGTTGAGCTCCATGGTCATATTGCCGAAAGACAACTATATATTTCCAGTCCTGTATTGAATGTGAGCATCGGCAGTTGCCAAGAAAGGTCGGCCTAGGATATTGGGGATGTGCTTCCTTAAATCCTGTATTGGTTGAGTGTAAATTACAATGAAATCAACAGGAAAATAAAACTTGTATACCTGTATAAGCACGTCCTCCATAATACCACGAGGTATTTTCGTGGACCGATCTGCAAGCTGTAACACCACTGGAGTTGGGTGTAATTCTCCCAATCCAAGTTTCACAAATACTGAGTAAGGCAAGAGATTAACACTAGCTCCTAAATCCAACAAAGCATTCTCAATTGTGTGGTTCCCTATACTACATGAAATAGTGGGGGAGTCTAGGTCTTTACATTTTAGAGGAATTTTGTGTAGGAGTATAAAACTAACATTTTCAATTAAAAAGGTCTTCTTTTGAGCATGAATATTTCTCTTTTTAGTGCAAAGGTCTTTAAGAAACTTGACATAAGATGGAACTTATTTTATAGCATCAAGTAAAGGGATGTTAACATTTAGCTGTTTGAAGACTTCAAGAATCTCACCTGTGGATTTTCCCTTCTTTCCTTTAGCTAACCTCTGAGGAAATAGAGCTTTAGGAGCGTATTCTTGTGGATTTATTTCTTCTTTCTTCTCCGGTGGTGAGTCTTCAACATTTACAGGTACAATTTGATTTTCTTTTATCACTAACATCTCCACTTTGTTGTCGACTTCTTTTCCTTTTCGCAAGGTTATAACGGTTTTGACCTCTCCATGCTGTTGTGGTGAACTGGTACTTGCTTCATGCACTCCTTTAGGATTAGGCACTGGTTGACTTGGAAACTTGCCTTTTTCAACAGTCATTGCCAAAGTTTGCACTGAAGAAGTAAGTTGTTCCACCATCTTCTCGAGGCTTGAAGCTGATTAGGCTTGTGAGTTGAAGCTTGCTCTCATCTCATTTCATAGTCCATCAATGGTTCGATTTTGTTGCTCGATCATGGAGTTAGTAACATTCTTGACATTCTGGAATGCATCCTCCCATTGTCTGGGTTGAGAGTAATTCCGGTTCTGATTGTATGGTCTAAATAGTGGCTGAGAGGCTTGAGGAACTTGAGGAATTGGTTGCATTGGTAAAACTAGAGCTATTGGTCCATTCTGTTGGAATCCTTGAGACCATGAAAAATTGGGGTGGTCTCTCCATCCAGGGTTATATGTGTTGGAGTATGGGTTGTAAATTTGACGGCTTTCTCATGACACCGATGGCATTGGCTTGATCTGAGTATGAGTCATGGTCTTATTGCTCTGATGATTTAGCGGTCGTTAACGATGCTATTTGTCGAGAGAGACCTTCAATTATCTTTTTGACTTCTTTAATTCCCGAACTTGACTCGCTAATATGAACCTCATTCACTCCTTTAATTCTTCTAGTATTCCTGAGAGATCGACTCCGTTGTTGGGAATTATCTGCTTGTCGCTGGAAGAAATCCCAAATCTCTGATGCACTTTTTGACATTAGCTCTCCTCCATTTGTTGCCATTAGCCATTCTTGCACATTTGACAATAATCCCTCCAAGAAGTATTGGCATTGGTGCCATTGCTCATACCTATGATGTGGACACTTCAAGAGTAGCCCATTGAATCGCTCCCATGCTTCGAAAAATTGCTCGTCTCCTCTCTGGGTGAACTCTGAAATTTCCTTGCGAATAGTATTGGTTTTATACACTGGAAAATATTTATTTAAAAATTTTGTTACCATTTGTTCCCATGTTGTAATGCTATTAGCAGGCAATGTATTGAATCATGAACGAGCTCTATCCTTTAAAGATAATGGGAATAGTCTAAGTTTAACATCATTTTCTGAAAAATTCTCATATTTAAAAGTTTGACAAATTATATGAAAATCATTCAGATGATTATATGGGTCCTCATTTTCTAAGCCATAGAATGTTGAGAAACAATTTAGCACGCTAGGTTTTAACTCAAACTCCTAGCAGCTACATTTGGGTATCATATGCATGATGTGCTCAAGTTAGCTAAGGGGTTGAAGTAGTCTTTAAATGGCCTCTCCTGTGATTCTGGTTGTTGCAAATCCATTTGAATTTTATCTTTAAATGCAATGTGTTTGTGTGTGCGAAATGTTCTTTCTAATTCAAGGTCTATAGGTTCAAGATTAGGTAATAATGACCTATGACCATGCATGCAAAGAAAATAAAAATAAGAACAAAATAAATAAAAATAAAGAAGAAGGAGAAATTACGATACTAACCTTATTGCGTTGTTACAACCTTACAACCTTATTGCGCTGTTACAACCTTACTATAAAAACACACTAAAAAAAATATGTGAAATTAACTAAAATTAAAATAAATTAACAAGATAAATGAAAAATTATAAAAAAATAACTTGGGAATTAAATTACAGAAATTTAAAGAAGAGAAAAAGAAATTCTTACCTAAAAATGTAGATTCGCTTTTTTTTAATTAATTAAGGAAAAAATTACAAGAAAACAACTAAATAATAATAATAATAATAATAAAATTATTTACAAAAAATTAATTCTACAAATTAAAATACTTACCTCTCCGGCAACGGCGCCAAAAACTTGTTGTGCAAATTTTGTTGAACTCGAAAGCGCACGAATCTATTGTAGAATAGATTGACGAGTGTCAATCCCACGAGAAGATGGATTTTAATTATATGTAGAATTAATTATGTAAATGAGTGATTGGATTTGTGTGGAAGTGATTTAAATTATGCTGAAATTTAAATTGGATTGACAGAAATAATTAAACTGGAAACTATTGAGATAAAGCACTTGGGTATCTGGATCCATATCAACATGCACCATGGGTTAAATATTCCTTATTAATACCAATTAAATCATGAGAGGGGAATCCACACCTCATGAACCACACTCTAATCAATATAGTGCTAAGGGCTCATCGTGCCAAATAATAATAACCTTATACTAGGGTACCGGTGAAATCAGGGCGGTAACTAAACAAGATTATTATTAGTTGTCGACGAAAAGTCAAAACCTCCACAAAAATTAGAGGGGAAGAGAAAATAAATTTATCAAATAAAGCCCATGACACATGTTGAGACTTTACATTCAACCCAAGTTTGAAAGAAAATTAGCTACTCATAATTGAACTAAGGGTAAAATGGAAATTTATTAAAATACGTAGAAAATACAAGATGGAGAAAGAATTACAGAAAACTAAGCTCAAAAATGGATTCAGGGGTATTAAATTAGGGGGAAGAGGCCCTTTTTTTTATAGATACATTGAGTAAATCATGGCCATCGGATTGAAAACAGTTTGGACGCACAGGATTGTGCCACGTCATCCGTCAACAGTATGCGGTTTGACCACGGATTTGACCACGCGGTTTGAACAGTAACATGATTTGCACACGGTTTGAACAGTGATGCGGTATGAACAGTGTCGAACGTGAGAGTCTTTCATGAAAGCGACTGCATACATGTAAATAGTATCGTACGTGTGAACAGTGATATATTTCCTTTTATGCTCCTCAAAGGTTTTCAACTGTCCTGAGTTCAAAAGTGACGTCCGTTTTGCTATCTGATATCTCGTTCATTGTGAAATGACCATGATACCCCTAAAATACATAAAATACTTAATTAAAACAAAACACTCATAATTAAATAACAAGGGGCTTAAATAACTAAAATTAGAGATGTTAGTGAGACTTGAAGTGTAAAATAACGATTTTCTCCTTTATAAATATACATTTTCTAACACTCAACATTGGTTGTCTTTTCAATTGGACTAATGTTCATACTTGGAGACGCCTTTAATAAAGTGGCGTGTAATTTATAATGGTCTTGTGTTGTCCACATAAATCGCACTGCTTTGAATCATTCCCTTGTGTTGTTATCTTGTGACAAGGACTTGGCCAGTGGGCCATCTAGGTTTAAATTTTTGCATGCTTAGCTAAAGCATGCAAATTTTGTTGATGTTTTGTAGTATTCATAGTCTATCTCGATGTTTGTTACTAGGATAAAGGCATTTCAAAAATAGCTTGTCCGATCCGGCTGAAGCTTTGCTTAACAGCTTGGAATAAGAATGTGTTTGGAAATCTCTTTAAGCAGGTTAATGAGGTTGAGGAGGATGTGGCTAAAAAAAAAAAAGCAATATGATACTTCTAGTTCTGCTGAAGATTGGATTATTTTTTTCGATGCTTGGGGCTCAGTTACAACATGCTTTGATTTTTGAGGAGATTTTTCTAAGGTAGTAATCTAGTGTATAATGGGTTCGGGAGAGGAATGCTAATACCCAATTCTTTCATGCAATGATTCAGAAGAAATTAACACCAACCTTTTTATGTCCACAGGATTTAGGATGCTTCTTTTAAATAGATTTTTAAGGCTTTTACTTCTGCTATTCATTTCAAGGTTATTGGCTGGTGGGATTAGTTAGTTTTCGTAGTTTGATTTTGATTTTATTCCGACTCTAATGGCAGTGGATGATGATTTGGATTTTTGTAGGGAGTCTGGTATGCATGAGATTAGCAGGTCGTTTTCGTTATAGATCCTGACAACGTTCCAGATCCAAATGGTTTTTATAATAGATTCTACCAATCATGTTGGGATATCATCTATGGTGATTTATTAGCTGTTATTAGTAACTATTTTAGAGGTTTTATTATGCCCAGGGACTTTCTGAATACCTTATTGGTTCTTTTGCCTAGAAGATCTCCTAGGCTACATGAGTTGATTTTCGGCCTATTAGTTTCTGCAACGTGAGCAATGAAGTTTTGACCAAGTTGCTTGTTTTAAGATTGTTGCCAATGTTGAATTTCTTCTTATCATAATAGGTTCATTCTCAGAAAGATGATCTATACTAATGTTCTTTCTTGTTCAGAGATGGTTTATAGCTTGAACCACCATTTTTAAAAGAGTAATATGGTGTTAAAACTGGACATGACCAAGGTGTACGATCGAATTTCTTGGTCTTTTATTCTGTAGATGATGAGATGTTTTTATTTCTTTGAGTAGTGAATGTCTCTGATTCAGATAGTTATTTTTTTGCCCTAGTTCTCGGTGATTGTGATTCGTGTTACCCATAAATATTTCAATCTCGCGGTGGTCTTAGGTAAGGCGATCCTCTTTTCCTATGTTTTTTTATTATTATTGTTGAGTTCATTTCTTAGGAATTAGATCATTTGTATTCTTAATATCCTTTTGTCTGAATAATATGATGCTGAAACTATTTAACCAAGGTGTACAATCAAATTTCTTGGTCTTTTATTATGTAGATGCTGGGATTTTTTTATTTTTTTGAGCAGTGAATGTCTTTAATTCAGATAGTTATTTGTGGGCCCTAATTCTTGGTCATAATGAAGGGGGTTAACCAAAAAATTTTCAATCTCATGGTGGTCTTAGGTAAAGATCCTTTTTTCCTATATTTGCTCATTGTTACTACCGAGTTCCTTTGCAAGGAATTAGATAATTTGTATTCTTAATATCCTTCTGTGCTAACTAATATGGTGTTGAAATTGGACATGAACAAGGCATAAAATTGAATGTGTTAGTCTTTTATTATGTAGATGTTGTAATGTTTTTGTTTTTTTAAGCCGTGAATGTCTGATTTAAATAGTTATTTTTGGGCCCTAGTTCTCGATAATGATGAATGAGGTTATCCACGAATTTTTCAATTTCATGGTGGTCTTAGGTAAGACAATCCTCTTTTCCCATGTTTGTTCATTGTTACTGCTGAGTTCTTTCCAAAAGAATTAGATCGTTTATATACTTAGCATTCTTCTGTGCTGAGTAATATGCTGCTGAAATTGGACATGACCAAGGTGTACGATCAAATGTCTTGGTCTTTTATTATGTAGATGCTGAGATGTTTTTGTTTCTTTGAGCTATAAATGTCTTTGATTCAAATAGTCATTTTTAGGCCCTAGTTCTCAGTGATGGTGACTGGGGTTACCCATAAATTTTTCAATCTCATGGTGATCTTAGGCAAGATGATTTTCTTTTCCCATATTTATTCATTGTTACTACTGAGTTCCTTTCCCAGGAATTAGATTGTTTGCATTCTCACTATCCTTCAGTGCTGAGTAATATGGTGCTGAAACTGACATGACCAAGGCGTACAATCAAATGTCTTTGTCTTTTATTATATAGATGCTGAGATTTTTTTGTTTCTTTGGGCAGTAAATATCTTTGATTCAGATAGTTATTTTTGGGTCTTAGTTCTCGGTGTTGGTGAATAAGTCTACCCACAAATTTTGCAATCTCTTAGTAGTCTTAGGTAAAGTGATTCTCTTTCCCATGTTTGTTCATTGTTACTGTTGAGTTCCTTTTCTAGGAATTAGATCATTTGTATTCTCAAAATCTTTCTGTGCAATACTGCATGGCTGTGCCTATTCATATCTCTCATTTAAGTTTTGCCGATGATATTATTATTATTGCTAGTATGAGCAAGTAAAGCCTTCGGTTGCTTATGGATTTCATTAATCTCTATAAGGCATCTTTGGTCTAGTTGATTTTTAGGCTAAGAACAATTTTTATGTTGGAGGTTTGGCTTTTCCTTCTTTTTAAGCCATTGTTCACTTCGTTATAGGTTTTCAGCAACGTTAACTTTCGTCGACTTATTTTAGGTACTCAATATATACAAGGTGTCTCAAGATTGTTTACTTTAATGATATGATTCGGAAGGTCAGAGACAAGATCTCGGATTAGGCTAGTCGGTTGCTTCCTTTTTATGGAAAGCTGATGCTTCTTTAGCATGTGTTGTCCTCTATGACTTTGCACTTGTTTCATGTTCTTCAACCATCTGTGACTGTTATTCAACATCTGGAGTGACTTTTCACTTGTTTCTTATATAGTGATATGAATACTAGGAGACAGATTCACTGGTGTTAATGGCCATCTATTTGTTATCCAGCTTTGGGCTTTCGGTCGTTTGCAGATTTGACTAGGGCTCTAAGCTAAAGGTTTGGTGGTGTTTTTGGGACCATTGTTCTCTATGAGATTCTTTCATGAAGTCTAGGCATTGTAAGGGTGAGCACCCAGGCATGGTTCAATTCCTTTACCCTATTTCTCCTTTTTGGAGAAGTTTTTGTTCTATTTATTTTGTTGTTAAGCCCTATATGCATGGATGATTACATATGGGGCTTGTAGGTCTTGGTATAATTGCTGGTTGGATTTTTGTCTCTTATTCTTGTATAATTCTGGTCCGACATCCATGGTGTCAGTTTCTTTATATTAGAGGGATACTGTCTAGGATAGGGAAAGCTTTAAGATGTTTTTCCCTCCTTGATTGTTGAGCAGATTATGCTGGTTTCTATCTCTGAAGTAGGTGTGGATTTAATTCAGCAGAATCTAGTTCTTGATGGTGATCTTCAATTGAGGACTGTTTGGGAGTTTATGTGTTACTCTAGGCCTAGAGATGTAGTTTTTTCGTTTATATGTCAGCAGCATATTCTTTCTCAGATTTTCTTTTCTTTTGGTAGCTATTACATGATTTTTTTCGGCCACTGATGGTACTTTGTCTTGAGGGACTTTTATATGGTCTCTTAATGTTTATATGGTCAGCCTACTAAGACTTTTAGGTATTTATTTCTTAATTGCCTAAGGGTTAGATCGGTTTGACCCCATTTCTATCATATTCATAGTTTGAGGTCAATTACTTTTCTGACCACTCATCACTTACTTTTTCATTGGTCACAATGTGCCTTTCTTAGGGACATATCCGAGCTCTTTTTCGAAGGTTCATTTTTTTGGCCTATTCAGAAGGCTCGTAATGCTTTTAAGTTCGGTTTAGTGTCATTTTCTGTAGACGTTGTTATTTACAGGGCGGTTTCAAATCTTATCCTTGCTAGCTCTGCATTTGGTTTTAAATCATCCCAATTACAAGGTGTTTAGGCCTTTTGTTTTGCAGAGGGGTTGAGAGTTATTGAGCCGACTTACAAGCTGATGGTTGCGAGTACTGTTTGGGGTGGTGAAGCTTTCGGTGGATGGGTGCTCTCAGGGTAATCATATGTTGTCCTCTGATGCTGGTATTTCCATGATCATTAGGGTGTGGTTCTAATAGATTTTGGCTATTTTCTTGAGGAGCAACCTATTTTTCATGCTGAGCTAATGGCTATTTGTGATTCAGAAATTGCTACTTAGTTTGGTTACCTTATACTTAAGTTGGAGTCTAATTTGGCTATTGTGGTTTCTTGGATTACTTCTCATAACTCTTTGCTGCGGGATTATGTTTGTCTTCTTGGATTAGTCTGAGCTATACCTTTTACTCATGTTTACTACAAGGGTATTTCTGTAATTGACTTCATAACTAATCGGGCTTGTACTCATTGGGTTTGTTAGCATTTCATGAGTCTTCGGGGTTTGCATGTTGGTTCATCTAATTTTATTCATTTGGATTTATAGGAGATCCCTCGTGTTAGGAGATAGTTTTTTTTTTTTTTTTACTCTTTGTTATTTTTTAAAAATTCTTGTTCTCTAGTATTTTTTATGCTTTTTTTATATTTCTATTTGATTTGAAGGTTTTGGTTTATATCTCCCTCTATATGTATTTACTATCTGATGATCCATATTACAAGTAGAGGTCCCACTTAACCCCACCATAATAGTGGTCTTTACTCTAGAAAAAAACTAATACTACAATATTTTATAAAATGTAAAAATTAAAAAAAGTTAAGAGTGTGTTTCTATTAAAAAATAATAAAGCCCATTTGGGGTTATTTTTGAGAGGGTTAAAAATGAGTTTGAAAAGTTGAAAGTAAATTTTAGTGTTTAGTAAATTTTTTGAAAAATCATTTTTGCCAAATTATGCAATCCTATAGTAGATTTTAAAAAGGTAAAATTTTAATTTTGATAATCAGTTTTACACTTTTTATAATTCCGTATATATTCTCACATATATTATAAAAATTCAAAATTATCCTTATTCACTAAGGAAATAAATCAAGAAATTTAAAAAGATTAATATTATTACTAATAATATTGAGATAAAAAAATAAAAATATTTATCTTAACTATCAATTATTATATACATGATAAAAAATTTTTACATGTGTTTTTATAAATGATCATTCTTATAGCAATTTAACAGTAAAATTTATTAAATACATATGATTACTTTTCATAACTCACGTTATTTTTTTAAATAGATTTTATTAAACATGTAACTGATTCTCTTCATAGTTAATTATTTCTATAGTATAGCTAATAATAATTATTTTAAAAACTATAACATTACTAAAGTAGCCTTAAATTTTGTTAATTAAATGGGGGACATATTATTGAAAGGTTCATAGTAGGACTTGAGATTCTTCATATAATTAATGAATGAGTCAATTTAATCTGACATAATATGAAGACGACAAGACATAAACATGATTTGCTAATCCAAATTACCACCTCTAGCAAGGTCACTGAAATTAAAAGTAAGGATCCTAAGTTAAGAGAACCCAAAAATCACCCATAAATCAATCTTAAATTAAATATCACTTTAATTGGCCACTTAAAAATAAGTAACGACTATTTATCTTTCTTCTTAAAAGTATTAAGGCACTATAAAAGCCAGTGTTTCTATAAGTAATACTTGAAAATGAAATGCTATAATATAATTGATAAAATATATCAGTTTTTTTTAATAAAAAATATAACAATGTCAATATGAAGTCAATTTACATGGTTACATAAACTAAAATGCGCGCATAAAGCTTATGATTATGAACTGCTAAGAACCGTTGGATTATACGGTAACTGACCACAGAAGACCAAATTACATTGCAGTCAAATGCAGCTCAGCTAACACCCAGTTCCTTTCTTTTTTCAAAACTAACACCCGGTTCCTTTTCATTTTATTTTATTTTAATTTTTCGGCATGTAATTTCTCATGCAAGTAGTAACTCTCCACTCAGTCGAAGCAACGCATTACTCAGACTCACATAACTAGAAGAGTGTTTCTTGAAAAGAGATAAGAGGAGAGCGTGAAGAATTGAATCCTGTTTCTGGGACCTAAGTGCAATCAGATCTGCAAGGTGGAGTGCGTGAAGAATTGAATTCTGATTTTGGGACCGAAGTGCAATCGAGAGAGTCTTTAGGACTTAGTGCAGATTAACATCAGTTTATGGTCAACTTGCAAAACGTCAGAATAAGAACGGCTGTTGAACAGCACCTCGGATGTGAGGCTTTTCTTGTTCATGTCCTCGATGACATTCAGTAATTCTTGTTTCTTTTTAAAGCTTGTGATCTCCTCTGTAGATTTTAATCGATTTATAATCAGTTTGAGTAATAAGAGCTCGTGAGTTTTTCCTTCAAACTGAGAGGTTTGTTCACTATTTTAATTTTGGTATCTTGTTCCCTGTTCTGGCTCCGATTTTGGGGTTTCTTTAGATAATCTGTTTTCAAATTACAACATCTGAAGGTGAAAATATAAAATGATAAAATTGGGTACTTAACACGAGGTTTGAGGTAGCTGGACCCTTGGAATATGCATGTTTCATATATCATTGAACGGTTATTTTCACAAAAGTTTACTAAAAAGGGGGAAAAATGTTAAGGGAAGTAATTTGTATATTTTTTTTGGGTTTGTTGACTCAATAATAATAATTGTTTAATATTTTTTTTTTGAGATAGGCAAAGTACAAATTTATTTTTTAAAGATTTAAATTTGAGTAATTAACTAAATAAACATGTTTGAAAATTATAAGGTAAATCCTTGAGGTTGGAGTGTTGGACAGTATAATCATATATTTTATTATCTACTACTTTTAATATATTTAAATAACTATTTATTAAAAAAAAGATACTGATTTTGTATGCACTTTGTTATAAGGAAATTTAACATTAACCTCACAATCGAATTAGGATTAAGAGTTTCTGACACAATAATCTCTCTATAACACAAATATAATATATTGACTTATATTTTAAACAAAAAATATGAATTATAATTTTATATATTAAAATAATTATTTACATTTGAAATAAAATTGATTAAAGACTTTAAATTGGTATATAATAATACTACAATATTTAAGAAAATGAAAAAAAAAAGGTTAGAAAGTGATTCTTTTATAAAAAATATTAAATTTTGTTAAATGGAAGACACGATAATAAAAGGGTCGGATTAGAATTTGAGATTAGTCACATAATTAAAAAATATGATAAATATATCCATGTTTTTTTTCCTTGAATATTACATAAACTAAAATGCGTGCATGAAGCTTACGAACTGCTAAGAACCGTTGGATTATCAGACTATTGAGCAAAGAAGACCAAATTACGGTGCAGTCAAATGCAGCTAAGTAAACACCCAGTTACTTTTCATTTCATTTTATTTTTATTTTTCAGCATGCCATTTCTCATGAAAGTTGTACCATCTATCTACTGAGGCGAAGCAAAGCATTACTTAGACTCACATAACAGAAAGAGAGTGTATTGAAAAGAGATAGAGGAAGAGAGAGTTACCACTGTTCTTGTTCTGCTCCGCTTTTAGAGACCAAGTAAGAACTAAGAAAAAGTTTCAAAAATTTCTTCATTCTGTCTTTTTTTTCTTTTTTAATTTTCAATTGTTGATTGGTAATCAGCCTACCCATTTGATGTTCTTTTGTTTGTTTGGTTTGTGTTCACTGTTAGGGCTTTTCTAACATTCACAATCCAAGCACATTACTCTGTTCCAATGGATAAAGATCTCCAGGAAAAGAAAAAGATTCAGGAAAATCTGGTGAGTTTTGGTTTCTTTATTTCAATCTTTAGTTTTGTTTCATAGATTAGGCCACTGTTTGGCTTCTGGAAAAGTTAAAGAAAATTGTTTAAAGGAAGGAAAAAAAAACAACAAAAGAAACATCAGGCATAGGGTATTTTTATAATTTGTTAGTTGTTAAAGTGTGTGTTGAGAACGGTGATGTATATTCGTTTTTCAAAATGTGGTCACATATTCAATTGATGTAGCCATTAGTTTATTGCGAATTCAAGAGATTCTGGAAAATATTGTAAGTTATTAGGTTTCTTTCTTTCTATCTTTATTTTTGTTTCAAAAGATTGGTGTATTGTTTGGCTTGTGGGAAAGTAAAAGAAATTTGTTAAAATAGAAAAACAACAACAACAAAAGGAAAATCAGGCTTTTGGGTATTTCTTATTTGTTTGTTGTAAGTTGTTTACATGTGTGGTAAGAAAGGACGTGAACATTATTGCTTTTCCAAATGTTGTCACATGTTCTATTGATGTTGGCATTTGTTATTGTTGAATTCAAATCTGAAATAGTGTGTATAGTTATTGTCCAATCAATGTTTTGTAATTCTGCGTGTATTAGTTATTGTTACCATATAAGCCTAGAGGAAGTCTTTCATACCCAAGTTTACTTATCATGTGAATTCGGTAGTCATTATTTACTTTTATGCTTGTTCTTATTATTAATTCATTTAGCAAGAAAGGAACTTATAATTTGCATAGGCAATTTAGGATTAAAGTTAAAGGTTTCACTATACTTGGATAAGTTAAACCTGCAATATTGTGTCATTGTATGTGATGGCTTTTTATTTAAGAAATGTGACGATATCCAATTGTTTTAGAATGGAGGTGGTAGCAATTCATTGAGTAAAATATCAATAAGTCATCTAAAGTAGTTTTGTGAATTAATTCTCGTCAGTTTTCTTTTTTGTTTAATCTTTTTTAATTATGTAAACTCATTTTTCAGAAAATGGATAATTCTGGGAAGCTTAGCAATGACATTTCGTTGGATATTTTCTACCACTCGACGGTGAAGTACATTTTTGGATAAAATGTGTGTGTAAAGGGTAGCAATAACTTATATCCGATCGCATTTTTAGCATAGTCCAGTGTCATAGGAGCGTATCGGTATGAGGATTATTCTTTGAACATATAGGATTCACTTTGGTCATTAGAACTTATGGTACCGTGATGATTCCAAAGTTATTACTTATATTCCTATTGAGAATGAAGTTGGAGGGCACTTAGTCTTTAGTTTTTTTCTTGAGGATGTTATGGTATTGACCTCTTGCAATGAGCTTATTTGTTGTTGTTCAGTCATAAGTTTTGTCTTAATCTGGCATAAATAGACCTTCGCATCCACCATCATCAACAAAGAGTCATTTTTAAAGAACAAGAGGTCAATCTGTGAACTCAAAGTCTCTCACTGTTTTTCTAGTAAATTGTGGAGGTGGCTTTGATCTTCTTCCCCGACTCCCACATAGGCTTTGAGTTTTTAAGTTTCGATTTGAATTTGACATAATTCTCTAAATATCAAACCTTCAACACCAATTTAGTAACTGTAACACAATGTAGTTAACTATTAGATTCCTCAATACATGACTCAGTGATCAAAAGAACGTTACTATTGTAAAAGAAGGTTGGAGAAAAATAATGGCATTTTTATTAGAGGGATCTTACATTGGTTGAAAGATGACCATGAAATCCTCTCATTCAATACAGAAAATGAGAAATGCCATATAGTTTCCAAGCAAATCTCAAATTGATGTCATATAACATTTTTCATTTTCTGCAACAACAATGCTCTTTTGATGACTAAATCATGTATTGAGGAATCTAATAGTCAACTGCATTGTTTTACAGTTACTGTATTCATGTTGAAGGTCTGGTATTTAGAGGATTATTTTGAATTCAAATGGAAACTTAAATACTCAAAGCCCATGTAAGAACTAGGATAAAAAGATTAAAGCTGCCTCCTTTATTTACTTGAAATGTTGAGAGACTCAAGTTCACGGATTGATCTCTTGGCCCTTAAAGATGGCTCTTTGTTGATGATGGTGGATGCCAATGTCTACATATGTCAGATTGAGAGAAACCTTGTGATTGAACAACAGCAAATGAGCCCATTGGAAGAGGTCAATACTATAGCATCCTCAGTATGAAAACTATAGACTGAGTGCCCACCACCTCCAATCTCAATAGGAATGTAGGTAATAGCTTTGGAATCATCATGATACCATAAATTCCAACGATCAAATTGAAAATCTGTATGTTCAAAGAATAATCGATACCGGTACACTCCTATGAGACTGGACTATGTTGAAAATGTGATCGGATATAAGTTGCTACCACCCTTTACTTGAAATAGTGAGAGACTCAAGTTCACTCTTTAATCCCTTGGTCTTTAAAGATGGCTCTTTGTTGATGATGGTGGGTGCCAAGGTCTACATATGTCAAATTGAGGGCAAACCTTGTGACTGAAGTTTGCTCTATTCCTATGTTATCAGGTTCCTCCATAGAACGCCTTATTGTGGTTTCGTATTCTCTAAGCTCAGTTCCTTTGAAATCTACGTAGATTGGAAGAACTTGTGATGTTGCTGGTTTACACAGGTATGTGTAGCTGTGAAAGATATGAGCAGCTTTTGAGGAGTTTTTTGTGTAACCAAATAACACTGTAAAACTTGATTTAATGCGTATTGACTTCAGCATAGTTTTCTCTTCTGAGTGATTTGGATCATTGATGTGCGCACGCTGGTAGTTTAACCTCATAGTTTGGTATGCTTAAACTTGTGGGTTTTCCCTTCTGCTGATACTAATTAGGGTAATGACCCTATTCAGAACTGTTATCTCCCAAAGCAGTGCCTTGAAGAAATGACTAAGCTCTCCTACAAATCTACGACTGGGAGAAGGTTAACCATTAAAACCCTGTAGTTTCTGGATATAAGTTCACCCTGTTTGTGCACAACTGATGGCTAAGATCTCCTGTGCTTCAACCCTTGCAAGGGAATCGCATTTAATTTGCATAAGAAGTACTTGATGCTTTTAAAACTGCTTGAGGATTTTACCCCAGTTCTTTTGTTTTCAGCTCATTTACTAGCGAGCTCAAAAGCGATTGCTTGTCCTTGCAAGGAAACACTTTGCTACTCCAACGGAACCCAAAAATATTTAGTTTTGAGTGCGCATGATTTTAGTCTTGCATACAGCATGTTTTCATTTTGATATTGAGAATAATAAAGGTAAAAAATAGGAATGATCATAAGCTTGTAAGAATTGAAGATTTTTGTAACATACTATATATAATGGTGTTGATTTTGTGCTTGATAAAAGATGGAACTCATCTCCGTATACTTAAACTTCAAACTTCCGATCTGTAAAACATGCCAAGCCGACTACTCCATAATTTGTGAACTAACAAATCGCCACATCAAAATTCAGTGCTTTGGTGTCTTCTTTTTATGAAAGCCAGCAACATTTCTGCACAATAATTCTTGATGTTTAATTGTACTGAAAGAATGCTTCTTCGGTTTCCAGAAAATAGAAGTACATTTACATAATTTAAACTTAAAAATAGAAACCAATTGGGAGGTAACCGGTCCCAGACTAGATATACACCAGAAAATGCCTTTCTGGATTTGTAATGCCATTGCCAGTAACCAATTACGACCTAATTTTGTAATTTTCAATTGTTATCGCTATTATCTACTGGGAATTCCCAAATGCAAAAAGGAAGTTTGATTCTTTTGATGAACGAGTGACTCAGAGATCAGTAACAAATAAAAGTGAGAACACTTGGTAGCGCAACAACCATAAAGCAACTTCAAAATGAAAGAAAATGTAATTGGATGTCACAAAAATATAAGTAAATTTGTCCCAGGGTGATTTCTTTTTGTTTTTAACAATTTACAAGTATGCAAAAATATGATATACACAATAAAACTTGTCAGTAGATGTGGAAAAAACACAAACATCAAAATGGACATTTACATATAATTGTTCTCGCGATCATGAAGAGGGTGGAGCAACTTACGTTGAGAAGACCTTATAATGCCATATCTGAGGAAGGAAGTGGGTCGGTTTCAGCTGAGCAGAAACCAGATTCTGATATGTCTCCACCTCTTAAGCAGAGGACTCGAAAGGAGAGACCTTCACCTGAACCTGAAGCAAGGCGGCCACGACGTTCTGCAAGAGATACTGCTGATTTGAATTCTGATCTATCTCCACCTCATAAACAAAGGGCTAGAAATGACTCACCTTCTCCAGAATCCAGACTGAAGCCTGCAAGAAAAAGTTCAGATTTGTCTCCTCCTAGGCAGCAGCAGAAACTAAATCATAATCCATCACCTGAACTGGGTCAAAAACCTGGAAAGTCCAGTGGAATGGATTCTGATTTATCTCTGCCTTGGAAAGATAGGTCTGGGAGCAAAAAGGGGATACAAAGAACAGGGTTGATTAAAGGCAAAGATATCTGGGAAGAAAATTCTAAAAGAAAGGAGGAGGATTTGTTGAGGTTTCAAGAGCTGGATCCTTCTGAAAACTGGACAAGGTGCCGAAGCTGTATATCGTGATAATAAATCAGGACGGCGCATATCGAAGGAGGAGTACTTGGAATCCAAAGTAAAACCCAAGGAAAAGCCTAAGGAGAAAAAATTGGAGTGGTGTAAGGGATTGGCTCAAAAGCAGAAAGCTGAAGCTAGATTGCGGGAATTAGAACTTGAAAAGGACAAAACCATTTGCACGAACAAGAGATGATCCCGAACTTGAGAAAATGCTGAAGGGTAGATTAAGATGGGGAGACCCAATGGCTCATTTTGTCAAGGTATTTTAAGTCATATTATTAGTTTCAGGCACAATTTGCTGGAAATTTAAAAGTTTCTAATACAGAGGTCATATTAAAAAATGGAAAACGCATTTCTCATGAGGACAGGCACCAATAAACATGAAAGTATACTTTGGCATTATCATCAATATGAGATAGCTTTTAATGTGTACCGATTTTTCATTGGGTGAATTGGAATATGTTTGCCAAAGTTTACTGATAAGTTTACTGCTGATTTTGACATATTCCTTTTGATTGTGATGCAGAGAAGGAATTCTGAGCTGGTCCTTCAAGATCTAGGAGGAAACAAGAAGGTGAAAGAATCAGGGTTTATAATTCCTCAGGGCATTCCTAGTCACAGCTGGATAAAAAGAGGATTACATGCTACACCAAATCGCTATGGAATAAGACCAGGAAGACATTGGAATGTTGTTGTTCGTACTAATGGTTGGTTCACTTCTATTTCATTCTTTTCTTATTTTATTTTATTTTCTGGTTTAGTTCTCTCGTTTGATTGTCTACCATGAACCTTCTGCGGGTATCTTCCTGTCTATAACGATGTGTAGGTAGCTTAATCATGTGGCGAACTCCCATTTGAGATCACTTAAAAGAAATCATTGCCTACCTACTGGAAGATTTTGGTGCCTTGGAAAATGATTCATGAAAACAAGTTTGTATATTTGAGAGAGGTTGTATATCTTGACCTTGACCATTGACCATTTTTTCTGTTTTGCATCTTGTAGGATACGAGAAAAAATTGTTCAAAAGAATGAATGCGAAACAAGCCACAGAAATAGAAGCTTATCTGAGGTCTGTTGCTGACACGTAACTTGAAGACCTAAACTTTGCCGGCTCGAGTTTTTGCGGAATCAGCTGGACTCGTGAACCAGTGGGAGTTGGGGTTCAAGTGCAGCGCCATGAGTAGATAAGTTTAAAGCTCCTTTTTCTCTTGAGTTCATTTTCTCAACGTGAGAATTGATAATAGACTAGGGCTCTCTTACTGACTGTAAAGTTAAATCAAGAATTGAAACTCTTGCTCACCTGGATTTGTGATTTTTTGTGAAGATTGTACTGTGCAAAGCTAATTCAAGTTGAGGTATTGTGGATTTGCGATTTTTTCAGCATTGTAGTGGATTTGTGATTTTTGCAAGACTGTACTGTAAATTATGGCATAATATTTGCGGTTCATTTTGCTAAGAACGATTTCTCAAGGACTAATTGAAAAAGACTTCCAAGTTACACCATTTCTTCTTAATTAAGCTAACTCTCGAATCCTTTGAGTTGCACCATTTCTTCGGCTCTGGGATGTCTTGGGAAGTGCAAAGGTAGGGGTGGGCAAAATATCTGATCCGAACCAATCCAAAACATTTCGGGTTGCGATCGGATTGGGTTGTGAATATAACTTGATCAGGTGCAATTTGTCAACCCGATCGGATCGGACGGGTTGACACAAAATTTAAAAAAAAAAAAAACCAAACCCTAAAAATTAAAATAAGACTACAAAGTTTACACATAGCACACAGACACCAGACACCATACACACAAAGTCACAAACCATCACAATCAAACCCTGCCATTAATATTAACAACAACACACGGCATAAGTACTCAATCTCAAGAAGCCAGCCCACTACCGACAATGACGTACATGACCACACCCACCCACAGTCTCTGTCGCTCGCATCCCACTGCCACCGAGCGACAACCACACAACCCATGCCCAAATCCACACAAATGAAACACAAACAGTCAAACACACACAAACTTCATCCGGCCACCATATGCAGCAACAACCACCGAGAACGACGCCAACCAAAGCTGGTTTGCGAGGATCGTGACCCAATCTACCGATTTGCGGCTAACAAGCACCAGATCTGCTGCCCCACCTCTGCGCCTCCAATCGTCTCCACTCCACCATCACCAAATCTGATTGAAGCTCCAGCCAGCAAGCTCCCTTTGATTCAAGCTTTATTTGGCTATTGAGTGTTGACTGAGTTTTGGAATCAGAAGTCTTGGCCTTTGATTAATGGTGATGGTATATATACAATCCAAACTCCACCTGATTTTTAACCGAATCCGATCCAATCTGAATATAATTCGGATCAAATCAAATTAGGTTATAAGTTCGGGTGGAGTTCAGATGGATTTTAATCAAACTCGACCAATCCAAAGCCCGATCAAATTAATCCGAACCCGACCCGAATCCGATTTTGCCCAGCCTTAGTGGGCACCCTAGCTATAGTTGTTTCTTTGCATTTATCATACTACGTAATACTATCCTCATTAACTAAGGGTGTGTTTGGTTGTAGTATTAAGGGGGTATTGAATTAGTGTTTACATTACGTTAATGTTAGTATCATGTTTGGGAGAACATAGCATGGGTTAAGGGTACTGTAGCTAATGCGGCAGTTTTTATTAGCTAACCCAACTGTGAGTTGCTGCATTAGCTTATCTTTTTTTTTTTTTCTCTTTTCCTTCTTGTGCATTTGCAACTTGTGTTTTTTTTTCTTTTTCATCTTTTGCATTTGTTTTTTGCTTTTACTTTTGCTTTTTCTTATAATAAAAAAAATAAATATAACTTTTTAATTTAATAAAATATTATATAACATTTTTATTTTTATATTATAATTTAATATAAATTAATAAATATATAATTTATTATTCAATAATATTATATTCTATTTTTATTTTTATATTATAATTTATTAATAAATTTGTAATATAATATAACTAATAATAAATATTTAGATATAAATAAATTTGAATAATATTAATTTAAAATTAATAAGAATATAAATAATAATATAAAATATATAATTTAAATTAATTAAAAAAATTACTACAGTATAGTGTAGCGCCAAATATTGTATAATATTATTACAATACAGTGCTAATACAATACAACATAATACAATATACCAGTATTAAAATAATGTAATATAACATAATACAATACAGTGTGTCAAACGCACCCTAAGAGCATGTTTGTTTCATTGTATTATGGGATATTAAATTACTATTCACAATAAAATAATACCAACCCTATGTTTGGAGCAGATTTGCAAGGGATTATGTGGGGCTTTTTTTTTTTACTTTTGACTTTTGACTTTTGACTTTTGCTTTGTCTTTTTTATTATTATTATTAAATATTATTTTTTAATTTAATATGATATTATATAATATTTTTTACATTATGATTATTAATATAAATTAATAAATAAATAATTTATTATTCAATAATATTATATTTTTTTTATTTTTACATTATAATTTATTAATAAATTTATAATTTATTAAACTAATAATAAATATTTAAATTTGAATAATATTAATTTAAAATTAATAATAATATAAAATATTAATACAATTTAAATATATTAATATAATATAAAATATTAATATAATATAATATTTAATTTAAATTAATCACAAAAAAATCAATACGGTACAGTGTAGCACCAAATATTGTACAACATTGTTATAATATAGTGCTAATGTAATACAGCATAATATAATACACTAGCATAAAAATAATACAATATAACATAATATAATATAGTGTGCCAAAAGCACCCTAAGAGAATAATAAGTGCAAGGCACTTGGTAGCCACAAGAAATTCGAAAATGTATAAAAGGTATCAAACATTACTATGGTACTGCTGATGTGGCTGTATATATAAGTGTGGCCGATCGACATATATGTTAACAGGTAGGGACGTCCAACTCACTCTTATCTCTGGCAAAACTATTTTCACCTAATATTTGGTATTCCAGAACCCCTTGGTATAAGTTTAATACTGACATAACGGGAAAAAAGAAGACGGTAGTGCTGGTTTGGGGTGCATCATCAGAAATTGTGAAGGTGCTGTCATGGCAGCTGCAGCATCAAAGAAGCCTTGTCAGGGAGATGTGGAAATTGCTAAGACTTTGACTATTTTAGAAGGTGTGAAAATGGCTGCAGGAGCTGACCTTTCTCCTTTAATTATAAAGTCAAATTCATAGAGCGTTGTGCACTCTATTCTCATAGGTATCTCTAATAGAGGAGAGCTGGATTGGATTATTAGTGAAATTAGAATTTTGGTGGATAAAGATAATCACTATAGGGTAGTCTACTCCAGCCTTGCTTTGCAACTAAGGCATGGTTGAATGATGAAATATCTTTAAAGCCTATCCCCCCCCTCTGATTTTAGCCTGATCAATTTCTCCCGTTTAACTTAATGATTTCCTTTTCTATCTTCTGTTGAACCCCACCAAAATCTTGCAATTGCTCGTTGAATATCATTGCAAACAGCTGAGGGTATTTTGAAGACACTCATAGCGTATGCAGGGACTGCTTGAGCTATAGCCTTGATCAAAATCTCTTTACCTCCATTGGAAAAGAGTTTATGCTGCCAGCTTGATATTTTGCTCAAAACTTTGAGCTTAATATCAATGAAAAATCTAGTCTTCTTTCTCCCCACCATTGAAGGCAGCCCCAAGTATTTCTCATGTCGTGAGACTACATTCAGCTGAAAAATGCCTTTTATTGTTGCTATCTGTCCTTGTGGGAGTTTGCCGCTAAAAACCATTAATGATTTTTCATAATTGAAGAGCTGGCCCGAAGCAGAGGTAGAGCACTCGAAGATCGCTTTCAGTCGCTTACAATCTTCTATCGAGGCTCTCGTAAACACCAAGCTGACATCCGCAAAGAGTAGATGGGAGATTGTGACAGTCTTGCTGGACTTCAGGCCATGAATTAGGTGCTGTTTTTCTGCCACAGCTAGTAAGTTGGAGAAAACCTCTGCACAGATTAAAAACAAGTAAGGGGATAGAGGGCATCCTTGTCGCAGCCCTCTTTGAGGCTGTATCAGCCCCTTAGTAGGTCCATTTATGATTATAGAAAATGAGGAAGTGGTTATGCAATCCATAATGAGATCAATCCAGTTATTAGAAAAGCCTAGCCTCTCCATTCCTCGTTTCAAAAACAGCCACTCTACTCTATCATACGCTTTGCTTATACCTAGCTTTAAAGCTACCAGCCCCTTTTTTTGCCCTTGCTGTGCCTGATTTTGTGCAAACATTCATAGCCAATAATAACATTATCGATTATCAGTCTATGTGGTACAAAAGCACTCTGAGTTGGAGATATTACCAGGTGTAAGATCTGCTTAAGCCTATTAGCAATAACTTTAGCAACTATTCTATAGATTACATTGCACAAACTAATATGTCTGAATTCCGTTACTGTTGTGTAAATTTTGTTGAACTCGCAAGCGCACGAATCTATTGTAGAATAGATTAATGGTGTTGAGTGTCGATCCCTCGAGGAGGTGAATTTTAATTATATGTAGAATTAATTATGTAAATGGGTGGTTGGATTTGTGTGGAAGTGATTTAGATGATGTTGGAATTTAAATTGGATTGGCAGAAATAATTAAACTGGAAACTATTGAGATAAAGTACTTGGGTATCTGGATCCGTATCAACATGCTCCATGGGCTAAATATTCCTTATTAATACCAATTAAATCATGAGGGGGGGAATCCACACCTCATGAACCACGCTCTAATCAATATGGTGCTAAGGGCTTATTGTGCCAAATAATAATAACCTTATACTAGGGTGACGGTAAAACCAAGGCGGTAACTAGACAAGATTATTATTATTTTTCGACGAAAAGTCAAAACCTCCACAGAAATTAGAGGGGAAGAGAAAATAAATTTACCAAATAAAGCCCATGACACATGTTGAGACTTCACCTTCAACCCAAGATTGAAAGAAAATTAGCTACTCATAATTGAACTAAGGGTAAAATGGAAATTTATTAAAATACGTAGAAAATACAAGATGGAGAAAGAATTACAGAAAACTAAGCTCAAAAATAGATTCAGGGGTGTCAAATTAGGGGGGGAGGCCCCTTTTTTATAGATACATTGAGTGAATCATGGCTATCGGATTAAAAATACTTTGGACGCACAGGATTGCGCCACGTCATCAGTGAACAGTAACACAGTTTGACCACGGGTTTGACCACGCGGTTTGAACAGTAACACGGTTTGCACACAGTTTGAACAGTAACGCTGTGCGAAGCGATTGTCGTGAAGCGTGTCGTGAGCGATCCCGTACATGTGAATAGTGCCGTACATGTGAACAGGCCATTTTTCCTTTTATACTCTTCTTAAGGTTTTCGACTGTCCTGAGTTCAAAAGTGATGTCCGTTTTGCTATCTGAAATCTCGTTTATTGTGAAATGACCATGATGCCCCTAAAATACATAAAATACTTAATTAAAACAAAACACACATAATTAAATAACAAGAGATTTAAATAAATAAAGTTAGAGATGTTAGTGAGATTTGAAGTGTAAAATGATGAATTTCTCCTTTATAAATATACACTTTCTAACACTCAACACACCCCCCAACCAGTTTATTGCTAGTCCCTAGCAAATAAAGCGAAAATAAAATTCAAACCCAAATTTTTTTTTTTAAAAGAAACTTGTTTTTTATTCAATCAGACTAATGATAGCAATCAAATAAAAGTATAAGCATTATCTCCAGTCTAAAGAAACATCACACCCACATCAACCATCCACATGAATCAACCAAGTAGATACAGCTACTTTCAAAAATGACATGTCAAACCCCAAAATCTCACCGGTAATAGTGACACTCTCACAAGGAAATTAAACCCAATATAAATTTTCACTTCTATGAATGATAAATTGAGAGAAAATAATAAACAAGTATTATCACACACTCTCACCAAGATGAAGGAAATATGCCATAGCTTAGAAATAACACGATCTCAAGTCAAAAGAAGTATTAGTCAACCCAATGTATTTTCTTTTTCTGTTTTTTCTTTTTTTTTATTATGCATTACTACATCTTTATAGCCCATATAACTAACTTCTACTTCAGACTATAGTTCCCTAAAATTAAGAAGGACTTTTATTAGGATGTAACGTAGGCTAGGGACATGGCTAACAAAGAAAGGAAAATAGAGAAAACAAAATATATGTTTGAGAAAAATAATATCTTTTGGAAACTAAAAAAATTACATTTCACTTATTGAATTATATCTCTCTCTCTCTTTTTTTTTTTTGCCTTTTTTTTAGAGAATTTTTTTTCTTTTTTTCTTTTTTTCGTTCTTTTTTTTTTGGTATTGCACAACTTTACTAAACAAAATAATTATTTATATTTTTCTCAAACATGAATAGGTGATGGAACTTGTAAGATATCGGGTAATACTCCAAATTGGAGTGGGTCAAGATGATAAGTTAACAAAGAAAAGTTTTTTTTTTTAATAAAAGGCTCAAAAGGGCTAACTATGGATATTTCACATAAGGGATGGCTAGAAAGGCTCAAACAGGTCAAAGATAGCCTTTCCATCATCTTTTAGGGCTCTAGATAATCCTCCATATCTACTAGTTAAATGGACATTCAGATGTAGCAACACACTTTTTCTTTTTTTCTTTTTTTTTCTTTTTTTTAAAACAAAATTTTTTTAGAGGGTTGATTCAAAAAAATATAGAGATCGTATATAAAATAGTAAACTGCTAAGTTGTATGAAAGATGGGCAAAAAGGGTTATTCTTCAAGAAAAATAATAGGCTCAAAAGCTCACTTGGTATTCATTATGACATGTCAATTCTTTCAAGCAACTCATATTTATCTCCGACATCAACATGTAGAGTAGCAAACATAGTGTAACATCACTCAAGATTAAAGATAATTCAAATACTAAAATTCGAAAGTCATCATGTCATCTAAAAATAAAAACAAAATCACACTATTTTTTTTTTAAACAACATTCTACCCCCCAACCTATTCTAAACATGAAAGGAAAATATGCATGCAGAAATGTGAAAATGATGTAGAAAAACTAATTGGAAAAGTTACACTTAAAATGATAGAAAAATAAAATGGTTTTTTTTTAACGAAGAAGATGCGTTTCTAGAGGCACTACACTCTATATTCAGCCATCTTTGACTCAAAAATTTGAAAATGCATATTTATAAAGGAGAAGTCAAAAAGAAAAAGTTAGAAAGATCACACGAAAAATAAAATTTTTTTTTATTATTATTTTTTTCCCTTTTTTTCTTTTTTTTTTTACTAAGAAGATGCGTTTCTAGAGTAACTACACTCTATATTCAGCCATCTTCAACACAAAAAGTTAGCAACAATTAGTTTCTACAACAAAAATTAGTAAAAACTTAACCAACATTCCACAATTGTCAACTATCCCCTCCCCCCAACCAGAACGAAACATTATCCTCAATGTTTTAAAGGAAAGAAGTAGAGTTTAGAAGACATCACCTGGGTGGTGCAACACAGAATAAAATATTTACAGGCGGAGATTTAAATCTAATTTGTACTTCTTACTGCTGCTATTGTTACCATCGTTATTTGTACACTCCAACACCAAGGTCTTAGGATCTGGCTCTGGTCGATAAGCTTGTAACAGATTAAGTAGCTCATTAGCAGTGTGAGCACAAATAAAAAGTTTTTTCGCTGAGGAAGGAATGGAGTAGTTTTTTATTGCATGGTTAAGAAATGCGATAAAGCCATCATAAAAATTATTGACATTTAACAAACCGATGGGTTTCTGATGAATGTGCAGATGGGCCCAAGATGCTAAAGTGATAAGTGCCTCTAGAGTTGCAAGATCTCCTGGTAAGAAAATAAAAGCATCAGCATGATTAAGCATTTCAGTTATTCTTTCTTGCATACCTGAGACAACTAACTCTTCTCCAGTCGGTGAGTTAGACAAGCAGCCTAAAGGTTTTAGGGCTTGTGGTATGATGCCAACACTTGACTTCCTCTGACAAAAGCAGCTTCTGAGACAAATTTTGATAACCCTCGGTCACCTCCGCCGTATACTAAGTGTAATTTTCTCTCTGCTATGCATCGACCAAGATCAATGGCTGCATCAAAGAACTCTTTATATTTGCCATAGTTAAATCCGGAAAGCACACAAATGTTCTTGAATTGTTTATTGGGAGTAGCTGCCATTAGGATACTTCTTAAAAATAATTTGTGAGTGCAAATGAAAAGAATCATATTTAAAGATCTTGGCGGCAGTGGATCACAACTGTGAATGAGGTATCATGTCTATGTCAAATTAATCATGTAATGCACATGGCTCGAGAGTAAAAAAGGAAACAGTAAAAAGGAAAATCAAACAATGATAAAATAAAATTATTAAAGACAATAATGCAGATGGTAAAACAACAGTGAAATAAAACAACAGTAAAGTAAAAGGATATTTACAGGTAGTTGCGACTGTGACTCACATCTTCCTCTGGTTTAACGTCCAGAAACGGCTTCAACGCCCTTTATGGGTCGAGGATAGGCTTCCCATCCAATTTTCTTATAAACCGCAACCATGGTCGTTTATAGTCAGATTCCCGAGACTGTATCGTGCATGCTCTTTCTGAAATGATGGCCATAACTGGAGAATCGCTCCTTGCACATATCCACTGGGATGCGTTTCAAGAGACAAAAGGATATCATCCAATGACTCCTTATTCAAGCCATCCCTAATGAATTGAATCTTATCTTCTCTGTTATCAGACACCATTCCTAAAGAACATCGTTTTTTATCGCATATCATTCTGGCACACTTATGACAAGCAACCGAAATCTTTTGAGCTCTTCGCTTTCTTGCGTAATTTCCTTTACCACAACCAGGCATGTATGCAATAAATTTAGGAGGCAACTCACCTGCCAAGCATACTTTGGCCTCGATTAACCAGCGGATATCAGCAAGTATGTTATTCCTCATGAGCAATCGCATGCGTTCAGATGGAGCTTTATAGATTGTAAGGAGGGCATTCTGAGGAAGTGAAGGGAATCGATTGTGAAGCTTTGCCAAGATCTCATTTCTGTCCATACTTTCGCCTCAGAAGATCAATAATTATGGGAAACTGAAGTAACCGACTTGATAGTCACGGAGTAGGTGCATTACATAATCCAAATGGCATTCTCCTATATGCAAAAGTGCCAAAAGGGCAAGTGAAAGTGGTTTTCTCTTGATCTTTTGGTGCTATGGGAATCTGATTGTATCCTGAGTAGCCATCTAGAAAGCAATAAAATTCATGGCCTGCTAATCTATCAAGCATTTGATCAATAAATGGTAAAGGAAAATGGTCTTTACGTGTGACAGAATTCAATTTTCTATAATCAATGCATACACGCCATCCTGTAGTCACTCTAGTGGGTATCAATTCATTATCAGCATTTGTAACTACTGTGACTCCTCACTTTTTGGGGACAACTTGCACAGGACTGACCCATGAACTATCAGAAATTGGGTAAATGATACCTGCATCTAATAGTTTAAGGACTTCTGTTCTAACAACTTCTTTCATATTAGGATTTAACCGACGTTGCATTTCCCTAGTAGATTTAGCATTTTCATCAAGGTAAATGTAATGCATGCAGTTTACTGGGTTCATACCTTTTATGTCAGCTATGGTCCATCCTAATGCTCCTTTGTGCTCTTTTAAAACAGCCAACAACTTACCTTTTTGTTCATCATTTAGGGATGATGAGATGATTACTGGCAGAGTGCTTTCTTTTCCCAAAAACGCATATTC
The DNA here is from genome assembly GCA_030444775.1 of Atalantia buxifolia. Taxonomy (NCBI): domain Eukaryota; kingdom Viridiplantae; phylum Streptophyta; class Magnoliopsida; order Sapindales; family Rutaceae; genus Atalantia; species Atalantia buxifolia. The sequence goes on from CM059839.1 coordinate 13,598,225, forward strand.
CAAAGTGTTGGGTAATGGTTTGAGCTCGAGTTTCGGTGGTGATTCTGATGATGGGATGATTTTCTTCTCTGATGGTGCTAGTTGTTCAACTCTTGACTTCCATTTATTAGTATCCATGGATGGTGCTGAGTCAAGTAAGGCGTTGACCTCATTGACTGATCTGTCAACATCAAAATCCAAACCAAAGTGAGTTAAATATGTTTGTATAGGGTCATCACTAAGGTTTGAAATAAAAGTATCATCAATTAATGCTTCAATTAAATCCACATCAACAATTCCATCATCTGCATTGTGAGGTTGTTTGGCAATGTTGAAGATGTTGAGCTCCATGGTCATATTGCCAAAGGACAACTGCATATTTCCAGTCCTGCATTGAATGTGAGCATCCGCAGTTGCCAAGAAAGGTCGGCCTATGATAATTGGGATGTGCTTCCTTGAATCCTGTATTGGTTGAGTGTCAATTACAATGAAATCAACAGGAAAATAAAACTTGTCTACCTGGATAAGCACGTCCTCCACAATACCACGAGGTATTTTCGTGGACCGATCTGCAAGCTGTAATACCACTGGTGTTGGGTGTAATTCTCCCAATCCAAGTTTCACAAATACTTAGTAAGGCAAGAGATTAACACTAGCTCCTAAATCCAACAAAGCATTCTCAATTGTGTGGTTCCCTATACTACATGAAATAGTGGGGGAGCCTGGGTCTTTACATTTTAGAGGAATTTTATGTTGGAGTATAGAACTAACATTTTCAGTTAAAAAGGCCTTTTTATGAACATGAATGTTTCTCTTTTTAGTGCAAAGGTCTTTAAGAAACTTGGCATAAGATGGAACTTATTTTATTGCATCAAGTAAAGGGATGTTAACACTTACTTGTTTGAAGACTTCAAGAATCTCACCTGTGGATTTTCCCTTCTTTTCTTTAGCTAACCTCTGAGGAAATGGAGCTTTAGGAGCGTATTCTCGTGGATTTATTTCTTCTTTCTTCTCCGGTGGTGAGTCTTCAACATTTACAGGTACAATTTGATTTTCTTTTATCACTAACATCTCCACTTTGTTGTCGACTTCTTTTCCTTTTCGCAAGGTTATAACGGTTTTGACCTCTCCATGCTGTTGTGGTGAACTGGTACTTGCTTCATGCACTCCTTTAGGATTAGGCACTGATTGACTTGGAAACTTGCCTTTTTCAACAGTCATTGCCAAAGTTTGCACTGAAGAAGCAAGTTGTTCCACCATCTTCTCGAGGCTTGAAACTGATTAGGCTTGTGAGTTGAAGCTTGCTCTCATCTCATTTCATAGTCCATCAATGGTTCGGTTTTGTTGCTCGATCATGGAGTTAGTAACATTCTTAACATTCTGGAATGCATCCTCCCATTGTCTGGGTTGAGAGTAATTCCGGTTCTGATTGTATGGTCTAAATAGTGGCTGAGAGGCTTGAGGAACTTGAGGAATTGGTTGCATTGGTGGAGCTGGAGCTGCTGGTCCATTCTGTTGGAATCCTTGAGACCATGAAAAATTGGGGTGGTCTCTCCATGCAGGGTTATATGTGTTGGAGTATGGGTTGTAATTTGACAGCTTTCTCATGACACCGATGGCATTGGCTTGATCTGAGTATGAGTCATGGTCTTATTGCTCTGATGATTTAGCGGTCGTTAACGATGCTATTTGTCGAGAGAGACCTTCAATTATCTTTTTGACTTCTTTAATTCCCGAACTTGACTCGCTAATGTGAACCTCATTCACTCCTTTAATTCTTCTAGTATTCCTAAGAGATCGACTCCGTTGTTGGGAATTATCCGCTTGTCGCTGGAAGAAATCCCAAATCTCTGATGCACTTTTTGACATTAGCTCTCCTCCACTTGTCGCCATTAACCATTCTTGCACATTTGGCAATAATCCCTCCAAGAAGTATTGGCATTGGTGCCATTTCTCGTACCCATAATATGGACACTTCAAAAGTAGCCCATTGAATCGCTCCCATGCTTCGAAAACCTGCTCGTCTTCTCTCTGTGTGAACTCTGAGATTTCCCTGCAAATAGCATTGGTTTTATGCACTGGGAAATATTTATTTAAAAATTTTGTCACCATTTGTTCCCATGTTGTAATGCTATTAGCAGGCAATGTATTGAACCATGAACGAGCTCTATCCTTTAAAGAAAATGAGAATAGTCTAAGTTTAATATCATCTTCTGAAAAATTCTCATATTTAAAAGTTTGACAAATTGTATGAAAATCATTCAGATGATTATATGGGTCCTCATTTTCTAATCCATAAAACGTTGGGAGACAATTTAGCACACTAGGTTTTAGCTCAAAACTCCTAGCAGCTACATTTGGGTATCTTATGCAAGATGTGCTCAAATTAGCTAAGGGACTGAAGTAGTCCTTAAATGGCCTCTCCTGTGGTTCTGGTTGTTGCAAATCCATTTCAATTTTTTCTTTAAGTGCGATGTGTTTGTGTGTGCGAAGTGTTCTTTCTAATTCAAGGTCTATAGGTTCAAGATTAGGTAATAATGACCTACGACCATGCATGCAAAGAAAATAAAAATGAGAACAAAATAAATAAAAATAAAGAAGAAGGAGAAATTACGATACTAACCTTATTGCGCTGTTACAACCTTTCTATGAAAGCACATAAAAAAATACGTGAAATAAAATAAATAAAATAAAAATAAATTAACAAGATAAATGAAAAATTACAAAGAAAAATAACTTGAAAATTAAATTGCAGAAATTTAAAGAAGAGAAAAAGAAATTCTTACCTAAAAATGTAAATTCACTTCTTTTCTTTAATTAATTAAGAAAAAAATACCAAGGAAACAACTAAAATAATAATAATAATACTACTAATAGTAATAATAATAATAATAAAATTATTTACAAAAAATTAATTCTACAAATTAAAATACTTACCTCCTAAAGCAACGGCGCCAAAAACTTGTTGTGCAAATTTTGTTGAACTCTCAGTTTATGGCATGAATCTATCTATTGTAGAATAGATTAATGGTGTTGAGTGTCGATCCCTCGAGGAGGTGAATTTTAATTATATGTAGAATTAATTATGTAAATGGGTGGTTGGATTTGTGTGGAAGTGATTTAGATGATGTTGGAATTTAAATTAGATTGGGAGAAATAATTAAACTGGAAACTATTGAAATAAAGTACTTGGGTATCTGGATCCGTATCAACATGCTCCATGGGCTAAATATTCCTTATTAATACCAATTAAATCATGAGGGGGGGAATCCACACCTCATGAACCACGCTCTAATCAATATGGTGCTAAGGGCTTATCGTGCCAAATAATAATAACCTTATACTAGGGTGCCGGTAAAACCAAGGCGGTAACTAAACAAGATTATTATTATTTGTCGCATTTAAAAGTCAAAACCTCCACAGAAATTAGAGGGGAAGAGAAAATAAATTTACCAAATAAAGCCCATGACACATGTTGAGACTTCACCTTCAACCCAAGCTTGAAAGAAAATTAACTACTCATAATTGAACTAAGGGTAAAATGGAAATTTATTAAAATACGTAGAAAATACAAGATGGAGAAAGAATTACAGAAAACTAAGCTCAAAAATGGATTCAGGGGTGTCAAATTAGGAGGGGAGGCCCCCATTTTATAGATATATTGAGTGAATCATGGCCATCGGATTAAAAATAGTTTGGACGCACAAGATTGCGCCACGTAATCAGTGAACAGTAATACGGTTTGACCATGGGTTTGACCACGCGGTTTGAACAGTAACATAGTTTACACACGGTTTGAACGAAAGAACTTGTGATGCGAACAGTGTCGTGAACAGTACCCATGAACAGTACCGTACATGTGAATAGTGCCGTACGTGTGAACAGTGCCATTTTTCCTTTTATACTCTTCTTAAGGTTTTCGACTGTCCTGAGTTCAAAAGTGACGTCCGTTTTGCTATCTAAAATCTCGTTTATTGTGAAATGACCATGATGCCCCTAAAATACATAAAATACTTAATTAAAACAAAACACACATAATTAAATAACAAGAGACTTAAATAAATAAAGTTAGAGATGTTAGTGAGATTTGAAGTGTAAAATGATGAATTTCTCCTTTATAAATATACACTTTCTAACACTCAACAGTTACTTTCCTAGGCTTTGCGATCTTTGGAATTAAAACAATATAAGTGTGATTGAGTGGTGCTATAGTACCTTGTTGATTTAGAACATGGAGGCAAGTTGCAAGGACTCCATCTTTGACTGATTACCAATGTTTCTGAAAAAAACAACTTGTAATCCATCTGGTCCTGGGGCTTTTGTTGGGCAAATCTGTAAAAGGGTTGTTGTTACCTCCTTTGTTGTAAAGGGCTACTCCAGTAAATCATTCATTTCTGAATTGACTTTTGGACTCATCCCTTGTAATGCTGCATTGATCTGGCTTTCTCCTGGGCTAGAGGTTGTGAACAGCTCTTGGAAATATTCGCAAAACCTTCTCTCTATCTCGTCTTTAACATCGGGCCAATTCCCCATGTTATCTTCAACACCTTCAATCTTGTTCTTTCTTTTTCTCAATGATGGTTTTGCATGGAAAAATTTTGTACTCTTGTCCCCTCCCTTAAGCCAATCAACTCTCGATCTCTGTTTCCAATATGTCTCCTCATCTATCAATATGTTCTGAATCTGCCTTTTTGTTGCAGGATGAGAATCAAGATGGCAAGGATGGAACTTACATCTGTTACTACGTAAAGGAAGTTTTTGCAATTCATGTGATATGAATATGTTAAAATGTTTGTAATACTCCCGTATGTGGTTTTGATAAAAGTTAATATCTGTTAATGAAAATAAGAAAAATTGATACATTTTTCAAATAAAAAGGTAACCACAAAACAAATTAAAAATTTTGAGTTTTTTGTAATCAAAGGACACAATGGGGGGTTGATAATGATTTCTAAATTACAAAAAATATTAAAGAGAAAAGAGTGGGCTATTTAAACCCACACATAGTTGTATCTTTATTATTAATTTTTTATTTTTTGTTTTTCTTAATTAATTTGTTTAGTTCTACATATTGGACTAAACAATCGAATTATCTTTTGTCGACTCAAGTAGCGAGTTTTGAGTTGTGACAAATGGAAAATTACTACACACGTTCCTTCTAAGTTGAGATTGAAATGTTGGAATAAAATTGAATTTCTTCTTAAAGATGTTGAACATAAAATAGAGAAATTTCCATAGTAGGTAATTAAGGAGCATTGTTACTAACTAGTACACTCCTTGAGTAGGCAAATTATCAAAAAGGAAGGACTTATTATACTTCTCGAGGCTCTGAAGCCGTTGGCTGTCATCATAGTCGTACATCAAAGGAACCATTCTGGCAGAGTTAAGAGAAGCCCTTATGAAAGATGTTAACTTTTATGATTTTTGAAGCTACATTAGTTATATTTTGTCCTAGTCTTTAGGCAAATAAAATATCAGTCCTTATTATTAGGCAAATAAAGTAGTCAAAATCAGTTTAGATTATCTTGATTTGTAGCGGATTTTTCTGCATTTTAATTTCAAAACCTTGCTGTATAAATAGATGACTTGACTATTCAATAAAAATATGATTTCTGTAAGTTCTTAAAAATATTTCCAGTTCCAGTATACCAACAAATTGGTATCAGAGCTATATCTTAAAGGATCTGTGAAATCAAACAACCTAAAAAAACCTAAACACTCTTTATCCATCTACATAAACACAAAACCATAACCATTAAAAACATGAATACAGAAGCTTCGTTCACTGCAATTGCTCCTCCGATTTTTGATGGCACAAATTATCAAGTATGGGCTGTTAGAATGGAAGCTTATCTTAATGCTATTGATATGTGGGAAGCTGTAGAACAGGAATATGAGCTTCCTCCCTTACCAAACAATCCAACTATGGCTCAAATAAAAAATCACAAGGATCAGAAGCAAAAAAAATCCAGAGCCAAAGCTAGCCTGTTTGCAGCAGTCTCAACTTCTATTTTTAATAGAATAATGACCATGAAAACTGCCAAAGAGATCTGGGATTTCTTAAAGCAAGAGTATAAAGGAGACGAAAGGGTCAGAGGTATGAAAGTAGTAAATTTGTGCAGAGAATTTGAGTTGGAAAAGATGAAGGAATAAAAAACGATCAAGGAATACTCCGATAGACTGCGTGGCATTGTCAGCAACGTAAGACTCCTTGGCGCTGATTTTTCTGATTCTAGGATTGTGCAAAAGCTCCTCGTTACAATTCTTGAGAGATTTGAGACTACAATTTCATCTTTGGAAAACATAAAAGACCCGTCAACCATCACCTTGGCAGAATTGTTGAATGTTTTGCAGGTGCAGGAACAAAGGAGACGCATGAGGCAAGGAGGAACTGTAGAAGGTGCTCTTCAAGCCAAATCACAGAGCTTCAATGGTGGCAAAAATAAGAAAAAGGTTCAGAATAAAAACAAGCAGACTGGAGGTTCCACAGATGACAACAAAAAAAGCAACAACACTCAAGTTTTTCCATGTTGTCCTTACTGTAAAAAGACCAATCACCCATAAAAAATGTGTTGGTGGAGGCCAGATGTGAAATGTAATAAGTGTGGACAGTTAGGACATATGGAAAAAATATGCAGGTCTCCACAACAAGAAGGAGAAGCTGCTCAAAATCCACAAGATGGCGAGCAAATGTTTGTGGCATCCTGCTTCACCGCCAGCAGCTCAACTGAAAGCTGGCTTATAGATAGCGGTTGTACAAACCATATGTCTTATGATCGTGAACTCTTCAAAGAGCTTCTTCAGACTGCTGTCTCTAGAGTCAGAATTGGAAATGAGGCATATATCGCTGTGAAAGGCAAAGGAGCAGTGGCAATTGAAGGTCACACAGGTTTGAAATTTATTTCTGATATCTTATATATGCCTAAAATTAATCAGAACCTTTTGAGTGTTGCTCAGCTGTTGGAAAAAGGATATAAGGTGCTGTTTGAAGACAAAAACTGCATAATCAAAGATGCAGAAAATAGAGACGTGTTCAAAGTCCATATGAAAGACAAAAGCTTTACCTTACACTTAATGCAAGAAGAGCAGGCTGCTGTACACAAAGAAGAAAGCAATACTTTGCTTTGGCACAAAAGTTTGGGGCATTTTCACCATGCCGCTATACTTTTTATGAAGAAAAATAATCTTGCAAAAGACTTGCCTCAATTAGAGAAGGAGTTACCTGCATGTGAAATTTGTCAATACGGGAAACAAACAAGACTCCCTTTTCCACAAAATAAGGCTTGGAGGGCTGTTAAGAAATTACAGTTAGTACACACTGATGTAGGAGGGCCCATCAGAACACCATCATTGAACGGCAATAAGTACTACATTGCTTTCATTGATGATCACACAAGAATTTGCTAGATTTATTTCATGAAGTTGAAATATGAAGTTCCTGACATTTTTTGGAAATTTAAAGCTTTTGTGGAAACTCAAAGTGGTAGCAAGATGCAGGTGATCAGATCTGATAACGGAGGTGAATATGCTTCCGAAAAATTTAAAAAATTTTGTCAAGATGCAGGCATCGAGTATCAGTTGACTGCACCTTACACTCCATAACAAAATGGCGTGGTGGAGAGAAAAAATAGAACAATTATGGAGATGGCAAGGTGCTTACTTCATGACAAAGGGCTGCCGAAAGAATTTTGGGCTGAGGCAGCAAACACAATGATTTATTTGCTCAACAGACGTCCAACCAAAGCTTTACATAAAAGAACCCCATTTGAAGCATGGTATGGCTACAAACCAGAATTTGTTAATCTGAAAGCCTTTGGTTGCTTGTGTTTCTCTTACATTCATCAGGTTAAGAGAGATAAATTGGACAAGAAAGCAGATGCTGGAATTTTTGTAGGCTACAGCTCATCCTTAAAGGCCTACAGAATCTACTTGCCAAACCACAACAAAGTCATAATCAGCAGAGATTTCCAATTCCATGAGTCAGATAGCTGGAGTTGGGATGCTGACAAAAAGATTGAGCTTCTTGAGGAAGATGATAACATAGATTATGAACCTGTTAGAGGAACTCGATCACTTTCTAACATCTATCAAAGGTGTAATGTTGCTGTGATGGAGCTTGCAGGGTATGAAGAAGCAGCAGCTGATAAAAAATGGATGGCTGCAATGAAGGAGGAGCTTAGCATGATTGAAAAGAATCAAACATGGGAACTGGTGGACAGACCAAATCACAAGAAAGCTATAGGAGTGAAATGGGTTTACAGAACCAAACTCAATTATGATTGTTCTATAAATAAGTACAAGGCGAGGCTGGTCGTCAAGGGGTATGCTCAAATGTTAGGGGTAGATTTTTTGGAAACTTTTGCTTCGGTTGCGAGGATGGATACTGTACGGATGTTACTAGCCCTTGCTGCACAAAAAGGTTGGCTTGTACATCAAATGGATGTCAAATCAGCATTTTTGAATGAGTACTTGGAGGAAGAAATATTTATTGAACAACCACAAGGCTTTGCTGTTCATGGAGAAGAAGAGAAGGTGTATCAGTTGAAAAAGGCCCTGTATGGCTTAAAACAGGCGCCGAGATCTTGGTACAACAGGATTGATGCATACTTGCTTGACTTAGGTTTTGAAAAATGCCTAAGTGAATTTACTTTGTATATCAAGAAGAGTGGTGATGAAATACTTGTGGTGTCTCTTTATGTTGATGACCTACTTGTAACAAGAAGTAGACTATAGCTGATTGACAAGTTTAAGGAGGAGATAAAAGAGGTCTTTGAAATGACTGATCTTGGAGAAATGACATTTTTTCTTGGCATGCAGGTACAACAAAAGAAAAATGAAATTTTTGTGTGCCAACAAAAATATGCAAAAGAAGTCTTCAACAAATTTAACATGGAAGCATGGAAGTTGACTGCAACTCCAATGAATCAAAAGGAGAAGTTTTCGAAAGAAGATGTAGCTGAAAAAGTTGATGACAAACTGTTTAGAAGTTTAATTGGCTGTTTGATGTACTTGACAGCAACCAGGCCAGACATCATGCATGTTGTGAGTTTGTTATCAAGATACATGAACTGTGCTAGTGAAATTCATTTTCAAGCAGCAAAAAGAATTCTGAGATATGTAAAAGGCACAATTGATTATGGCATAAAGTTCAGTCAGGTTGAAAATTTCAGTCTCTATGGTTATTCGGATAGTGATTGGGCTGGATGTGCTGATGATATGCGTAGCACCTCAGGTTACTGTTTTAGTCTTGGTTCTGGAATTTTTTCCTGGTGCTCGAAGAAACAAGAAATCATTGCACAATCCACAGCAGAAGCAGAATATGTGGCAGCTATTGCTGCTGCAAATCAAGCACTCTGGATCAGAAAACTTTTAAAAAATTTGCATATGGAGCATGAGGAAAGCACACAGATATTTGTTGACAACCAAGCTGCAATATCAATAGCTAATAACCCGGTGTTCCATGGCAGAACAAAACACTTCAAAATAAAATTCTACTTCCTTCGTGATGTTCAAAAGGAAGGAGAAGTGCAGTTGGTTTATTGTAGTACAGAAAATCAATATGCTGACATTTTCACAAAGGCATTGCCTAAAGCCAGATTTGAGTTCTTAAGGCAAAAGCTTGGAGTTTGCAGCTTCAACATCAAGAAGGAGTGTTAACTTTTATGATTTTTGAAGCTACATTAGTTATATTTTGTCCTAGTCTTTAGGCAAATAAAATATTAGTCCTTATTATTAGGCAAATAAAATATCAGTCCTTATTATTAGGCAAATAAAGTAGTCAAAATCAGTTTAGATTATCTTGATTTGTAGCAGATTTTTCTGCATTTTAATTTCAAAATCTTGCTGTATAAATAGATGACTTGACTATTCAATAAAAATATGATTTCTGTAAGTTCTTAAAAATATTTCCAGTTCCAGTATACCAACAAAAGATGCTGAAAACGGATTTGGGGAGAGGCATTCCTTGTTTAGGCGCTTCCATGCATCCGAAATCTTGTCCATGGCATGCTTGTGTGCATCTTCAGCGGTTAAGTCTTGGTGTTCCATCATGTAGTGATATATATATATGATCCATCTTTGCCGCCTCGATTTTCATCCTGCAGTAGTATAGTAATTTATAATTATTTCCATCATAAACTATCCAATTTCATGAGCAGTGATCAGAAAAAATCTCATTTTTTGGATCATCTAATGGACACATGGTGATCACAGAAACGGAAAATGATCATGTGTCCTGCCCCACAAGCATGTGACCATACAATTTGTATACGTTACCTTAGCACTTCCCAAGTCATCCCAAAGTCGAAGAATTGTTGCGACGGATGATACAATGGGTGGGTTGCTGTCAATGAGTTGCACTGTTTCATTGGTGATGCCATGACCCAGGAGAAAGAAAATGTGCACAAGTACCAAGTGTACCCCTGAACTAACAATCCCATTTTCTAAGTACTCTTCAGCCATAGGCAAGTGCCCGGAAGCAAACCATTTATCCTCTATTAGCAATGCGTTGCACAAACTTCCCCACTGGTGGTTCACTCAATATAATTAACATCAATGAATTAATTAGATTAGAAATCTTGTTAATTACACACACACATGCCCTCTTTTTTTTTTTTATGCGAACACCTTGTTAAACTATGGAGTTGAATAGATTCAGTATATATATGTTATTAAACTATATGATTTTATATTGCATTGAAAACTAACTCTATTAAAACATATATGTGTGTGTGTGTGTGTAAAATACTAATTTTATACCACCTTTCGCAAGGAGTGCACAGGTTTATACCCATGCTCCTTGTACACCTTGTTGCTGATTTCATTAGTGATATCATTAAGAGCCTTGAAACATATCTTCATGTACTCTGGCAGTTGATCGATGTCCCTAAGATTCCATCTATAATAAAAATAAGGGAAGGAATTCGAGAATAAATAAGAGGTACCATGTTAGCCATATAACAAGTACATTATTTATTTTAAAAAACCATTATGCAAGTAGTGGTTATATTAAATCAGAATACACGTGTCATACATACATTATCTAATTGTATTACATCTGATGTATTATAAAATGAATTTCTCCAATAAGAGAGATACGAGGAAAAAAAACAAAAGATAAAAAAATCTTCATTAATAATATTATCATTAATTTTTTGGTTACTAATTAATTCTGAGCTTTTTTTAAGTACAGGGCACACATTAAAATTTAAGAAGATATATCGTACCTATTAATGGCTTCTGTGAAAAGAGTGAGGGCATCGAGTGCTCCATAAACATCAAAAATGTCGTCAATAATGTAGACGAAGGAGATGGGTTTTGTGAGCTCTATCCTTTGCCACGACAAGTTTGGATCCGTGAAACATGCCATTGACCACACATACCATTTAACTGGTTGGTCTCTTGCAAATTCCAACTTCTTAGCCAAACCGAGCTCTCTCCACCAACTAACAAAATTGACAGCTTATCCTTTATTGGATAATTGAAATGAATTTTAAAAAAAAAGTTGTGGTAATTATATAATTTTCTTAAAAGATTTTTTGAAAGATAATTTGTAATGGAATTGAAAGTATTGACAATTAAACTGAACTTGTAAATATAATTGTTAATTTGTCATTTCTTTTCAAAATAATTTTTTTCGTGTATTTATATATTAATCAACAGTAAATTATAGTCAATGAATATTTAAATTTTTTTATAATTTAATTTGGAAAATTAAATAGTTAACAATAATATTCCCAATCAGAAACTTATTTTCCATTATTATTCAAATATTATCCCTTATAGAAAATATGTTCTACGTGATTAATAATAACAGTGTGAATTTGAATAATAGTAAAAGATAATTAATTTTTGCTTTTATTATCAATCATTCCCAGATAAATAATTCACAAATGATTTATGTTATTCATTTGTATTATTCAAATTTATCTGATATAAAACTATCAAATTGAGCAAAAAATATGAGAATCAAGAGTGTGTCTTGGATTCAAACTACAAGGCTGTTTGAGCATTCACTCCAAATTATATTTAGTTTTAAACCAAAATTAACTTACCTGGATATTTGCACAATTTCCTTTTGGTGTAAGGGTTGGACCAATTTGAAATCCATATCCACTAGTCCTTGCAAATCCAGTATCCAAACATATTCGTTGCCTTGAAAATTGCCATGGAAAAAGTTTTTGACCGTGGACAAGCTTTTGCGATAGGGATGCAGCAACAGATGCCCAACTAGTCCCGCTAGATCATAATTAGCAAGATGTGTCGCACTGAAGTGTCCAGCTTCATCAAGCACATCTTCTCCTCCAATACTTAGCTGTGAGGCCTCGTATAAGCTCATCAATCCATTGATGTCTTCACTTATATTCTGTTTAAACTCCCCTTCTTTGTTTCTGAACCTGTTAAAAACATCTGTTTGACACCAATTTTAAAGTCAATTAAGTTCAGTTTGATCGATTACAGTACTCATATGACAGAGTTGGCAGAAAATTAAATACACACACACATATACACAGACCTGGAGACACATAGTAACCTTGTTGTCTCAACAGTCGAAAGCGAAGGCCAACCTCTTGAAGGTCATTATAGCGATCACCATCAGTGAAAAATATGGTATACTGCCTTCGTAGAATTAGTTCAATCTCATCTTGAAAATAGTAACCAATCCCTAGGCGTTGAACGACATCAATCATGGCCAATCCTTCAAAAGAATCGTCATCTCCTAGTTTGATAAGCATGTGCTTGATTACCTCCAGTTTTTTCGCATGCTCAATGTGAATATCGTCCTAGATAAGTTTAAGAGACAGAGCATTAAACACTTTCCCAGAGCATTAAACACTTTCCCATAAGGTGCCTGACAATCATATATCAAATAAGAAACAAGAAATACACACACACACAAATATTTTAATTCATGATCCTTGATTTGTTAAAGTTCAGAAATCTATTAAACTATGCGGTTTAATAGTGTAATAATATTATACTATTAAACTGTATGGTTTAATAACTTTTCCGAACTTTAATAAAATTTAAAATCCTGAATCGATCAACACTATATATGTATATATATGTGACTCACATTAATGTTACTGGGGTGTTCAGTGGGAAAAGTGAAATGTTTCAACGAGGCAGAAACACCAATGTTATCATTAATGTTGCCCTTTTTATTATTAGGCAGAAAAGAATTAATGTTACGGAGGTTTGGGTTGCCAACTTTTGATATTCGCTTTGGAATAACTTGAATGCGGGATGAATCAGACGAAATATCTTTGGAAGACAAAGCCATGGAAAGTGTGTATTCGTGAAAATAGCTAATCTTGACAGAAAAGAAAGAATTGGTTGTAATAAGTCGAGAATATGAAGAATAAGTGAAGCATCTTTGGAAGGGAAAGCAATCTTTGGAAAACATGTATTTATGGAAATAGCTAATGATAAGTAATTAGCAAGAATTCGGAGTAACAATAGCAGTGGAGAGAGAAGAATTTAGAGAAGACAAAAGCTTTGGGGAAAATAATCCTTTTTCCGTGCCCTCTTTAAACATCTACTAGGCCTTTTTATAAAAGCCAATGGGAGCATACAATTCCATTAATAACTCCCTATAAACCTCAAACGATACACACAAACTCAACAGTGAATGGTATACGGAAATAATAGGAAAGATGGGCAATATGGCACATGTAGTTAGTGGTCCACATGTCCAGAACCCATTTATTTTCAAAACAAACTAAAAACTAAGCCCAGGCATGGTCCAAGCACGTGGGAAGCATGGTTGGCTGTTGCTTGATCTGGACACATATCAGCTAATCTTGACAGAGAAGAAAGAATTGGTTCTAATAGCTCTAGAATATGAAGAATATATGAAGCAATTATAGAACACATTTCCCGTCCAAGTAGAATGGATTTATCCATGTGCTTTTCTTAGGAAGCGAAAAGGCCGCGTGTGTACGCCTCAATTAGGATAAATGCACACTTTGTGTCTCCATTTTGATTCTGTTTAATCTTTATATTTTAAAAAATACTTCAAAACACCCTCGTATTTAATTATGTTACGTTCTAATTCTTATTTTTCTTTGCTTTTACAATAGTACGCTTGTAATAATATTCTTTACATTAATTAATTTATTTATAAGAATTTAATTAGCATATTAACCGATAAATATTAGTATGAAAGAAATAGTATTTTTTGAACCCATGCTAATAGTTTGTTTATGAATAAATTAATATCAACCAACTTAAAACATGTCTAATTTCCTTGGGCTAATTTTTACTAATAGTTATTTTATAAAAAATTAATTTACCAAATTAATCTAAAAGTAAAGTAATAACGTAAAATTTTGTGGAAAATATTATGTTATTTTTAAGGCTAATTCGGTAAATTAACATCTTTTTTCTTTTTATTAATTTCCTCAAGAAGGCAAGAATATTGTTGTTAGGGTATTATTACAAAAGGAAAGAAAAAACAAGGGTAGAAGTGTAACATATTTAACTGTAATTAAGGGTATATTGAAATTTTGTCTTTTTAAATATAAGGGCAAAAAAGATACTTGACTCAAAATATAAGGACTAAAAAAATATTTACTCCTCAATTATGAGACAAACTAAATCTAGTAATTAGACACCATCGATTAATCAAAAACTCTGGCGCCACCGCCACTTTGCTTTATGCCACCATCTTCTTATTTACTTTTTATAGAACAATTAAAAAACACTTTTTACATTCTTCATTTACACTATCTTCTCTTCTACATTTTGTAGGTGCTACATATTCTAATTTTTTTAATAAAATTTGATCTCAAATGATGTAATATTCATTCACTAATTAGCGAAATTATGTAATTAATTCACACATAATATATGAAAAATCATCAACGAATTTACGAATGAAATCACATTATTTGCAATGAAATGTGAGATCAAAATTTTCTCTTTACTACATTCGAACTTATTTTAATTTATTTTTACCAAGTAAATGATACATAATACATTGATTTGTAGGCATAACTATGAATTCATATCAGGTGAGTAATGGGTTCAGGGGCTTTGGCAAATGTGGGTTGTCATTTTATATGTTTATGATCACTTTTATCTACTGATTTTGCATTGATCTGTGCATACGTATATGAAAACAAATGAATTTTATTTTTTAATTTTAGGATAATTAAAGTGTTTTTAATTCAATTTACAAGGAAAAGCTATAAATATATTGTACATGTACAGAAGCAAGTGATGACATGGTACGGGCATAACAGTAAATATAGCATTTGACATTCAAATAAATAGTAAAAAGTAATGGAAGGAGCAAGGGTGGAACAAGCCAACTTTAACTATTGGGGCTAAAGAATTTATACAAAAAATTCGACGTATTTCATTATGCTTATTCACAGAATAATCCCATATTTGTTGGTGCAATCCTATATCAAGTTGTAAAGAGTTTAGATTATTATATTTTCTTGATTCAATTCATGGAAATTTAGGGGGATGTTGCTCCTAGTCAATGGTTAAAGGTTCAACATTAGTTGGATACAGAGTCAAAGAAGTTAGATTTTCTGATATATCTCTTCTCTTGAAAAATTCATCTGGAGTCTGTTAGATTTTTTGATACATCTTTTCTCTTAAAGAATGCATCTAGAGTCTTTTGTGGCTTAACCATATTCTAAGAAAAAAATATTTTTAATATAAAGGTTACTGGATTACTAGAAATGGAATGTCAAGAACTTATTATTTATAAAAATAAGTGGACATTCATTTACTTTTTAATTTCTAGTAAGTGGAGAGGAATTTTTTTTTAATTTCTAATTTTGCTAGCTATTAAATATTTGCTAATGGAAGAATACTAGAAACTGATAATTCATTGTTCCAGAATCAAGACAATCATAAACTAATATTAACAAAATCAATGTTTAATGCCAAGATTTACCTTCAGTTGAGAAGTTCTACTAATCAAGCATCCCCCATGGATAAGAAAGTTGATCTTCTTCGTTTACGCTTTAGATAAAAAAAATTCAATTTGATATTTATTCATTAACGATAAATTTCTATTTAGGTCTTCTTCTTCTTGTTCTTCGACTCTTCCTTTTTTTTTTTTTATAGTTATATAACTAAACAATAATGTACCAGTCTACAAGATGAGTATTTGATTGATATCAATTTATTTTAATATAAAATATTGAATATTAAAAGTTTTTTTTTTTTTTACAAGATCCGTGGATCGTGTTAGTCCCTTAAAGATCCGCTACTAGAAAGGAGTTTTAGTGCCTATTATTGAATATATGGGATAGGCATGACCATTTTGTCAAACTATGGAAATGTACCTTTTTTTTCTCATTTTTAGGAATGCAAAACAATCAGAACACATTTATTTTTTTAGTCTTGATTGCTCAGGACACAAGCACGATACTATCGTGATGTGGAGGCTGCTGCATGTCTTATAATCTAAGTGCTCATTTTCTATGACCTATTTGCCGGTCCAGAATATCTCTTTTAATTTAAAATTTTCTTTTCCTCTTACGTCGTTTGATTGTAATTGGAAACTTAAAAAACAATAAAAATAAGACGAAGAACATAAAAAGTTAGATGCTTTCTTATAAGGAAAATGATAAACTTACAAGCTTCGTGTTTATATAGGGAAAGCAGATCGAGTATCTTCATGTTTTTTTATTTTTCTCATTCATATCTTTTCCCCTAAAGCTGAGGTTTATTGTGTTTAAAACTATTAATGTGCAATCGACTTTATCTTATTTTATTTTATTTTTTGCGTTGGAGTATTTTCATTTTGTTTTTTACTTTTAAATGCTTTTAGTAAGTCTCAATTGTACAAAAATACTACATTCATAAAAAAGGATAAGCTTATGTTACATTTGGTGTAAGTAACATAAGTGAGGTGACCAATTGACTCACATACGAGCAGCACGTGGCAGTAAGGAACAGAATGAAAAACATGTCGAAACCGGTTGCAAAATGTGTCAACGGTAGAGTCAATCCTATGCATTCCTTATAATAGCCGGTTGAATATTAGGTAAGCATATCACTTAAAATTTCGGAAACAAAAAGAAAATTTGAAATTCAAAAATTTTTATATGGCTTTCAACAATTTAGAATCCATAATCTCATTATCCGTCTATTGAAGGAAGCTACATGTCACGGGATGAGTGTTTTGCGCAACGAACCCGTGCGGTACTTAGACAACCTTTGCCAAATGTTGCTAAGTAAGCCTTGAGCTTCTCAACTAGCTAAGCCTAAATGTTTTGAATGAGCTAGAGAGAAGAGAACAATGGACCCGAAAAAGAAAACTTGTATTGCCAACAAAAGAGATTACAAAAATGCTTGAGTTGCTTGCTCAATACTTGTTTTTCAAATGCTAAATGCCATGCCCTATTTATAGGGGAAGCTTGCCAAGCTTTAGAGATTCCAGAGAATTCTACCACATGCCTAGAATTCTAGATATTTATATGTGCTGGAAATGTGTGGAGTATTCTAGAGTATTTACAAGCTCAAATGTGCTAGAGTTGCCTAGAAGTTTCCAGAATCGGGCTAAGCTAGCACTCTTGGCCTTGTCTTGGGCTCTCTAGCCCAAAATGGTGGGCAATTGGGCTAGAAACTTGGGCAGTCCGTAACATCCTCCCCAACCTAAGCTCGCGACATCCTCGTCGCGCTTTCATGCTTGAAATTCTATATGTGCTCAGCGAATTGCCACAAATCATCTTCACGTTCCCAAGTGGCTTCGCACTCGGAGAGGTTTTTCCACTTCACCAATAACAACAACAACATAATAAGTTCTGTATATTATGGCTCTTCTCTTCTATTGTGAAAGAATAAGCCCTTTTTATATCCATTGGTGGAAACCTTAGACTACTTATTTATCTCTTTTTAATTCTATTAAATAAAAAAAAATTGATTTAAATTAAAATATAAAATTAAAGCCAACAGTGGTATTACACTTATTCTTTGTTATAGAGCCCACCTTGTAAAATAGCACAAGACCCTTTATACATAAGTATATTAAATAGAGTCTCCCACCAAATAAGATATTTAGGCTTTTAACCCAAATAGTTAATTATCTTGCTTAGATAATGAGAATTTTCAACACAAAACTAAAGGAATAATTAACTAAAGCACTTCAACCTATAGAAGAGAAAGTATAGCAAAAATCAAATTTTCTTGGAATTTAATCCAAAATATTGGTATTTAACGAATTTAGTAAGAATATCAATTACAAAACCGGTGGACTAATAAGTTGAAACACATGAATCGATAAATGAAAAAGATTAATTAAAATTAGGGATCAATCTAACAAAAAAGTAATTTTGGTAATTAAATTAAATAACAGGAATCTTACCAAGGTTATTGGAGTATTTACCATAAAATTAGTGGAATAATAGTTGCAACATATGAACCCATAAGGGAGAAAGTATAAACAAAATTAAGGACTTACCTAACAAAAATAAAAATTAAAAAAGTAAATTTGATACTTAACCTAATAATTGGAATCTTACCAAGTTAATAGAATATTCAACATAAAATTAGAGGAAAAATTAGTTGAAACACATGAATCAAAACCAACAATGAGAAATGAAAGTTATTTGGATTCTAACCTAAAATACTGGTATTTAATGAATTTAGTAGGAATACCAAATATAAAATTAGTGGAATAATAAGTTCAAAAATATGAACCTATAAGTGAAAAAGCTTAACCAGTATTAGGAACGAACCTGACAAAAAATAATAATTTGGAAACAAGTAAACCAAAAGGAGAGAAATTATAAAAAAATTTAGGAACTCATCTAATGAGAAATTAGTGTACTTGAAATATAACCTAAAATATTAATATTTAACAAATTTAGTACGAATATTGAATACAAAATAACCGTGAATTTGGAAGTGGAAAAAGATGAACCAATTAGTGAGAAAGTTTAATCAAAATGGGAACATGTGAGATTACAAAATGGGGACATGTGAGATTATCTTAGAATGTCCATCTAATAAGTTGGTATTTAAACAAAATAGTTGGAACATGCATGGTTATTCTAACTTTTTTTTAAACATTCATTTAAATTAAAAATATTTTCTCACTCAAATTTTTTTTATGTTAATTATTTATAGTTTCCTTATTTTTTATTTTATTTTATTTTTTCTGCATAAAAAATAATGTTTTAAATGCAGTTATATGAAAGCTGTTTGGAGGTGGCAAGAAAACCCACTCGATCGTTCCACCATCACAGCCGTGGACCATGGTCTTTTGACTTCTTAATGTTTGGTTCCCTTTCATTCAATTTTTGCTGCTTATTTGAAAAAAATGATGAAATTATTTTTATAAGTAGCTGTAGTTTTATTTTATTCGAATTTTAATAATTTGTCATGCAATAATAATAATTATGTAATATTTAAGTTTTCGATAGAGAATATATCTATTTAGGCATTAGATTGTCATTTATTTTAAATTTAATGAAAGACGTTTTTTTGAAATTCATTATATCCGGGCAGCTGGAGGCTGGAGCTCGGATTAAAAGCCTATGCTTAGGAGTAGAGCTGGCAAAACGGGTCATCGGGTCGTGTTCGTGTCGTGTCAGTTTCGTGTCGTGTTAAATTTAGGTTGACCCAAACCCGACCCATTTAATAATCGTGTCAAAATATTATGACCCAAACCCGGCACGGAAAAAAAATCGGGTTACCCAATAACCCGCTTAATATCTATATATTGAACAAAAATTATATCAAATATTTACACACTATAATACATACGTATGTATATACATACATAATTTATCGATATTATAAAATATATACATCTAACAAAATATTACACATTTACACTATTGAGGTTTTAATTATATATATGTAAATATTATTATATATCAATATTATAAAATATGCATGTCTACAAATATTTTACACATTTACACTATTGAAATTCTAAATATATTTAAAATTTTATATATAAAACACTGTGTTTATATTTATCCTTTCAAAGAAAAAAATAAAAGAGAAAATTATTTCTAATATTTGAGTTCTAATATCAAGAACCTGTAAATTATTTTAAAATAGAAAATATAATCGGGTCATTGACCGGGTAAATGGGTCAAGAATTTTAACCCGAACCCGACACGGAAAAAAATCGTGTCGACCCGGACCCAACCTATTTAATAATCGTGCTAAATTTGACGACCCATACCCATTTATTTGTGTCGTGTTCGTGTCGGGTAATCGGGTCGTGTCAAATTTTGCCAGCTCTACTTAGGAGGTGTTGGGCTCAGCCCAGCATATGTATGAAAAAAATGGGACATAAACCCAGGTCCGGGCATCTGTTGAAACAATCCGAGCTGAATCTGAGCTGGTTCGAGGCAGGACCAAACTCAGTCCAGACGAAGTGTTTTGCCGATCTTAAAGCTGCTGCATAGTAGGATGACCAAAATCAAGTCTGAAGAAATTGTTCCTATACATTGTGGATACTGAACATTATGTTTCTATCGCGTTCTGCATAATGCAGTGATTTGAAAAGGAGGAAATTCAAGCTAAACATCTATAGATGAACTGAAAAAGTTTCGTACATCATAACTCCTAAACTAAAATTTCAAATCGAACAATTAAGATACTGTTTTTTTTAGTCTGAAATCTAAATTTAACTTTTTTTAAAGACATTTATTTATTTTAAGTTGTTTATTTTTTTAACTTATTGTTTATTGTCAAACATTTTTATCTGAATAGAAAAAGTAGAATATGTCCACTTTTATTTGAACTCTGAAGTCTAAATGAAAAATTTTAAATTTTAAATCTCAAAAATATCCTTAACAATTTATGTATTTCCAATAGTATGTATAAAACTAATATTTTTGTATTATTCTTAAAGTCATTTTTTAATTGCTATAAATTTTTATTCACATGATAACATAAACCAAATAAAATATTGAACAAATCAAATTATGTCAACTGTGATGAATAAAAAAAAAACAACAATGTTGAATTTATAATAAAAGTTGATGTTATAATTATATCTTTTATTACAAAATTAAATTAAGATCAACAATGATATTATTTTTTTAATGCTACCGACCTAATCAACTTATAAAAATTATAAATTGTGAAGAACAAATATATGCATCATTTAAAAAGATATTATGTAAAACTACTTCTCTTCATATGTTGAAAAGGAAAAAACAAACATGTCATTTATACATTTGCAGTAAAACCTATTTAAATTTCAGCTAAATTCAGACATATTCAGATTTTATATAAAAAAACAAATGCAACCTAAGTAAGGGAATAACGAAAAGACTTTTCTAATTTAACTATTCCAATACTCATTTACTTATCTATATGTCAAATAGAAAACTGACAAAATAAGTCATCTCCCAAAATACTCTTCAAATTAATAAAAATAAGTATATATTATTCTAATCAAACTTTTTTTCTCTACAAAAGTAATAACAATTATTAAACTTATCACTCCTCAAGAATTATGAAATAAAAAATAATATAATACTAAAAACTCATTTAAATCTAGATGTTCTTTTAACATCATTTCAGCCATCATGACGTTGCCAAATGCCAACAATTGCAGCAATCGAAAGTGCCATAGTCCCTTCATTTTTTATGATCTAGATGTGAGGCTTTCACTTACAAATCATTCATTAATTAGCGACAAAAGAATTCTTCAACAAAACAATTTTCAAAGAAATGGAAAAACTCATGTAAAGGAAAACAACCCAAAAGATTTCATATGAAAAAGTAGTAATTGAGTTTTAAATTCTTATTTTGGTTTAGTTTTAATACAGTCAACAAACTTCATGTAATAGAAGGTTTGTTTCTGTTGGGATTATATGCTCTTTAAAGCATTTTAATTTATTTTCTGATTAATAAAATATTTGAGATATTTTCAATCGCATAAATATTTTGTATTTATGTGATCATATTATATGTATTTATGTGATCGTCATATGAATTCACAGAAGACATAAATACAAGTTATCTTATGGTTAAATAAATTAAGTTCGCAGTTGATAAATAGAGTTGGGTGCTCTATTTATGTTTAGACTGTAATAAATTCATTGAATGATTTGTCTTAATCATGTATGAATTTATTGATGCAGTACGACTACATTGAACAAGATCACATATGAGATTTAATTAACTTTTTAATAACTGTCAAATTTATTAAATTCATAGGCATTGATTTTACTGTAGTCTTAATCTTGAGTTAATTATGATTTCATGATTGTAATTATTATTTCATTTGAGTTATCAATGAGCACGACACATATTTGTAGTCAAGATTATCCGGTATCTTGGTGGGAGCAATTATGAGTATTGGAGTTATAGGTTAACAATATAAAATTTGTACAACACATTTCTTGATGGGTTTTCGGTACTTGATCATAGAATTCTCTAGCCAGAGTGTCAACATATTTAGTATGTTGAAAATGATCATTAGAGAAAACTAGTAAGTATTAAAGAACAAGATGTAATTCAATTGATTGAACAGTTGAGATATCGATTTAATTAACAATGTGGTACAAAGGATTGTGCAGTAAAGAAATCAATGTAACATAGGCCGAATTATTATTCAAGTACACTATCTTAGATAGCATACAATTATGGAGGTCAATTCTAATCTTTTAGTGGAGTAGATTTAGAATTAAATAATTTGACTATTTTAATTACATGCCTAATTATTGTAGCCACTATTGTATGTACTCATATGATCCTCAGGTTAACTTATTTAATTGATTGCGCCACTACTTGATTAATAAGTAAGATAACTAGTTATTTAGGTTAAAAGCCTAAATATATTATTTAGTGGGAGGCTCTATGTAATATGTTTGTGTGTAAGGGGCCTTAAGTTATTTTACAAGGTGGGCCCCTATAACACAAGAACAAGTAACGTTGCCTTTGGTTTTATTATTTTTTAATTTAAATCAAATTTGATTTAATAAAATTAAAAAAATAGAAAAATATAGAGCCTAGGGTTTCCACTAGATAGAGATATGAAAGGGCTTATTTTCTCCCAAAGAAAAGAGAGTCACATTATATAGTCAAGAGAAAAAGAATTTTTCTTTTTAATTTTGAGAGAAAAATTTTCTCCTGCTAGTTGCTTTTAGTGGTGATAAAGACGCCCACACGACAAGTGTAAATCAAACCTGAGTCATAACCTGGAAGATCATTGATGATAGATCGTGATCTAACAAGCGTGCTGGTGACAGATCGTGATCTAACAGGCGTGATAGTGAAGGATCGTGATTTGGAAAGCTTGGATTAATTTCAATTGTTCATCTTCTCTGATTGTCAATGTATGATTTTCTAGATTACGTATTCCTATATATTGTATGAGATTGGTCCTAAAAGTTTTTATAAAAATTTTAAAAATTGATTTTTCTCCAACAGTTCCCGCATTGGGTTTTAACTGATATGAGATTAAAGTGAAAAATAGAACAAATGAAAAGGACAAGTTTTTCAAAACTAAAAAATAAAATAATATCCTTCTTTTATTTTTGTTTTGTAATATGGTAAGTCCACAATCATTTTAATTTAAAATGAAACATAGCTTTCAAGCTGAATTTGGAAGAGTTTTTATAGAGAGATATGAGATTTTTTTTTTTTTTAAGTTCGTGCGGAAGATAAGTGGATAGAATTTATGGAATTAAAATAGATATACTGGAAAAGATATTTTATTAGGGTAATTTTAGAAATAAGTTAGATTAATTAAAAATTGAGGACCGATAAGATAATTTCAGTGAGTTAAATATCGCTACTCTATTTCAAATTCAGTTTTATTAGTTCCCAATTTATTTTATAATCCATCTTTTTTTGACATTAAATATTTCTAAAATTTAATTTTACTTTTCTATGATTATTAATTTCTAGATCTAAATATTCTAATCTCTAAAAATTCATAAACTGTTGCAAATTTCTCATAACTTCTAACCAGTTTTTAAATTTTTGAACTATATTTTCATAATAATAAATATCTAATTTTTTTTTATTTTTAGAACTATATTTTCATAATAATTTATATTTAAAGCAGCAATAAAAGGTCGATCTGCGTTATTATTCAAGGGAAAAGAGTTTGGAAAAGAGTTTTTGAAAACATGGTTTTGTTTTGAGAAAAATATTAAGAACTCAACAAAAGTTTCTGCCGATGAAAACCTCATTTTAAACACGGTCTTTGTTGGCTCTGTTTTGCCAAAAATATGTTGTTGAAAATATCTACTTTTTGCAACTCAATTTCCTTGGCCATGTAAACAATTTAGCTTAGAAGAGCGACTTGAATATTGGAGAAGCAAAGTAATTGGTAGGCAATTTTATTGGGCACATCATGAGTTTTAAGATTATAATTGGTAACTGAAGATGCAACTCGAAAAATCAACTCTAAACACACTCTCCCAAAAAGTTGTAGATGTGATACAGTTTCTTTATTTTTTTTCCTAAAGGTTTGAAAATTAGTTTCTAATTTGATTAATTTATCATCTAAATCTTCTAATTTATTACAAATTTTAATTAATAATATAATAATAATATTAACTTGTATTTGTTGAATTTATTACTTTCTTGATTAAATTCTTTAAAACTAAAACCCATTGGTAATTCACTAATTTATATCTGTTAACCACACACTGGCCCATCTCTCATATTAATCATTTTATACATTTTTATATACTTTATTTGGATTGTAAGTTACCATAAATGTAAATAAAAAAAAAAAACTACAATGAATATAGGATCCGGATTCTCTTTTAATCATTTTCTCTCCTAGTCCTCCTAAATTTTCAAGGATACACTAACATGTAACATTAATGAAATTAAATAGCTATGATTTAATTTTAGTTAATTTTTATCTAATTAGATACCTAAACTCACATGACTATTGTCAAATTCATTCCCACAATTTTTTTCCTTCTCATCTCTTTCTACATTGATGCCCATTTCTAGCAAATTGTAAAAAAAAGAAAAAGAAAAAAAAGAGAGCATAAATTGGAAAAAAGCAATCGACAATAAGGTTTGCATTTTAATTTCAATTTTTACGTTTGTTTACTTTTTCTTGACGTTTGTCTTCTATATGGATCCGGATTTCTACAATTAATTAAAACAACTATCTTCTTTATTTATCTTTTATATTGTTAAGGCTTATTGTTATGGCTTTAGAATGCTTGATTGATTTGGACGGAAGGCCTAAGCTTGAAATGGAATTTGAATTGAGCAATTAGCATATGATTTCCACAATAAGTATGCACTGAAAATGGGATTTAGTATAAAAGAGGAGGTTTTCTCTAAGAACAAGAAAACAAGTGAAATGACTTCAAGGATATTTGTTTGCTCTAAGGAGGGATTTTGTAAGAAGAATGAGAGAGATTTACTTTCAAAAAAGCCTAGAGCGGAAACAAGGATAGGTTGTAATGCTCAATTGTGTATTGAGGTAAGCAGGAAGAAACAAAATTATTATGTTTATCATTTTGTAGAAATTCACAATCATCCTCTTGTAAGGGAAGAATGTGCCCATATTACCTTCTCAACGAAGAATATCAGCATCTCAAGCAATTGAAATAGACTTGGCTGAAGCGTCTAGAATCTCACTAAAGTCTATATTTGAGTTAATGGGTAAACAAATAGGTGGAAGAGATTTTATTGGGTACATAAAACAAGATTAAAAGAATTATACGAGATTTACAAGGGAAAAAAAGGGCATATGGAGAAGCAAGATGTGTGTTGAAGTGTTTTTTCTAACCAGAGAGTAAAAAGTCCATTTTTTCTTTTGTATAGTTGGACAATGAGGAAAAATTTACGAATATGTTTTCGGTGGATGCTAGAATGATAATTGATTATGGTCAATTTGGGGATTTTATTAGCTTTGACACAACTTTTAAGGTTAATAAAGTGAATCAAACATTTGCTGTGTTTGTGGGATTTAATTATCATTGGGAAATTGTGGTGTTTGGGATAGTTTTAATGTACGGTGAGACAATTGATTCATTTGTATGGTCGCCTGACACACTTTTATCGGCGATGTCTGGAAAGCTCCAAAAACTATATTTACAAATCATGATGCAGTAATGGCTAAGGCTATTTTACAGGCAATGCCTAGCATGCACCATATGCTTTGTGGTTGGCACATGATGCAGAATGCCTTAAAGCATCTAAACTCTGTTTTGTTTTTTATCAATGTGTATGGATCCTATTGAAGATGAAAATGAATTTTTAACTGCTTGCAATAATATGCTTGATGTATATGATGTGCATGACAATAATTGGCTTAAAAGCATATTTAAGATGAGAGAGAAATGGGCTTATGTATATGTTAGATGAGCATGGTCTGTTAAAATGAAAAGAACTCAACTTAATGAAAGCTTTAATGCTAGTTTGAAAGACTATTTAAAGTTAGACCTTAATGTGGATAAATTTTTTTTATGCATTTTGAAAGAATAGTCAATGATAAATGGCACAAGGAATTGGAAGCAGAATATAATATGTGTTACTAGATGGTCAATCCAAAAGTATTCATTAAAATGTTAACCCAGGCAAGGGAAATTTATACAAAGACAATATTTGAGGATTTCCAAGATCTGTTTGTAGAGACTGTTGATTTGTCTATGAAAAATTGTGTTCAAGATGGTGAGAATTTTCTTTATACTGTTATTATGGATGATAATTCTGAGAAGTGGTACGTGAAAGGGAAGATAACGATACATTATCTTGTAGCTGTAGGCTGTTTGAGATGGAAAGAATAATATGTAGTCATTTAATCCAAGTTCTTAAAGCTGCCTTAAATATCAAAGAAAATTCCTTACCAGTATATCTTGAAGAGGTAGACAAAGCATGCAAGGACCTAATGTGTGCAGGACATGCATGGCTGTGAAATCCTAATAGATCCCAAATTGTAACAAACATGTCGATATAGATTTTTATGTTATGCCTTCACCAACATAGCAAGTAGAGCTTTAGAGAGTGCAATAGCTTATAATCAAGTGAATGAACATGTGAGTGAGTTGTCAAAATTAGTTGAAGACATCTTATGTTTAGAAATGGATGGTAATATGAATCAGAAAGGTCATGAATCACTTTCTGAAGAGCATTGAAGTGGTACTAATAAGGAATGACTACAAGATTCCAATATTGTTAAACCAACTAGATTAAAGAAGAAAGAGCCATCTTGTAGAAGACGTAGAATTAAAAGCAGCTTAAAGAAGGCCCTGACTAAAAAAAAAAAGGTTGAATAATCATCCATCGACCTCTAGAAATTCTCCGGTAGTATTGTTCATAAAATTAGTTTATATTTCTAGTTAATTACAAGTTATTGATATCGATAACTATTGAACTTAACTTATATATCACATGCATGCACCTACACATTTGCTTTATATGATAAACAATACTCCTGACTCCTCGGTTGGTTATCATCCTTATTTGGTAAGTAAATTTAATAATTCATTCTTTATGACAAGAAGTAATAACTATTAAATAATTTAACATAATGAATTGTTAAATTATGTCACAATGACTTTGGAATTTCAAAGTTGTAATATGTCTAATTTAGTGTCCAATCCAAAGCCATTAATGCATCATGAAGAATTTCAACAAACAAGCTTTTAGGAAATTACTTCAACAAAATAGCACAAGTTTTCACTTTCAATTGCAATCCAGTAAACTAAATTACTATTACTACTTCGTAAATTGCTGCTACAGTGCATAAAATTCTGTTTACTACTGTTTAGCTATTTTTCACTTTCAATTGTTTTACTTTTTTTTTTTTTGAGTTTGCAGCTGCTATTTGCTACTTTTCTAGGTTTTATAATTGTTGTTGTTGCTGTTTGCTTTTTTTTTTTGGGTTTATAATTGCTGTAGTTGTTGTTCGCTATTTTTTTGCTATTTGCTATTTTTCTGGGTTTTATAGTTGCTATATTGAATTCTTTAGCTGCTGCATTTTTGCTACTTTGTTTTGGAAAATATGAGATCCTAAATAACAACTTTGTAATTAAACAAAATAAAAAGTTAAACTTTATTAAAAGGAAGATATAATAGCACATACTATAGTAATTTCGTTTTTTTTGCAATAAAAAAACAAGTTATCATTTCTCAAATTTGGAAGGGTGCTACATTGTACTCTCGCACAAATAATTTTAGTGACAATAGGAGCTATATTACTCCCAAACCAAGGAAAATTGCTGATTCAAGATGAAAAGAACATTTACAGGTGCTCTCAATTATATATCTGAATTACTCTATGCATTTGATTATAACAAGAAAATAGAAATCTAGTGGGCGTCTGTAATACTGCCAAACATAAAATCCATGATTTTGAAAACCATTGACTTGGCTGGGAAGCAATGGCACCTCTTGATTGTCTGTCAGACTAAGAACATGTTTCGAGATCACACTATATTTTTCAAATTCTCACAAAACCAAATTGGTATTAGTTAGAGGAAATCCATAAACTATAAGCAAATTACTACAAACTCATAATAACTCACAATTATCCAGCACTAGACACAAATTTATCTTGATAACCACATCAATTTCCAAGCTCCAACAATTCTTTAGCCTCCTCACTCATCCATTCTTTAATCAAATCTGTCTGCAAGCAATTGCAAGAATTCCTTATAGCAAGGCAAAACTTATTTCAACATTCTTTATCAAATCTTATTACTGATCTTCAACAAATCTTCACAACATCCATAGCTAAATTCATTCAGCCATTTCGTTGAAAACGTTAAGAGCAATCTTCTGTTAAACATGTGGATGTTGATACATGTTTTGCATCTAATCCAACATTTCCTTAGACAAAAAAGAATTGCTATGTTTTTAGAAGCAAGTGCCATCTAACAGCTGCTTTGATAATTTCCTACCCCTTCATCTTTGATGAAAAGATGAAATAAATATAAAATGGTGAAAATGGTATTGGTCTGTAAGGCTATGTAATCTAATTCAAAAACTACACCATCAAACCGATTACATAAGGCTAAAAAGAATCAAGCATCGGTTTGAAAAATATCAATGGCTGGAGGTTTGATTCTAAACTTCCACTCTATTTTTTTATAGGCATGTTGTGTTGTACTTGCATACGAAAATCATATTTAAGTTTATTTATGGTTGGTATCAGAGCATGTTACACCTTTGCCTTGATGTGTTCTATACTTTGTTATATATGCAAAGACATCCGAAAAAATTTAGGAAACTTAAAGTCATATTTACGTGCTATGGTGATAATAAATATATGAAATCATTAGAAAATGGATTTCAGATAGTTTTGTGATTTGAAACATTAAATTTGGTGTTGTGAAGTCATTTGGGTTGAAAGACGAATTAAATGGACTCGGCTGAAGGTTGAAGACGATATTGAACAACATGTCGTTTGATAGAATTGATATTGCTATGCCAGAAACGACATGTCATAATATTCATTAATTTAAAACGATAGTTAGTTATATAAGAATGACATGTCGTCTCTGTACTATTTAGTCTGCATGTTGTTTGTTTTGATAAATATATATGACTTGTCATCTAATTGTTATATGTGATGATGTGTCATACATTTGTTTATGTAAATGACTTGTTCATTTTTACAAACGACATGTCATCTCTATGTGTAAGGCTTTAAGCTACGTGTCGTTTTATGTCTATTGAATTTTGTAAATTTAAATTATCATATCTTAAATTTAGGGTGTTTTTGTTACATTTGAGTTTTGGTAATACTATCCAAATTAAAACATCACTATGATAATGTCATATTAATATTTATTTACATTATTTTGATTTAGTTGTTGATGCAATGTAATTTTTATGAATAATTATGATGTGTTAAAAGATAAAATGTCAAGTGATCTAATATGATTTTAATTAATTCAAGAATAGACATATCATCCTGAATTTTGTAAAATTATATATTAGTTTTTCTGAAACACATATAATATAATGGCATTAATTGTGATTAAACATATTTAACATAATGTATTATCAACATTCATTTTCTTTTGGTAGCTACGACATGATCAATATTTAATATAATGTATGATCAATATATAATGGTATTAATTGTGATTAAACATATTTAATATAATGTATGATCAATATTTAATCGATCAACATAATATACTACTGAAATTGGACATGACCAAGGTGTATGATCAAATGTCTTGGTTTTTTATTATGTAGATGGTGAGGTGTTTTTGTTTCTATGAGCTATGAATGTCTTTTATTCAGATAGTCATTTTTGGGCCCTAGTTCTCGGTGATGGTGAATAGGGTTACCCACAAAATTTTCAATCTCATGGTGATCTTAGGCAAGATGATTTTCTTTTCCTATATTTATTCATTGTTACTACTGAGTTCCTTTCCCAAGAATTAGATTGTTTGCATCCTCAGTATCCTCCAGTGATGAGTAATATGGTGCTGAAACTGACATGAACAAGGCATAGAATCAAATGTTTTGGTATTTTATTATATAGATGCTGAGATTTTTTTTTTTTTTTGGTTTCTTTGAGCAGTAAATGTCTTTGATTTAGATAGTTATTTTTGGGCCTTATTTCTCGGTGATGGTCAATAAGGTTACCCCCAAATTTTTCAATCTCTTGGTAGTCTTAGGTAAGGCGATTCTCTTTTCCATGTTTGTTCATTGTTACTACTGAGATCCTTTCCTAGGAATTAGATCATTTGTATTCTCAGAATCTTTTTGTGTAATACTGCACGACTGCGAATATTCATATCTTTCATTTGAGTTTTGCCGGTGATATTATTATTTTTGCTAGTAAGAGCAAGTAAAACCTTCGATTTCTTATGGATTTCCTTCATCTCCATAAGGCATCTTTGGTCTAGTTCATTTTTAGGCTAAGAGCAATTTTTATATTGAAGGATTGTCTTTTCCTTCTTTTCAAGCCATTGTTCACTTTGTTATAGGTTTTCAGCAACGTCAATTTTCGTTGACTTATTTTAGGTGCCTGATATATACAGGGTGCCTCAAGATTGCTTAGTTTAATGATATGATTCGAAAGGTCAGAGATAAGATCTCCAATTAGGCTAGTCAGTTGCTTTCCTTCTATAGAAAGCTAGTGCTTCTTCTGCATGCGTTGTCCTCTATGACTTTGCAATTGTTTCATGTTCTTTAGCCATCTATGACTGTTATTTAGCATCTAGAGAGACTTTTCACTTGTTTCTTATAGAGTGATATGAATACTAGGAGACAAATTCACTGGTGTTAATGGCCATCTGTTTGTTATTCAGCTTTAAGCTTTCGGTCGTTTATAGATTTGGTTAAGGCTCTAAGCTAAATGTTTGGTGGTGTTTTGGGGACCTGCGTTCTCTATGAGATTTTTTTATAAAGTCTGGGTGTTGTAAGGGTGAGTAGCTGGGCATGGTTCAATTCTATTACCCTCTTTCTCCTCTTTGGAGATGTCTTTGTTCTATTTATCGTGTTGTTAAGCCCCATGTGCATTGGATGATTACTTATGGGGCTTGTAGGTCTTGGTATAATTGTTGGTTGGGTTTTTCCCTCCTCGATTGTTGAGTAGATTATGCTGGTTTCTATCTCTGAAGTGGGTATGGATTTAATTCGGTGCAATCTAGTGCTTGATGGTGATTTTCAATTAAGGACTGTTTGAGAGTTTATGTGTTACTTTGGGCCTAGAGATGTGGTTTTTCGTTTATATATCAGCAACATATTCTTTCTTATATTTCCTTTTCTTTTGGTAACTACGACATTATTTTTTTGGGCCACTGATGGTACTTTGTCTTGAGGGACTTTTGTATGGTCTCTTAATGCTTATATGGTCAGCCTACTGAGACTTTTAGGTATCTATTTCTCAAGTGCCTAAGAGTTAGATCGGTTTGACTCCATTTTTTATCATATTCATAGTTTGAGGTCAATTGCTTTTCTGACCACTCATCACTTACTTTTTCATTGGCCACAATGTGCCTTTCTTAGGGACATATTCGAGCTCTTTTTCCATGGTTTATTTTTTTGGCCTATTCGGAAGGCTCGTAATGCTTTTATGTTCGGTTTAGTGCCATTTTCTATAGACATTGTTATTTACAGGGCGATTTCGGATCTTATCCTTGCCAGCTTTGCATTTGGTTTTAAATCATCCAATTACACGGTGTTTAGGCCTTTCATTTTGTAGAGGGGCTGAGGGTTATTGAGCCGACTTAGAAGCTGATGGTTGCGAGTACTGCTTGGGGTGGTGAAGCTTTTGGTGGATGGGTGCTCTTAGGGTAATCTTAGGTTGTCCGCTGCTGCTGGTATTTCCATGATCATTAGGGTGTGGTTCTAATAGCTTTTGGTTATTTTCATAGGGAGCAACCTATTTTTTTATGCTGACCTGATGGATATTTGTGATTCAGAAATTGCGACTTAGTTTGGTTACTCTATACTTAAGTTGGAGTCTAATTTGCCTATTGTGGTTTCTTGGATTACTTCTCATTACTCTTTGCTGTGGGATTATGTTTGTCTTCTTGGTTGAGTCTGAGCTATATCTTTTTCTCCCTCTGTCATGGTCGGGCATGTTTACCACAAGGCTATTTCTGTAATTGACTTCATGATTAATTGGGCTTGTACTCATTAGGTTTGTTAGCATTTCATGAGTCTTCAGGGTTTGCATGTTGGTTCATCTATTATTTTTCATCTGGATTTATAGGAGATCCCTCATGTTAGGAGATAGTTTTTCTTTCTTTTACTCTTTGTTAGTTTTTTTTTTTCCCTTAAATTCTTGTTCTCTAGTGTTTTTTTATACTTTTTTATATTTCTATTTGATTTGGAGGTTTTGGTTTATGTACCCCTTTATATGTATTTACTATCTGATGATTCATATTACAGGTAAGGACCCCGTCTAACTCCACAGTAATGGTGGTCTTTGCTCTAGAAAAAAAAAACTAATACTACAATATTTTAGAAAATGTAAAAATTAAAAAAAAGTTAAGAGAGTGTTTTTATTAAAAAATAAAAAAATAAAAGCCCATTCGGAGTTATTTTCGGGAGGGTAAAAAAAGATTTTGAAAGTTGAAAGTAAATTTTAGTGTTTAGTAATTTTTTTGAAAAATCATTTTTGCCAAAATCAAGCAATGCTACAGTAGATTTTGAAAAGCTAAAAGTTTAATTTTGATAATCTGTTTTACACTTTTTATAATTCCATATATATTCTCACATGTATTATAAAAATTTAAAATTATCCTTTTTCACTAAAGAAATAAATCAAGAAATTTAAAAAGATTAATATTTTTACCAATAATATTGAGAAAAACAAAATAAAAATAAAATTTATAAAATAAAAATATTATCTTAGCTATCAATTAGTATATACATGATAAAAATATTTTACATGTGTTTTTATAAATGATTATTCTTATAGCAATTTAACCGTAAATTTTATTAAATACATATGATTGCTTTTTCATAACTCACAGTATTTTGTAAAATAGATTTTACTAAACATTTAACTGATTCTCTTCATAGTTAATTATTTCTATAGTATAGCTAATAATAATTATTTTAAAAACTATAACATAACTGGAGTAGCCTTAAGTTTTGCTAATTAAAGCTTATGATTATGAACTGTTAAGAACCGTTGGATTATACAGTAACTGACCAAAGAAGACCAAATTACGTTGCAGTCAAATGCAGCTAAGTAAACACCCAGTTCCTTATTTTTCAAAACTAAAACCCAGTTCCTTTTCATTCTATTTTATTTTAATTTTTCGGCATGTAAATTCTTATGCAAGTACTCGCTCTCGACTGAGTTGAAGCGACGCATTGCCCAGACTCACATAACTTGAAGAGTGTTTCTTGAAAAGGGATAGAGGAAGAGAGGGTAACTGCTGTTCGTGTTCTGCTTAGATGTTTGCTTTATTGCAAAGTCAAAACTGAATCAGATCCACAAGGTGAAGAGTGTGAAGAATTGAATTCGGTTTTTGGGACCTAACTGCCATCAAGAGCCTTTAGGACTTAGTGCAGATTAACTTCATTTTAGGGGTCAACTCGCAAATACTTTGCTAATGTGGCCAAAAGCCCTGACGGCTGTTATATTTTCCAGAAACATTAGTATAAGAATGGCTGTTATCAGCACGTGGTGTTTGAGGCTTTTCTTGTTCATTTCCTAGACCAAAATCAGTAATTCTTGTTTCTTTGTAAAGCTTGTGATCTCCTCTGTAAAGTGATTTTGTATATAACTATTTATTCAAAAAAAATTACTAATTTGTATGCACTTTGTTATAAGGAAATTTAACATTACCCCTACAATCGAATTACGATTAAGAGTTTCTGACACAATAATCTTTCAATAACACAATTATAATATATTGACTTATATTTTAAACAATAAATATGAATTATAAACAAAAAAATATGAATTATACTCTTATATATTAAAATAATTATTTACATTTGAAATAAAATTGATTAAAGACTTTAAATTGGTGTATAATAATACTACAATATTTAAGAAAATGTTAAAAAAAATATTAGAAAGTGATTCTTTTATAAAAAAAATTGAATTTTGTTAAATAGACGACACGATAATAAAAGGGTCGGATTAGAATTTGAGATTATTCACATAATTAAAAAATATGATAAATATATCCATTTTTTTTCTTGAATATTACATAAACTAAAATCATGCACGAAGCTAAGAACCGTTGGATTATCATACTATTGAGCAAAGAAGACCAAATTACGATGCGGTCAAAGCAGCTAAGTAAAAACCCGGTTACTTTTCATTTCATTTTATTTTTTCAATTTTCAATTGTTGATTGGTAATTAGCGTACCCATTTTATGTTCTTTTGTTTGCTTGGTTTGTGTTCACTGTTAGGGCTTTTCTAACATTCACAATCAAAGCACATTACTCTGTTCCAACGGATAAAGATCTCCAGGAAAAGAAAAAGATTCAGGAAAATCTGGTGAGTTTTGGTTTCTTTATTTCAGTCTTTAGTTTTGTTTCATAGATTCGGCCACTGTTTGGCTTCTGGGAAAGTTAAAAGAAATTGTTAAAAGGAAGAAAAGAAACATGAGGCATATGAGTATTTTTCTAATTTGTTAGTTGTTAAAGTGTGTGTTGAGAACGGTGATGTATATTTGTATTTCAAAATGTGATCGCATGTTCAATTGATGTAGCCATTAGTTTATTGTGAATTCAAAAGATTCTAGAAAATATTGTAAGTTATTGGGTTTCTTGCTTTCTATCTTTATTTTTGTTTCAGAAGATTGGTGCTTGTTTGGCTTGCGCGAAAGTAAAAGAAATTTGTTAAAATAGAAAAACAATAACAACGAAAGGAAAATCAGGATTTTGGGTATTTCTTATTTGTTTGTTGTCAATTGTTTACATGTGTGGTAAGAAAAGACATGAACATTAATCCTTTTTCAAATATTGTCATTGTTGAGATTATGTACTCTTTAAAGTATATTAATTTATTTATTTTTTAATTAATAAAATATTTGAGATATTTTCAATTGCATAAATATTTTGAGTAAAGCCATTTAATCATATTATATGTATTTATGTGATCACCATGTGGATTCATAGAAGACATAAATACATGTATCTTATGATTAAATAAATTAAGTTCACAGTTGATAAATAAAATTTGGCACTTTATTTATGTATAAACTGTAATAAATTCATTGAATGACTTGTCTTAATCATGTATAAATTTATTGATGTAGTACGACTTTATTGAACATGATCACATATGAAATTTAATTAACTTTATAATAACTGTCAGATTTATTAAATCTCATAGACATTGATTTTACTGTAATTTTAATCTGGAGTTAGTTATGATTTCATGGTTGTAATTGTTATTCCATTTGAGTTACCAATGGACACGACACACACTCGTAGTCAAGATTACCCGGTATATTGGTGGGAGCAATTATGAGTATTGGAGTTATAGATTAACAATATAGAATTTGTACAACACATCTCTTGATGGGTTTTCGGCACTTGATCATAGAATTCTCTGACTAGAGTGTGTCAACATATTTAATATGTTGAAAATGATCATTAAAGAAAACCAGTAAGTATCATGAAATAAGATGTACTTAAATTGATTGGACAGTTGAGATATCAATTTAATTAATAATGTGGTACAAAGGATTGTACAGTAAAGAAATCAATATGACTTGGGACGAATTATTATTCGAGCATACAATTATGGAGGTCAATTCCAATCTTATAGTGGAGTAGAGTTGGAATTAAATGATTAGGCTTGTTCATTTACAAGCTTAATTGTTGCAGCCACTATTGTATATTCCTAAATGATCTCTGTGTTAGCTCATTTAATTGACTGCGCCGCTATTGGATTAATAAGCTTTACAAGGTGAGCCCCTATGACAAGAAGAAGTAACATA
Organism: Atalantia buxifolia; assembly: GCA_030444775.1. NCBI lineage: Eukaryota > Viridiplantae > Streptophyta > Magnoliopsida > Sapindales > Rutaceae > Atalantia > Atalantia buxifolia. The sequence goes on from CM059839.1 coordinate 13,634,511, forward strand.
ACTTTTGGTTTTATTATTTTTTAACTTAAATCAAATTTGATTTAATAGAATTAAAAAAAATAAAAATATGGAGCCTAGGGTTTCCACTAAATAGGGATATAAAATGGATTGTTTTCTCCCAAAAGAAAGAGAGGCCACATTATACAGATCAGAGAAAAAGATTTTTTTCTCTAATTTTGAGAGAAAAATTTTCTCCTGTTAGTTGCTTTTAGTGGTAATAAAGGTGCCCACACGTTAAGTACAAATCAAACCTAAGTCATAACCCAGAAGATTATTTAGTGACAGATCATGATCTAACAAACGTGATAGTGACAGATTGTGATCTAACAGCCGTGGTGGTGACGGATTATGATCTGGGAAGCCTGGATTAATTTCAATTGTTCATCTTCTCGGATTGTCAGAGTATGATTTTCTATATTACGTATTCCTATATATCATATGAGACCAATCCTAAAGTTTTTATAAAAATTTAAAAAATATTGATTTTAATCCAACAGTCACATGTTCTATTGATGTTGACATTTGTTATTGTTGAATTCAAATATGAAATAATGTGTATGGTTATTGTCCAACCAATGTTTAGTAATATCTGCATGTATTAGTTATTGTTACCATATAAGCCTAGAGTGAGTCTCTGATGCCTCAGTTTACTTGTAACATGAATTTGGTGGTCATTAGTTACTTTTATGCTTGTTCTTATTATTAATTCATTTAGCAAGAAAGGAACTTATAATTTGCATAGGCATTTTAGGATTAAAGTTAAAGGTTTCACTATACTTGCTTAAGTTAAACTTGCAATATTGTGTCATTGTATATGATGATTTTTTATTTACAAAATGTGACGATATCCAAATGTTTTAGAATAGAGGTGGTAGCAATTCATTGAGTATAATATCAATAAGTGATCTAAAATAGTTTTGTGAATTAATTCTTGTCAATTTTCTTTTTTCTTTTTTTTTCATTATGTAAACTCATCTTTTAGAAAATGGATAATTTTGGGAATCTGAGCAATGACATTTCGTCGAATATTTTCTGCCACTTGCCGATGAAGTACTTTTTTGGCTAAAATGTGTGTAAAAGGTGGCAATAACTTATATTCGATCGCATTTTCAGCATAGTCCAGTCTCATAGGAGTGTACTAGTATCAAGATTATTCTTTGAACATATAGGATTGCACTTTAATCGTTAGAATTTATGGTACCATGATGATTCCAAAGGTATTATCTTTATTTCTATTGAGATTGTAGTTGATGGGAACTTAGTCTTCAGTTTTCTTCTTGAGGATGTTATGGTATTGACCTCTTGCAATGAGATTATTTGCTGTTATTCAGTCGCAAGTTTTATCTCAATCTGGCAAATGTAGACCTTGGCATCCACCATCATCAACAAAAAGCCATCTTTAAAGACCAAAGGATCAATTTGTGAACTCAAGTCTCTCACCGTCTTAAGTAAATTGTGGACATAGCTTTGATCTTCTTCCCCCAACTCCCATATAGGCTTTGAGTATTTAAGTTTCCATTTGTATTTGACATAATCCTCTAAATACCAAACCTTCAACACTAATTCAGTAATTGTAAGACAATGTAGATGTGAAACGACGTGCCCCGCAGCCCCAGGGCGGGTCTATCTAACCTCATCTAATCGAATCGATATAAATTTAATATCTAAGATAATAATCAAATTAGTAAAGATTCTGCCGAAAATTCGGCAGAGTCTCCTTTGTAAATGTAACAATCCCAATCTGCAAATATATAAAGTAGACACTCCCAAAATAATTCACTATACAACAAACTGCAGTAATCAACATCCTCAATTTATTTTTAATCCCAAAAGAATAATATAACAAAATTATACAATCTCAAAAGAACAAGATAACCAAAGTATCCTAACAAAAAATCACCTATATCTCTAGCACCATCATGTGGCCAAGACTCAAAATATATCTACAGTCGCTGGGTCGGTCTGGTATACTTGCAACCTCCTGGTGGGAGGGAGGGAATATAATAAAAACGGAATGAGTATAAAACTCAGTGAAAGTCAGTGAGTGGATATTAGTTTTTTTTATAAAATTAATTCTTACTTTAAAAGAAATAATCATATCATTTCCAAACACGATTTTATCAAACTATATGCGAGAAACCAATAATAAATCATTTAACATTTAAATCATATTTCTAACCATGAAAAGCATATATATAATATCGTACCAAATAATCATGGAAATCATATCACAATATTCAATCTGAAAATCATCACCAAACAAGTAACCAGGGGAATAATCTCATATCTGGACCTCGACGGACGAGCAATCAGGGAACCATCATGCCCCGGAGCTACAACGGATAGACGGAGAAATACCATCTCATATCTCATCATATCTATGCATGCATAACTGGTCCCCAAAAGACAAAGCGCCCAAGCACACGGCCCAAAGCCTCTGTGTGTGCTTAGACGGGCCCCAAAGACCTATATCATATCTGTATTCTTATATCTCATTTGTATTACCATATCTCATCTGTATCATCATATTTCAATATCTATCTGTATCTCATATCCGTATTTCTGTAATCATCTGTATCTCAGTATCTGTCTGTGTCTCATATCTGTATCACTGTAATAATCTGTATCTCAATATCTGTATCACTGTAATCATCACACTGCATGCATATGCCCCCAAAAGACAAAAGCGCCCAAACACATGACCCAAAGCCTCTATGTGTGTTTAGACGGGCCCCAAAGGCCTTTCATCTCATATCATCTGTATCGCTATATCTAGAGGGGATGGGTACTGTCTAATGCTTTTAAAAACAATCTCTATACTCATGTATATGAACATATAATCATATTTGAAATCTCATTTCCTTTTTATTCAACATATCTCAAATTCACTCAATTCTAATATCATGCATTTATTCAAAAATAACAATAAAGTCACATCGCATTGAAATCTACTTTTCTCGTCTTTAAAATACTATCATATTCCATTTAAAGTCGATACGGAAAATCATTGACCAAACATTTTAATATAACATCAATGCATATATAAAATCCATTTCGAGAAAATCATTAAATCCGAATATTCAAAATACTTATTTCGCAAATATACTTTACTATCATAATCACTATGAAAATAAGTTTGTATATTCCACTCATAGTGACGGTGTTCACGCTCGCCTATCGCCCAGGTCCACAGATCGTTCCTCGCTCGCGAATCCTCCTAAATCAAGGAAACGACATAATTATTTTCCATAAATCGGAATTACAACTAAATTTATGCAATAAACACGAAACGAACATCTATCCATAATTCACAACTCTCGTATCGGTAGAATTACCAAAATACCCTCAAATTCGTAAATTATTAAAATTCTCCAAAATCGTAAATCACCGAATTACCCTCGGAATCGTAATCGTAGCCAATCCTAAATTTCAAGAATTACTAAATTATCCACAGGCTCAAAAATTACAAAATCGCCCTCAAAATGTGAAATTACTGAATTGCTCTCGTCGGTCAACAGTGACCGGAATTTGGTCAACACTGGCCGGAAAGCTCAAGTCTGAAAGTTCCCATCACACTGAATCTAATGGTGCCGACAGAGAGCTCCCACGCACGGCAACGACGCCGGAATCTAGCTCGGCAGACGCGAAATTCCAACAATTGACCGGCTATGAAATAGTAACTCCCGGTGGCAATGGATGGTCGAAAATGGAAGAGAGAGTCGTGGGGAACAAAATGCAACCGGTGATGTCACCCAAAACCAGCGAAATGCACAGCGGGGATGATGGGTTTTGGCCGCGGTTTTTCGAGCTTCAAACGACGGTGTTCCAGTCGGTTTCCGACAACAAGGACGGCAGGGGTATGATGGCCAGTCTTCAAGCTTCAGATTGGTATCAAGCTCGGCCAGAGTGATGGCCGGAATCGCGAGATATGGCCGGGTCACGTTCGCGGGTCGGGTCGGGTTTTTGGGTCTGTTTTTGGTAGCTTCTCTCACCCACATGTGTGTGTATTTCCTGTATCTAGCTTCCATTTTATTTACTTTTAACCGCCTCTTTTTTTTTTCCAAGTGTTACAAGATGACCATTAGATTCCTCAATATATGACTCAGTAATCAAAAGAACGTTGCTATTGTAAAAGTAGATTGGAGAAAAATAATGACATTTTTGTTAGAGGAATCTTACACTGGTCGAAAGATGACCATGAAATCCTCTCATTCAATACAAAAAATGAGAAATGCCATATAGTTTACCAGCAAATCTCGAATTGATATCATATAACATTTTTCAATTTATGTATCGAATAAGAGGATTTCATGGTCATTTTTCAACTAATGTAAGATCTCTCTAATAAAAATGTCATTATTTTTCTCTAATTTGCTTCAACAACGGCAACACTCTTTTGATGACTAAGTTATGTATTGGGGAATCTAATAGTCAAATGTATTGTTTTACAGTTATTGAATTCGTGTTGAAGGTCTGGTATTTAGAGGATTATTTCGAATTCAAATGAAAATTTAAATATTCAAAGCCTATGTAAGAGTTGGAATAAGAAGATCAAAGCTACTTCCTTAATTTATTTGAAATGTTGAGAGACTCAAGTTCATGGATTGATCCCCTGGCCTTTAAAGATAACTCTTTGTTGATAATGGTGAATCTCAAGTTCTATATATGTTAGATTGAGACAAACCTTATGGCTGAACAACAGCAAATGAGCTGATTACAAGAGGTCAATATCATAACATCTTAGGGAAGGAAACTACAGGCTGAGTGCCTACCACCTCCAATCTCAATAGAAATATAGGTAATAGCTTTGGAATCGTCATGGTACCATAAATTCCAACGATCAAATTGAAAGCCTGTATGTTCAAAGAATAATCCTAATACCGGTACACTTTTCTAAGACTGAACTATGTTGAAAATGTGATCGGATATAAGTTGTTGCCACCCTTTACTTGAAATGGTGAAAGACTCAACTTCATTCTTTGATCCTTTGATCTTTAAAGATGGCTCTTTGTTGATGATAGTAAGTGCTAAGGTCTGCATATGTCAGATTGAGGCAAACCTTGTGACTAAAGTTTTCTCTATTCCTATTTTATTAAGTTCTTCCATAGAACGCGTTATTGTGGTTCAACATTCTCTAAGCTCGGTTCCTTTGAAATTGGCGTAGATTGGAAGAACTCGTGATGTTGCTGGTTTATACAGGTATTGTGTAGCTATGAAAGATATGAGCAGCTTTTGAGGAATTCTTTGTGTAACCAATTAACACCGTAAAACTTGATTTAATGCATATTGACTTCAGTATAGTTTTCTCTTCTGAGTCATTTGGATCATTGATGTGCATACGCTGGCAGTTTAGCTTAATAGTTTTTTCATCGTATTCTCTCGTATGATTAATGTGGTAGTTGTTATGCTTTAACTTGTTGGTATTTCCCTCTGCTGATACTAATCAGGGTAAGGACCCTATTCAGAATTGTTATCTCCCAAATCAATGCCTAAATCAACCTTAAGCTTGAATTATCAATAAGCATATTGAGATTATTTGAGCTAAACTCACTTAATTAAATTAAATTTACAATTCTACATAAACAATTCTACATTTTCAATACACAAAAAGCTAGTTCGTAATAAAGATGGATAACTTGAAATTGTTAATACCCAAAATACTAGAAATGTATCACATCAAAAATTGTAGAACGAACAGATTTAATTAGAATAAAGCATTTGGCAAAAACAAATTGTATCATATTGTCAGTTGTGAAAAACTCTAAGTTAACCAACAAAAGCTAGGGATATGAGTAAATAAGAAATTATAGCGTGACCACCTACCTCCTTATGCCTCTGAAAAGAAGCAAATGTTCTTCCTCCACAAGGACCACATATAAAGCATGAGCACTCCCATGCTTATTAGCAGCAATATTGTGAAGTAAACAAGCTCATTGTAATCAGCACCCTAGGAAAATAATGTGCGTCATATTAAGAAATGAGTTGTGTTAAACATCAAGAAGGGCCAGAGAATACTGAGAGAAACGGCAACTTTGTGCTGCTGTTTCAGCTTCTCTCTCTCTTCATTCTAATAATTTATTATTATTAAAAATATAAAAAGGGAGAAAATGACAAAAGACAGCCTACATCTACCGAATCCCCATCACTCCATCACTGTCTCTCTCTCTCCCCCTCTCTTGACGTTCATCCTCTCTTCGGCTTCTCCACTCTCTCCAGCCTCACTCTCTCTATCAAACCACTTGAAAAATGAGCAAAGGGGGTTCTTAGCCTTGGCAACTCTCATACTTTCAAGATTTAGAGTATGATTCCAATACAAGCTATTTAATTAGCATTGGGATTCGATTCATTTGTTCTTCTAATTTAATAGGATAAAGAATTTAATTGGAGAAATGCCATTAATATCATAGAAGCATATATATTGTTTTGATTTAAATATTGATTTTTTTTATTGTTAAAAAAAAAAGAAAATAGGAAGCCAAAATCCTAGCCTTATGTTTGTACTTTTACTTTTCTCTTAAACATTATAAAAATTTAAAGAAAAATGCTTAGAATGGCAAGAGACTGATGCACGTGATGGGTTGTCTTATGTCGTTATCTCCTTTTATTTATTTTTAAGAATAAAAATTATTAAAATGGCGAGAGAGAGAGAGAAGCCAAAACGGCAGCACAAGCTGTCGTTTCCCTCAGCATTCTCTCGCAATTCTTGATGGTAAGCATTTTCTCTCAGCATTCTCCTGCTAGATTCCTAATTTGTTAATGCTGTTTGAAATGTTGACCAAAGAATGTTGATAGGATAACATGCACCCTGTCCAATCCCACCACATGCATGGACACAAATTAATATAAGAAAAATATACAAAGGCTAGAAATTAAATAGGAGAAAGAGTATCAAAACCATGATTGCAAATCAGTAGTCCTACAAGCACATGTACTAAAAAAATTAAGAAATAATTTCTAAACTTAAAGCATAAGACATAGTCTGCAAAGTAAATAACGCTAGAGAAAAAGAACAAATGTTCACCATTGGACACAATAATATTCCTCAAATAGAATGCTTGACCAAGTATGCAACTAATTTTCTACATGTCTAAGAATGAAAAAACAATTGAACTATCATGTGCATCACATAATATATGCATGGAATCCAAATGTTCTAAGCTGGATTCTTAGTTTTTTCCTCAAAATTCTTCATTTGGTTTCTTTCCCATCAATCGCTGAGCTGCACTTTTTGTTTGTATACCAGTGTCATTCTCAGTTCTTCTTCCAATATTTTACTGAAGAAACGAAGTTCAATTACCAAACATAATGGCTTATTTTAACAAGATCTATCAAGATGATACAATACTCTTTACCCTAAAAAATCTAGACAATAAAAAATCCATGAAAATGCTTAGAGCAGTAGCAAATGATGAAATAATGACTAAAACATGGAAAAGAAGTATCAACAAGTTCATCGAAGATGTCATCATTACCATTAGTTAGTTCCCATGAAGAAAATACTTACAAAATTTATCAATGAGAGATACTAGCAAGAATGAGATTTAGCGTAAACAAATGATCTCTGAAAAAAAATCATTATACCATATAAATACACAGCAATGATACCTTCCATTTCCTTTTTTGCATTTTGTGCTTAACTCAATTAGTTGATTTATATTCAAAGACTAACAAACCTTTTGACAGCTAGAAACAATATATTGGGTAACACACACACACCCGCCTAATTGACCTCTTACTTTCCCTGCTTGAGGCCAACCAACTAAGCTATTCACTTGAGGTATCTTCAAGAATAAATTATCTCCTAATACAAAATGTAAATGTACAGCAATCTAAATGTGTGACACATGAATAAAGCTGCAATAATTGTTTACTACCACCTCTTTTCAAGCCTACCATGAATGAAATAATAAATAGAATTAGGATATAAATGATATCTTAATGAATACCTATGATACCCAAGTATTAATATGCTTGGAAGTTAGAACATAATGACTGATGTCTGAAGGCATTTCAAAATGTGAAAGAACGAAGGTTGAAGACTTTGCAAAAATTCTGTTGTTCAAATATCAGAGCTGATATAATTCAACCATGAAATCGTGCACGATAAAGTTTCATTACAATAGAACAAACACAAGTAATCAAAATGACCATAATAGACATAATTGGGCCTGAACGGGTCAAAATGCATTAATATCCTTACTTTCACAATCTGAAGTCTTAAAAGTTCAACACAGCTAAACATTTTAGAAATGTAAAAAAAGAAATGTAGAATCAGAGATGTAAAAGAAACATCTCAGGGAACAACAGTATTCAGCCATCAACAAAGAAGACAGATAATGTAGTTAGTTTGTTCAATTTAATCATGCTCCTCTTCTTCTACCAATTCCTTTCATTTAAACAACATAAATGCATAAGTATTATGCATTCATTCAACTAATCAATACATAATATAATACTCAAAACAATAAAGGCCTAGAAAATTAGTTAATAAGGAGAAGTGTTTGTTAATGGGGTCAAAACAGGAGTGCTCGTTACAGTATTCTCATATTCTAATTGTCCAATTCAACAAATTGGTCCTCGAATTTGATCCATTAGGGCATGTTTGGCAGCCAACACAGCAAACATTCTTACTAATATATATATATATATATATATATATTGAGAGAGAGAGAGAGAGAGAGATGTTCCAATTCGAAATTTTAAAGTGTGAGAAAGTTTAGCAAAATGCATAAATCGTGCAGTTTATGCGCCTTATCGGTTTTGGATCTTAAAGTATGGAAAAGATCCAGAAAAGCTTTAAAACCTTGGAGTTTAATAGCATCATGAAATAATGCTTTAAAACTGCACGGTTTTAAAGTTTTTCCTGACTTTCCCACACTTTAAAATTCTAAATTGGAAACTTTCTAATATGTATATATGTGTGGGTGTGTCCACACACAAACACACTAGCTTAATGTTCAATTCTTGTAGTCAGGGCTGCAAAAATGTGGCACTTATTGTTGACAGTGGTGGAGATAATTTTTCGATCAATCATCTTACGATAGTGTAGGTGGTATCATTCATGCATGTCAGGACTAAGTTTTGTGAAGATGTTTCATTTTCTCTTCTACGATTCATTGCCCTCAAAACAAATGAAGGCGTGCATGACACAGTTTAATGTTAATGATTCATTTTTATAGACTTGCTTGAGGATGAAGTTATGATAATTTTTTTAATTTCTCTAGACAACTTGATTCCCAAATGAATATTCTACTATATTTATACTGATTCATGTCAACATGTTGCTTCACTAGAAGATGTGTACTCTTTGGAAACTTAAATTGATTCTAGAAAATTTTGAAATTTGAAGTCTTTTTTAGCAAACAGTTGGGCTGTTTTACTGCTTGACACATTTGACATAATTTGAAACGGATGGCAAATTAGACTCTCAATTTTTCAAACTTGCTTATAACCATAAAGTGGTCAAGAAATACTGAATGCGTTTTTCTCTTTTTTGAAAAAAAATATATATATTTTTTCACCCCTTTTGGTTTTTCTGCTAGAAGCTTACAAGCTTTCTATTAATTTTCTGGGTTCAGTGCTCAATCAAGTTACAGGATCTTATTCGAGATTCATTCTTCCTCTTCATTATTAGTTGTGAGTGCTATAGTGTGTAGTCTTTGGTGGGGCTTTGTGGGGAAAAAAAATACTAGGTTTAATAATTCCTTCACATCTCGACCGATCCCAGTTGGTCATGGATAAGAATGTCTATTATAGGTAGGGACGTGGGGTAGGTTAAGCCATTAATCACCTGTTAATACAATTACGCAATTATAACAAGCTCGATTTATAATATTCTACAAACTTAATTAATTTATTTTATCGGCAGCCAATGTAATTGTATTGATCTTATAATATTCTCCAAGCTTATTTAAGTTTAATTACCCAAAACACCAGACCTGAATCATATGGAAAAATTGCGAAGTAGGGAGTGATAAGGACAAGTCACAAGCAACAAATATGGTAGCTTGTATTGCTATGGCAAGAGGATTTTCAACACTGCGTCTAAGCCATAATTAATGCAAAATATAGCAGCACATGTTATGGAGGATTCTTCACAACGGCTAGTTGATTATTATAATTATTGTAAATATTGTCTTTCCTTTTACAGCATCTTGATGGTCTTTATATATTTGTAAAATTCAAGAATTGAACATAAGACAAAAACAATTATTATTCTCACCATATTTTCAAGCATCTCAAATATTTTTATGGTATCAGAGCTCATGGCTTCTAGTTCAAATTCAGAACCATCCCTATCCCTTCAATCTTTCCATCAGTGTTCGAGTTTGGTTCCAATAAAACTCAACACCGAAAATTAGCTTCTTTGGAGTTCTCAAGTTCAACAACTTATATTTACCCTTGGGTTAAATCATCATATAGTTGATGCTAAGACTCCACTGAAGATGATAGAGCAAGATGGGAAGGAGATAAATAATCCAGATTTTCTCCTGTGGAAAAATAATGATGGACTTCTCACAACTTGGCTTAGAAGTATAATGAACGAAGATGTGTTGAGCATGGTTATCGGCTTGCAAATGGCTCGCAAAATCTGGCTCACGGTTGAAGAAAACATGCTGCCTGCAACTAAGGAGCAAGAAACATGGCTAAAAGATAGCCTTTATTCTCTAAAGAAAGGATCTTCCAAGCTTGATGAATTTCTTAAGAAATTCAAGGGCCTTTGCGACAAGTTGGCAGCCATTGGAAACCAATGAACGATGATGACAAGATTTTTCAAATTGCAAGAGCCTTAGGACCCAAATACGCTGACTTCAAAACTACAATGCTCACTAAACCTCCATATCCCAGCCTTAAGCAATTCATCAATGCTCTTCAAAACCATGAGCATACTGTGATCATAGAAAAAGATGAAGAAGCTAGACTTGGCACAAATCAAAACCAAGCCTTCTTTGGTCAACATGGAAGAGGAAGAAATCAAAGAGGTGGAAGACCTCCATACCGGGGCAGAGGATCTCAACGCAACTCAGGTGGTAGAAATTACCCTAACAACTACAACAATTACAATGGCAACAACCGTAAACCACAACAGCAGCCTTAAAAACCAAATAAAGAAAATAATACCTCAGATCAAGAAGTTATTTGCCAAATCTGTCACAAACGCAAACATAGTGCTGCTGAATGTTGGTACAGATACGACTATGACAATGAAGAGGATCCACAGGCCCTAGCTGCCATGAATCTTCAAGAAAATAATGATCAACAGTTCTATATGGATTCTGGAGCAACATCACACATGACAAATAACACAGGTAATCTTGATCATGTAAGGCTGTATAGAGGTAATGACAAAATAATTGTCGGCAATGGTCAAGATTTAAATATTTCACACATTGGTTCTGCTTCTTTAAATACAAATCATGGTTCTTTACACTTAAATAATATTTTAGTTGTTCCAAAACTCAAAAAGAATCTCTTATCAGTTGGACAACTCATTGATGATATTAAATGTGTTTTTGAATTTAACTTTGATGGTTTTATTGTGAAGAGCAAGGAAAACAAGGTTCTGGCAAAGGGGAGTAAGCAAGGGAAGCCATACACATTGGAAGGAGACTTTCATGCTGCCTTCAGCGCTATTCAAGGAGAATCTAGCGGTTTTAGTTTATGGCACAAGAGGCTTGGCCATGCCAATCCTAAAATCTTGGAGGCCTTAAAACACAATAATTTTATTGACTTTTCTAGTTGGTCTAAAGCACCCCATATTTGTGTTTCTTGCCAATTAGGCAAGAGTTGTAGGAAATCTTTTAATTTATCTAATAATAAAGCAGATTTTCCTTTACAGAAAGTGCATTGTGATATATGGGGTCCAGCTCCCATTACTTCTACTCAACATTTTCGTTACTATGCATTATTTGTAGATGATTACTCACGTTTTAGTTGGTTATATCCCTTAAAACAAAAATCTGATTTCTTTGAGTGCTTCTTGAAATTTCAGAAACAAGTTGAAAATCAATTGGACAAAAAAATCACAATATTTCAAAGCGATGGAGGAGGGGAATTTACTTCTACGGCCTTCATCAAACATCTTGAAAATTGCGGCATCACAAGACAAATTTCTTGTCCATACACTCCGGAGCAAAATGGTATTGTTGAGAGAAAACATAGGCACATCAATGAGACAGCCTTGACGATGATGTTTCATGCTTCTTTGCCACTCAAATTCTGGGTGGATTCTTTTCTTGGAGCCACTTATATCATTAATAGGCTGCCTCTTTCACCTTTAAAAAATAAAAGCCCTTATGAAATTCTTTTCAAGAAATTACCGGAATATAGAGGGTTAAAAGTCCTAAGTTGTAGATGTTTTCCTTATCTTCGGGATTATAGTAAAACAAAATTTGATAAAAAATCATATCCATGTGTTTTCATAGGCTATAGTCCCCTCTATAAAGGATATCGTTGTCTACAACCTGAGACTAATCGTGTATATATATCAAGGCATGTTGTATTTGATGAAAATTATTTACCATTCAAAAAATTAACTTCATTTTTTAATGTGCAGGAACATAGTACATTGACCACCTTCCCTCAACAAGACGAGTGGCTCCCAAAGAATTCTCCCAATTGTGAGAATTTTAATAATTCACGTGCTGTCAAAGTAAACAATTGTAAAGGCGCTACAATATCAACACCACATGTGCAATTCATACCCCACAAGGACGTGAACTTTGACAACAACTCAAACGTCACTTCTCCAATTATTTCAGATTTCCCACAAGACAATTTAGAGGACAATTTGAATACTTCTTCTATTAATTCAGCAACTCCACATGACAAGTCAGAAGGAATTCCAAATATTTTGGAATCTCTACATGCAATGCAACCTTTGACTACAGATGATCCAAATTCTAGTAGTTCACATGATGCAACTGAACCAACCAATTTGTCCAGAAATACAGACAACAGCTCTGCCACAAATTCACAACCAGATTATCCTGACATATCCAATCGCTTATTTGTGGAACTTAAGATACCAAACACGGCTACAGAACCACAAAGCCTCAATACTTATCCCATGATGACACGCAATAAACTCAAACAAAATCCTAAGTTATCCCTTCAAACCAGCCACAGTAGCCAAATTGAACCTAAAACACTCAAAACTGCCTTAAAGAATCCACTTTGGACTCAAGCTATGAAAGAAGAGCTTCAAGCATTGCATCAAAATCAGACATGGGTCCTTGTGCCGCGGCCTAACAATGTTAATGTCATCGAATCGAAGTGGATATATCGTATCAAATACAGAGAAGATGGGACCATTGATCGCTATAAAGCTTGTTTAGTTGCCAAATGATTCACACAGGTTCCCGGAGTCGACTTCGATGAAACCTTCAGTCCTGTTATAAAGGCTACAACTATTGGCCTTATCCTTGCAATTCCTGTAAGCTCAAAATGGCTTATCAAGCAGTTGGATGTTCGCAATGCTTTTATTCATGGACTATTAAAGGAGACTGTCTACATAGGCATTGAAGTTCAACAATTCAAGCATGGCATCTTGCTATCTCAAGCGAAGTACACTAAAGACCTTCTTTCCAAGGCAAGAATGCAGGATTGTTCTCCTATCAACACGCCAATGGCTATATGATCAATACCATGTTCGGATGATAATGAACCTGTGGATGCGACTAAATATAGAGGCCTTGTTGAAAGCCTTCAATATCTCACCTACACAAGACCCGATATCACATTCGCTGTCAATCGAGTCTCTCAACACTTCCAAGCGCCAACAAAAGCCAACCTCAAGGAAGTGAAAAGGATCCTTCGTTACCTTAAAGGTACCCTTGACTTTGGCCTTAGATTTTTGTCTCAAAGCTCTCTCAAGCTCTATGCCTTTTCCGATTCCGATTGGGCTGGATGTCCGATAACAAGACGAAGTACAACAGGGTTTTGCATTTATCTTGGAAGCAATTGTATCTCTTGGAGCTCCAATAAACAGCACACAGTCTCTCGCTCAAGTGCCGAAGCCGAATATAGGTCCATGGCCTCTGCCACTGCCGAGTTAACATGGCCCACATATCTACTTAGTGACATTGGGCTATGTATTCCGAAAGCACCCACACTTCTCTGTGACAATTTAAGTGCAATACATATGACTAAGAACCCAGTGTTTCATGCTAGAATGAAACATATTGAGCTTGACGTCCATTTTGTTCGTGAGAAGGTTGCTAAAGGGTCATTATTTACATGATATGTGCCTTCTCATCTTCAGATTGCAGACACGCTTACAAAACCTTTGGGGAAGCATCAATTTCTCATGCTACGAACCAAGCTAGGCGTTCATTGCATGTCACTGCCTAGCTTGAGGGGGGCTGATAAGGACAAGTCACAAGCAACAAATATGGTAGCTTGTATCGCCATGGCAAGAGGATTTTCAACACTGCGTCTAAGCCATAATTAATGCAAAATATAGCAGCACATGTCATGGAGGATTCTTCACAACGGCTAGTTGATTATTATAATTATTGTAAATATTGTCTTTCCTTTTACAGCACCTTGATTGTCTTTATATATTTGTAAAATTCAAGAATTGAACATAAGACACAAACAATTATAATCTCACCGTATTCGAGCATCTCAAATATTTTTAGGGAGCACCCATATCCGCTCTCCAATTTGGAAAACTTGTCAAGTATGTCACTACGTTGAATATATTATTTGTTCCTAGATTGCACATTCACACTTTACGCCTGGGTGCTATATGATGTAGCAACCATTATTCCAGTCAAAGATATCTTGAAGGTAGACATGTGCATTCTAGGAACAAATATAGCACCCTTTAAACCTAAGCAAAGTATATTACAATATATGTTTACAAGGTTGGAGTCTTTTTGGCATAGGCAATAGGGCTCTTCCAGGAAAAAATAATAATAACTAATAAATAAATAAAAGTAAAAAGTAAGAAAGATTAGGAGATCTTTCAGATAATTAACCACTCAAAGTCCCACAATGCATTCCACAACCCAAAAGAGGTCGGCTGGCTAAATATAAAAGATTGTTAGTTAGAAGATTGTGTGCCACATGAATTCAGCAATTGATAATTCAATTACATCGATCAAAAAGACAATCCGTGCTTGTTTCAAACTCTATATAGAAATATAAAAATAATCTTTGATCAATAAATAATTTAATTTAATTGAGAAGAAAGTATTATTTTACAAAAGAAAAAATTGCATCCTATTTAATAAAAACTGTTATATTAAAAAAAAGTAGGAAAAGAAACTGATTCTAAGACTTTGCCACAAGAGTGGCATTAGGTAATTGGCCATTATAACTTATCCCAGAACATAATAAAAGAAAAATTAATTGTGTGTCTTTGAAGATTTATAGCAACAGCAAACCCCAAATACGTTATGGTAAACAGACAAACCTAAATAGGTTATTAAAACTCTGTGAATTGAATAAATAAATAAATAATGAATCCAGAAAAGAACAGTAATAATAATCGTAATGATCGAAGCGAAAGCAATTCCGAATCGAAGAAAAAATCCATCAAATGAATCTGTACAGTGAATCACATTGATTAAATTAGATAAAAAAATGACAATTAAAGAAATAATACCTTATTGACGAAACATGTTAGAAACGAGATGAAGGTTGCAGAATTAGGTAAGAGATGATTAGATGAAGAAGCAATCAAATAGTAATGGTTATATATACATATATATATATATATACAAAAAAAAAGGTAAAAGTAAAAAGTAAAAGAGGCAGAGAGAGTTTTAGCCTAATGATATTAAACATAGATATAGAGAAATTACTTTACGTTTAGTTTTAATAGTAATTGACATTGACCTTTAACCGCATAATACAAATGCCGTGATAGATGTGTAATTAACGGCATATATATTGTATGCCCTTAAAAAACTTATAATTAACGACAATAATATTTAACCCGTCAAATGTTGTTTTTGTGGCAATTACTCTTTGTCCACCGTTAAAAACAAATCGACTTTCATATTCAACAGCAGGTAAAACAAATCTGCTGTCCATTTATGTTTTTAACAACAGATATTTTAGACGAGTAATGATAGGGTTACAAATTTTTGTACAAACTTATTTTGTACAAACTGATTTGGCATGATAAAATTAGTTAAATTAAATATCTCTTGACTCACATGATTTATTTTCATTATTTTATATTTTCATTCAACCAACGAATTGATACCACATCAGTTTGTACAAAATAAATTTATACAAAAATTTATAATTGTAACATCACTCATTTTAAACATGACTTTACTTACTTTTAACAGCATTTTTTAATTACCTGTTATGGAAACCCTGTCGTCAAAAACTGCTTTTTTTGTAGTGTTCTAGAAAATTTTGAAATTTAAGTCTTTTTTAGCACACAGTTGGACTGTTCTGCTGCTTGACACATGTGACATAATTTCAAAGGGAGTTAAGTTTGTTTACTCTTTCTTCTTGCTCCAACTCTTTGCTGTTGCTATAAATGTTAACGCCACAAAGGAATAAACTTGGTTAGTTGTCTATTAGCAACAAAACCTGAAATCACAAATAATTGAAATTGAAACTGAAACAGAAAAATGAAATGATGCTAAACAGCAACAGCGGCAACCAGAAACTGCAGCAACAGCAAGCAAGCAGCAGCAGAAACAGCAAGCAAAAATAGCAAGCGTAAAGCACAACAACAAAGAAGAACCTAGGAAGCAAAAACAAAGAAGAAGAACAAAGAACAACAAGAAGAAACAGCAAGCAAACCCGAGGCTGTCAAACCGGTGTCCTTAAAAAGCAGTTAACCACCTTTGGTATGCTTTAGGTCTGTTGGTTTTGTTTCCAGATACAACAGTGCGAACAAATCATTAGCCACGAACAGGTTTGTTTGTTCGGCGAAACTGATTCAAAATTCGACCAGGAAAACCAGAAGGAGGAAGAAGGAGAAGGAAGGAAGAACAGTTTGCTTGTGATTTCCAGTGTGATGAAAACAGAAGAGGGACTGCCTTTTTATAGTCATGTGGGTGTGTAAAAATGACTCTGCAGTGAATTTGAAATTCAATTCATGCTTTCATTTAATTAGTAATGATCATTTTAAATTCAATTCATGTTGTATAACAGCCATTTTGAATTCAATTCAAGCTATTTAATTCGTATAACAGTCATTTGAATTAAACAAAATTGAATTCTCGGTTTTAATTACATAACAGCCAGCATAATGAGGAAGCTGTTACAAGTTCTTTGAATTCAAACTGTTATTTTAAAAATTAAAAAGAGAATTAAAAACGTGCCATGCAAGCTTGGACGATTTTGGGCTGACATTCGCGTACGCAGGACGCGCGGGCGCACACGAGTTCAACCGAATCGGTCTTGGATTCGCACCCCCCCTGCGCATGCGCGTGTGGAGAGAGCCTTTATCCATAATATTCTTGCTCATGCATAGTTGAGTGTTTACATATAAACACAAACTCCTAGGCTTATTTTTCCCATGTGGGATAAGCTCATTCCCTTTTAAATTTCCAACATCATGGGTGCACCTTGTGAGACAATTTCTCATTCACCCATGCACCATTTTGAGTAAACAAATATATATTCTTTAAGTATTTACGGAGTATAATCCGTACATCTCAAAATTTTCCACTTTCGATAAGTGGGACCCACTCAAAATGTGCCCTTAAAATGCTATTTTTCCAACAATAAATATTATAAGCTCGATTTATAATATTCTACAAACTTAATTAATTTATTTTATCGGCAGCCAATGTAATTTTATTATTGATCTTATAATATTCTACAAGCTTATTTAAGTTTAATTATCCAAAACACCAGACCTTCATCACATGGAAAAAATGCGAAGCAGGGAGCACACATATACGCCTTCTGAATTGTGTTAATTGGAAACATTGCATTAATTTATTTTGCCTTCTGAATTTTTATTAAAAAAATTTGTTTAAATTTTTTTTAAGATTCTCAAACTTGTTTGAATAAAAAAGAAAAAAAGAAAACTAAAAGATTGTGGTACATGAAGGCAGCAACACATTATGTTATAGTTTTACACCGGTCACGCCTAGCTAACTGGATTTGAGATCAAATAAACCTGAGCAAAATTATATTACAACATATGTTTACAAGGTTGAAATCTTTTTGGCATAGGCAACAGGGCTCTTCCAGGAAAAAGAATAAACAATAAATAAATAAGTAAATAAATAAAAGTAACAAGTAAGAAACTTAGGTGATTTTTCAGATAATTAACCACTCAGAGTGCCACAATGCATTCCACAACCCAAAAAAGGTCGGCTGGCAAAATATAAAATAGGTTAAAAGATTGTGAGCCACATGAATTCTTCAATTAACAACGCAACATTATAATCTAGGAGCTAAGCTTATCCTTTTAAATTGCAATGCGGATCGCTTAATTAGGCTACTGTTTACAGAGGTTTTGATTATTTAATTAGATCAAAAAGACAATCAGGTGCTTGTTTCAAACTACAAAAATATAAAACAATAATCTTTGACCAATGAATGATTATGGTGCGTTTGGAATTGAGGTTGGACAGCTGTAACTTTTAAGATACAGCACTAAACTGTTTAGTAAACACTAGCTGCTGTAGTTTGGAAGCTATGTTACTATAAATTTTCATTTGTATAATAGAAAATCTATTATATCTTTAATAATTTTATCAAAATTATTATTTAAAATTTATATTTATTATATATTATTAATATTTGTTTCATAGTCACAGTTTTTTTTTCACACCAACTGTAGCTTAAAAGTTATAGCACCTTAATCCCAAACTCACCCTTAATTAACGGGGGAGGGGGTTGGTGACATTGTTTCTGGTCGCTTGCCATGCACCGTTCATCAAATGTAAAGCTAGCCCTAATTTTGTGGCCAAAGAAGATATAAAATATAACCAACCAACCCGTACGCGGTGGATTCTGGAAAACACGAGTACTAGCAACGGCGGTCGATCCTCCCATATACGCACCCAAGTTGTTTTCTCTTTCCCGACATTGAAATGGCCTCATCACAAAGCAAAAAAATAACCGTAATCTTTGTTCTCGTTTTAATTTTCCCTACTACTCTAGCCGACTCTTCTCTTTCGGGTATGTATTCCCCTAAATTCATCATTTCGATTTAAGGGGAAGAAAGAAAAAACGATTGATTTGCAGTTTGATCTTATTTGATTCATTTCCTCTCTTTTCAGGTGGTTTTGTGGGCAACATCACACAGGTATTAGTGTATTCGACGAATTTGGAGCTTTAGTTATAAATCACCGGCTTTTTTTTTTCCCCCCCTTCTTGAAATTTTTAGATATTCTTTAACGTATATTTTTCTCTTTTTATTTTATTTTATTTATTCACCTGTACTTTTCGGAATTGACAGGAGTCTCACCAAGAGAGCAGAGGCAGCGGCAACTGGACTGCCGATGCTGGTGGAAGACCGGTTCAATCAAATCCTAACACTTTTCACCACCATTAAAGTCGCATTGAGAATGGAGGCGGCAACAGCAGCAACTGGGCCGCCGTCCCCGGTCCGAGGCCGGTGCGGTCCGATTCAACACGAAAATCCCACGGTATCTTAACCATGAGCTCATTGATTCCATTCATGATCTTTATGGTCTACGAATGTTTATAGTTCTCGAAGAATTAGAATTTAGATAAGAGAATTTTTCGAACTTTGAATATAATTTAATGAGATGGCACTTTTATAATATTTTATTTTGCTCGTCCTTTTTGTTAATTTAATATTATTTTTTGCTTGATAAATTTACGCTGCCCAACCCACATTTGGCTTGATTATTTTATTAATTTTGTTTTTAGAAAGCGAATTCAGACATTTAATAGACGAATCACATTTAACCACTTGGGTTACCAAGTGGCTAGAGTTCTTCTCTCACAAATGAAAAGGAAGAGGTTCGAGGTCTCGCAGACGTATTGCAGGAATTTAATTTAAATTTCTTTATTTGGAGTTTTAGAACTTGAATGAAGACAGTATTTCTCTCAGAATGTGAGTTTGACCTCCCTCGAATATTTGAGAGGGTTAAAATTTAAGCGGTGTCATATCAGAATTGATGAAATGGGCCTCAATATATGTATGATTGTAAATATCATGAACAATAATTCTCTTAAAAAAAATAGACGAATCACATTTCATTCCGCTAAATTTAGTATTTCATAATGAATACATTGCATGCCATGAGATTTGATAATATAAAATTTTGTTCATGTCTATTGATCGCGATTTGTGGATTTCTTTATAGGGAAGCCAAAAAATATCTAAAATATTTATAACTTTATAGCAATGAGCTTTATGGCTTTGTTAGTCAAGAAATAGGAAACTTGAAGTCCTAAGCACTAATCATCTTAGTCTTAGTGGTATTATTCCTCGTTCAATTCGTAATCTTATTAGTTTGACTTATGCAATGTTAAAATCAATTTTCTGGCCCACTCCCTGAAAGCTTGAGAAATTTGACAAGTCTTCTCGTCAGAGTACATTAATTATAATATTTGTCTGTCTCCTCGCAGCGCTTGCTTACACAACAAAGGCTACCAAAAAAAATGGTACGTGTGCGGTTTTGGAGTGTTTGCATTGGAAGTGATCAAGGGTAGTCATCCGAGAGATTTTGTTTCTATGATTTTTTTCCTCATTTGACTGCATGAACATAGAACATAATCAAATTTTGGACCAACCCCTTCCAGCTCCATCGCGTCTTGTTATGCATAAACTGATATCAATTATGGAGGTTGCCTTTTTATGCTTAGATAATAGTCCAGAATCTAGACCGACCAACCAACCATGAGAAGAGTCTGTAAGTTATTATATATGCTAGTAAATGGTTGGTTTCGGGGGGAATGGTCGTCTAGTTTTCTAATAAAAACATATACCGTTAAGGTAAGTATGGTAATTTCACAGTATATTTCTTTAATTGAGTTTAAAAGTTCATACTCGCCCACATGCCTTAAAAAAATATATATGTATATATGTATACACACAACGGAGCCAATGTATGGACGCATAAAGGGCTTGGCAAACTAACATTTAAAAATTAAACTGCTTTCGTCACTCATATTTTCGAATCATGGAGTGGTGGGTTGAAAAACGAACTTGAATTTTCCTCAACCCTCCTACCCTTTCATACTATAGAACTTTCATTTGAGAATTTGGACTCAGTATCAATTTCTGTCACATGCACATTAATGACAAATTAATATTAAGCGATTAATATTTAATTTCCGATGTATTATTATTCAATAACAACCCATCACAACTTTCTAAAAATTCAACACAATAATCATTTCAAAGTGAACAAGAGAGAACTTTTGATCGTAAGTTTGGATCTCCACTTGACAGCATGCGATGGATGGAAGGCTACATAGATGACATTTTAGTTGGATTTCGATGACGACTTGCTCAAATACTTTGGGGGCATAGTTTGTGAGTATTTATGCTTCTGAATTTCTATTACTTTTGGTCCAAGGCTGCAAAACTGTGGCAATCATTATGGACCTTGGCAGATAACATTTTCCTACCAATCATCTTATGCGAGTGCAGATGTTATCGTTGATGCATGTCAAGATTGTAATCCTTATGAAAATACATTCATTTTCTGTTTTACAAGTCATTGATCCCGAAACAAATTGGAGTGTAATGCAGATGATTCAATTTAAAATACCAACAAATTAAGGTGGTAAAATCTTTTATATGGAAAATAAAATGTTTGAAATTTGAATTCCGCTTATATAAGTAGGGAGAAAAGGTAGACGCAACAAAGGAAGTTACGTTAAAATTTTTAGAGCTTTCTTCAATAAGAAATGTTTATAAGGCGATTATGAACATAATGCATGAGAAACATTTAAATGTGACATTTTACGACAAAAACGTGCCTAACCTGGTCCAGGTCTTCCAAGTAAATTCATTATTGATAACAAAAACGTGCCAAAATTCACGCTCCATGCTTTCAAGACATTTGGACCAACACGGGCATGTTTGGTCCGTTGATTTGCATGACCGCATCTACTTTGGACGTACAGGATCGCACCATATATCACTCTTTTTTGTTTGCGCATTGACGTCGCATCTAGAGCTTAGATTGGCGTTACATTGACCACAAATGGATGGCCCTGATGCTGCCACCTTAATGCGATTATGAACCTCCAATTGATACTCAATAAACGGATCATATCTCACTTGTTATTTAAGAGTGACGCTATTGGCAACCCTCTATATCTCTTATGAAACTCTACTTATTTTGTATTAATAAATTTATCCTTTATATTTTAAATTATATTAAAAATAAAACTTATCAAATTAAACTAACCTACGTTGTTTTCTTAGTCCTTTTCTCCATTATAAAACACTTTAAAATCCACAAAATTTGAAAAAACAATGAATCCTCGTAGAATAAGAATTTGATCTAAGGACTTGTTTGGTTGCTATATTAAAACCCCTCATTGTATTAACTTTATATAAGCTCATGTTTGACAAACAAAAAACTACAGTGCCACCACATTAAAGGCCTAAGTTAATGCGGCAATGCGGCAAACTACCGCATTAACTAAACCCTACTCCCTGTCGGGTTTAACTTAATGCTGCTTGTTTTTTTTTTCCCCTTCTCTCTCCCTTTTCGCTTTTGCAATTGTCGTTAAACTTTTGCTTTTGCTTTTTGACTTTTGCTTTTTGACTTTTGCTTTATCATAATAACAATAATAATAATAATAATAATAATAATAATTGCTGGTTTTATTATTATTATTATGTATTTTGTAAGAAGTGAGACATCTTCTCACTAAACAGGTTTAATCCTAAAGTCTTTATGTATTTTGTAAGGTGAGGCTTTAATCCTAATAGGTGGCTCACCATGATCGATGGATAAACTCCTAAGAGGTGGATGCTCAGATTCTATGCTTTTATCACTATCAGAAAGATTCCATTCAGGGATCTTCTTTCTAACAGTAATAGGGTCATTTTTATTCTGACGTTTCTGGAATTTATGTTGCGTATTGAACGCTGAGATCATGGCTTTGTATGATATTTTAAAAATTAATGCAACTGGAACAGATCCTTCTAACATGTGATAGTTATGAGTTTTGATCTGTAAAATCATGCTTTTCAAAATATTTTTATCTTTTAATGAAACCGTTATGTTAGGATAACAGTCAAAAGAAATTGGTCCTTTACAGAGACTAGATTCAATACTACTGAGTAAGGAATCATCAAAGGAGATGAACCTCCAATCCCTTAGGACAGCAAGAATTGAAGTATTTAATCCTTCTTTAGTTAAGGGTTTTATGCCTACTTGGATTAAACCGATGTGGACATAATTAAAGTTCTTTTCTTTTAACTTCTTTAAGGAATGTTCAGAGAATAGATGAATTGTTTCAAATGGTTTTGAAAGGGTGATATCTCTTTCTTCAGTCTTTATAACACAATCAGTCTTTAAAAAATCAAGTTTTTTCATTTTGTAAATTTTGTCTTTAGAAACTTTTGGTAAATCCCAATTATCAATAGTTTTATTAAAATCTTCAATAATGAATTCTTCTGAATTCACCACGTTCTTTGAAACACTAGTCTTCTCGGAAGAAGAGCTAGAGAAAGATGATGTTCTATGGAGTAGAGAGTCCATGTTGTTTAAATCTTTTAATCAATTCCTATATGGATACCTATAGGTATAGTTTTACTGCCCTAAACGGATCCCTGTCCTAAAGCGGGACTTACTACCAGTAAAAATTCAGCACACACACAGAAAACAATTTCAAAATTCAGACAACACAGATTCTTTACAACAATATTACACTATCTTCCTCTTGGCTCTGATACCAATAGGAAAAGGATCCTCAAGGACCCTAAGTCCCAAACACCTTCCAAAGCCTCTTCTCCCCCTAAAGAAAAATTATTATCATCAGCCATGCCGATCAAATCTTGGATTGACATGATAGAAGAAGATGAATCAAAAGTTAAAGCCCTTGCCTCGCAGGATCAGGTAAATGAATGGATGAAATCCATTTCTAGTTCCCCTGAATTTTTGCTTGCTCTACAAAGTTTTTCACAAAGCCAAATTTCTCCAAAATAGGGATCTAGGACGATAGTGGTTTCAGGAAAATTTACTATTGATGGACTTTAATAGGCAATTTTTAAAAGTTTTTACCAAAATTATTTAGGCAAACCTAAACAACAAAAACTTTAAACAAACATACAAAACTTGGAAAATAAATTTACCAAGTTGAGGTACGCGGCGTTGTCCCTCCAGATCGATGAGATCCTTGGTAAACCAAGATATTTAAATCTTCTTTGGACCCAGATCTGACTTAGAACAGATCAATAGCCCGCACGTTCTGGTTTTCAGCCTATATACCTTTCTTTAATTGATTTAAAATTTTATTAAGGCTTTAGCAATCTTATTTACCACAAAGGGTCAAACAGAAATATTAGATCTGGATTCCAGTACTAATATTTAGATTGAATGGGGGGAGAAGAGAAGGTACAACAGAAGACAGAGATCCGGTCTCTTTGCTTCTGAGGAACGTACAATATTTATGAGCAGATCTGATATAGAAGATCAGACTGCCGATCATGCATAAAACTTTAAATAAATTGCAGAAAATTAAATTACTTTAAAAGTAAATTGCGGAAATTTAAACTGCATAAAAGTAAATTGCAGAACTTTAAATAAAATTAATTACAAACTTTAATTGCTTTAAAATAAATTACAAATTAAATGCTTACATTTAATCTAAATCTTTGAAGAGGAATTTAGAAAGGAAAATTAGAAAGACAGGATTAGATCCTTGATGTCTTTCTCCAGATTTCTTTAGAGAAGAAAGAGAAGAAAGAAAGAAAGGGAAAAATCACAAGACAGGAAAAATATTCCTTGATGTCTTGATCCTGGTTTCCCAGAGAGAAAGAGAGAAGTAGAGAGAGAGAGAGAGAATTAGAGAGAGAGAGGGAATGAAAAAGAATGCCGAGTCTTAGTCTTCGGTCATTCTTATATATAAAAATTTTAAACTGTAGCTTCACTGTAGACTGTAGTGGAGCTGTAGCTTCATTAAACTGTAGCTACACTGTAGACTGTAGCGGAGCTGCAGCATCGCAGTAGTTTTATACGTCTTTATTGTGTCTTTATACAGAAGAGATACAAAGGACTATTACAAAATACAAAATACAGAATCGGGTGAAGAGACATGTGCGCTCTTAGTTGTTCTTTCTGGTGAAAGTTCATCTTCTCAGATTGTTCTTTCACAATCAAAGCTTTCAAAGAAAACTTCGGATTGGTTTGATAAGACCTACTTCCAAAACATTTTGACAGTGGAGGAAGGATTTTACCATTCTGACTCATTTCAAACAATTTCAAAGTTTTTTCCCCCTGGATGATTTTTTAAACCATGGGACCTAACAAAGCCTCAATCCTATTATGAAGCTATTCTTGAAGCCACTGAGTCAGTAAAATTTAAACATTTTTTCCTCAGTGAAACCCATAAAGAACCTGCCTATTCCACTGCTACTATTCTAAAAGTCTTGAGCCCAAAACAGTAGAATGACCAACTCCACAACCAAAAGAGATTCCACATCAATTTTCAAATGTGTCTCCCACATTGCTTGACCTATTCCTCTTTGGGATTATCAACAAGTCTGGTTTAACACATTCTTTATACAAAACCCTAAAAAATCTCACTCCTAGTTATTTTTCTTTAATTCGAAAATAACTGTCTAAAGCCTTCCAAATTGGTTTCAGCAATGGTGGAACCATTTTGGCCTAACTTTAGACATTCTAACTCCAAATGCTACTCACTGTTTAAACCTCTTTAAAGCCCATTATATCCCTTCTGACACAGAGAAAAGGTTTCCTCCATTTCTTTGCTTCTGTACCAATTTCTTCCTTCTATGGGTCTGGATGTGGAACCTTAGGTATCATACCTATAAAGCCCAACTTATTTTACAAAGAACATTTAAAGTCAAGTGGTGGTCAAAATTTGATGAACAGACAAAATTAAATGACACCCTAATCCGTAACTGGCTCTGTTCAAAAGGTTTTCTTGAACCAACCATAAAGCACACAAAAGCCCAACAAACATTTCTCACTCAAAAATCCAAAGCCCAATCACTCTTAGCCAGTGCCAAAATCGAAGATGAGTATTTCAAAGTTATGCAACAGCTCCTTACTTCAAGATCAGAGACGTCTGCCACCAGCTCGTCAAATGATGATGAAGAAGAGCCTTTTATTTCTCTTGGAGACGAAAATGAAGACGACTGCCTCGGAATTTTCCCTCCAGTAAAGCACAGTAAATAATATGTTTACTATTGTAAAAAAAAAAAAGTAATTTTCATTTTCTGTAAATTTCTTTGTATTTTCGGGTGGTCCCCTGGACACAAGTGAGAGCGCACATGTCTCACTTCTTACAGAAAATCTTAATTGCTGGTTTTATCACTATAATAATAATAATAATAATAATAAAATATAACTTTTAATTTAATATAATATTATATGATATTTTTATTTTTATATTATAATTATTAATATAAATTAATAAATATGTAATTTATTATTCAATATTATTATATTATTTATTTTTACGTTATAATTTATTAATAAATTTATAATTTATTATAACTAATAATAAATAGTTAAATATGAATAATATTAATTTAAAATTAATAATAATATAAAATATTAATACAATTTAAGTATATTAGTATAATATAATATAATATATTAATATAATATAGTATAATATTTAATTTAAATTAATCAAAAAAATTATTACAGTTCAGTGTAGTACCAAACATTGTATAGTATTATTATAATACTGTCTTGTCTGTCAAGATAATACAATACACCAGTATTAAAATAATGCAACACAACATAATACAATACGTGTATCAAACGCACCCTAAATATAAACTAAGCTTTTTTAAGAAAGATTATTCGGTGAAATTTATTTACTTAGGCTAAGTTTTTCTTTCAAATATGCATATACTTATCTTTGTATACATACTCAAGTTATTACTTACTAAGAAAAATAAAGATAGATGGAGATTAAAATCAGAAATTTATGAATGCTGTAGTGAAGAAGAATTGAAAGTATTTGAAATGGGAGAGGGGAGAGAGAGAGCTCATTGATAGAAGGGTTTTTTTTTTTTGGCTTAAGTCTTATGCAATGGTTTATTAAGAAAATACAACAAATGAGGTTATTTTAGAAATTAAAAAGAATATATATAGAAAAGGAGTTTGATGAGAATTTTAGAGGTGTGCCAACAGTGCAACTCACTGTTTAAATCAAACATTTCGTTACCCTTATTTATCATGCGATTTTAAACGGAAAATGGACAGGGCCCAATCTTTTAGGGGGAAATGGATAGAGAGCACCGACGGCACACTCAAGGATGGCATAGGGCTGGGGGGCTGGGCCCTCCAAACGCAACATAGAGCTTGGGCCTTCAAAAGGTTCGACTCTTGGTCTATAGCGTTGAGCTGATGCAAAAGCAAGTGGCCGATGCTTCAGTGAAATATGTGTAACTTGAAAACTGTAAATATCCAAAACACCAGACCTCCATCACGTGGAAAAATTGCAAATCAAAGCAAATTTAATTAGAATGAGGGTAAAGTTCTGAAGCTGCCAGAGAGGATCGATGGTGAAATTATCGTGGACTCATAGTTGGATTAAATCGAGCGTCCACAATAATAATATTTATAAAAGACAAGAAATTATTATGAAAGAATATATAAACATGAATAATTTGCAAAATAATTGTATTGATGAATAATGTGACACATTATTATATTTATAGTCCTTATCTTTTTTAAGTAATTAATTATAAATTTTAGAATAAAAATGTAAATAATTAAACGAGTGAATTTGACACAAATATAAACTCATGCATTTCATTTGTTTATTAAATGAATTGACACATATTTGATTTACTTATTAATTAAATTAGTTTTTTCTAAGCCCAAACTCATGTATTTCATATTTAATTGAACCGAATAAATGAATATTGACTTAAATCATGACCCCTGTTGTGGCAAGCGATAAGCTATATTTCGAAGATAAATTTTGTCTATGCTAATGCTAGTAGGTAGTAGCATGCTTTTGAAACGTCCAGAAATGAGATCTTCTTTTCACTTGTCGAAGAAAATAATTGTCGGCTTTAGATTGAGGAACCGTCTCGATTGATTTTATTATTTGTGAGGGTTGTGTTTAACATTGGTACTCTTTTTTAAATTTTATTTTTCACCTTTTTTTACACTTCGTTTTGATATTTTCTGCTATGTTTCTTTATTATTAATTGTCATATCTGTTAAATGGTCTAGTTGGTTATAGTTTGTAAATTTAACAGTGATTTTTTTTTTGGTTTTACCCCCAAGGGTGTTTTCCTCAAGGAGATTCTTTCTAATCGAAGTGTGTGATCAATGCCACCATGTATAAGAATCGTTCGACGGAAGCAAGTTCACCAAGCATCAGCAATTGAATGGTCCTCTCCATAGATATCAGAATAAACAAAATGAATATTCCGAATGAGCCGCGAACAATTAACCCAGCCAATCCTGACATGCCAAGGAGGAGCTCATGCGTGTTAGTTATATTCTGTTGAGGGTTAGTTATATTCTGTTGAGGTTGCTGAAGTGGCTTGGGGAGTTGACACGTGTAGGACCAGCTGGTTGTTGTATTAGTTACACCACAGCTGGAATCACGAGCACATAAAAAGGAGCAGAGCAGGCTGGTTGCACAAGCGTCTGTGTATGATTTCAAGTGGCTTAGAGAGTGAATTACAAGTTTCAATCCCAGTTGGGATTTTCCAGTTGTGGATGTAGGTACTTTAGTATCGAGCCACGTTATCTTTCTGTGTTGTTCTCTCAGTTTCTTTCTTCATTTTCAGTTCTTGATTTTAATTTGCGTTTCTTTTATCGTGATCAAGTGCATTAGCGTTAGTCATTTTGTTGAACATCTGCCTTGATTCTGATTTTACTCAACAATCTTATTTTAAACTTGTTTGAAAGTTAGCTAGTCGAGTCTCATTCCTTACTCCTTACACTAATGTCAGACGATGATACAACCACAACCAACTTATCTTCCTCTGAAGGATGATAACTTTTATTATAATAAAAAAAAATGGTAACAATTTTAAAGTCATGTTTAAACCTAAAAAGCAAAGAACATTGGATTATGACTTGTGTCATAAAATGAAACACAAATTAAAATAAAATAATGAAACTCAACGATATTAAGGGTGGGCAAATAATCCGACCCGACCTGATCCTATATGGAAAACATAAGATTCAGATCGGATTAGATTATTCATTCAATCGGATCGTATGACATTATAATCAACCCAATCGAATTGTGATCACTCTATTTGTCTGAAAATTTGATCAGGCTAAAACAAAATTAAATTAAAAATTAAAAGCATATAAAAAAAAAATGAAATTGAAACACACACGCACACACTTCGTGACTAACTTATCTTTCTGACTGCCTCACACTCTCACTCTCTTCTTCTCTTTCCAACCTCACAGTTCACAGTTCACAATTTCACATAAATGCACATTGCAAAAGCAAAGTTGCAGCCGACAAAACACCACCTGTCCATCGGTGCAAGCAGAGATGCAGACGCAGCGCAACCTACAAATGCAGAGGCAGACGCAGAAACATAGTCACCCAGTCACCACTGACTAGATCTGCTGCTTCATGCCTCTACCATCACCAAGTTTTGACTTTGCCCACTCCAATCCGGCAACCCAAATTTTTGTCTTTTGAAGTTTCGGTAGGATATACTAATAATAGATTATATATGATATGTTAATTATTAATAATATGTATTGTTAAATGTTAATAAAAAAAAATCATATATTGAAAATTGTAGAGCTTGATTGATTAATTGTTTGTAAGCTTAAGTCAAAAGAATGAATCGATTTTTCTACCGATTTGAACTCCACTCGATTTTTTGACCCAATCCAAACATGTTCAAACAAACTTTTTCCTGTTCTCGGTCCTTCTTTTGGTGGAAAGAACCCTAAAACCAATCAAATAGATTAAAAGAACGACCATCACTAGACTAAAGAACGTAATAACAACCCATTTCTTTCTTGAAGCTTGTTTGCGCATCGTGAATGCTTTGCAAGATGGCAACCCTCGAACATTGCCACACAATCCTATGTTCCCTTTCATTTGAGCATCTTTGAATGCTAAGCTATTAGGAATTGGTCTCAATAACTCATTATAGGATATGTCAATGCGTGACAAGCGGTGCATTCTTTCAAAGCATCTTGGAATGAAACCAGAGAGGTTATTGTGACACAGGTTCAACTTCTCCAAGCTTTTCATGTTGCATATTTGGAATGGTATCTCTTCACCAAGAAAGTTATAACTCAAATCTAACTCTGAAAGATGAATCAACTTTTCCAATTCAATTGGAATTTTATGGCCAAATTGATTATTGCTCAAATCCAAGTAGGTAGCCTCAACAAGTTGCCTATGCTTTTTGGAATTGAGCTCTTCAGTTTGTTTGCGGACAAATTGAGGTATTGAAGTTCGGTTAGTGAGCCAAGTTCAAGAGGCATGTCTCCGAAAAGTTGATTCAAATTCAGAATCAGTTTGTTTAGAGAAAATAACTTCCCCAATTGCATTGGAATTTCTCCAACAATATGATTTGAAGAAAGGTCAAGAACTTGTAATTTGGGTGAGTCTCCAATCTCAGGCAGTATGCTTCTGGAAATATTATTCACGGAAACAATAAAAGTACCTAATTTTGGAAAGTTTCTCCAATTAAATGAGATTGGCTGAGATCTAGGAAAGTTAGGTTTGAATGATCACCAAACGCTTCATACATTTTTCCAGAGAGATTGTTTTGGTTAAGAAGTACTCTTTCTAAGCTTGTCAAATTTTTGAAACCTTTAGGGATTGGACCAGAAAGATGGTTTCCACACATGCTTAACAAAAGCAACTCAGTGAGATTACCAATTGAATGAGGAGTAACCCCACTAAAATTATTTGTGCATAGCTCTAATTCAGAAAGATACTTTAAGTATCTTATTTCCTCAGGAACAAAACTGTAAAGCCCATTGCTATAAAGGTATAAAGTTCTTAAAGAACTAAGATTACCAATTGAAGGAGGAATAAAACCATTAAGTTGATTTATGTGCAGCCCTAATACTGAAAGAGACTTCAAGTTTCCTAGAATGGGAGGAATAGAACCAGAAAGCGAATTATTAAATAGAGACATCAGTGTCAAGCTGCTTAAATTACTAAAGGAAAGGGGGATTGAACCAATAAGTTGATTTTCACTCAAGTCTAGTTGGAGAAGATACTTTAAGTTTCCTATAATCAAAGGAATAGAACCAGAAAATGAATTCGAATAAAGATACAATATCCCCAAGTTGCTTAAGTTATGTAAAGAAAATGGGATTGAGCCACTAAGTTGATTTTGGCTCAAGTCCAGAGTGGAAAGAGATTTTAAATTTCCCAAAACTAAGGGAATGGAGTCAAAAAGGGAATTATTATTAAGGTAAAAATTAGCCAAGTTGCTTAGGTTACCCAAAGAAGAAGGAATAGAACCACACAAATTATTATGACACAAGGCAAGCACATTAATAAGACTTAACTGGCCTATTTCTGGAGGAATTGAGCCATGCAACTGATTCACATCAAAGTAAAGCATCCTCAGCTGATTTAAGTGACCAATTTTCTGGTGGTATTACTCCAGATAATTGATTACTGCCTAAGTCAAGATACGGAAGCTCGGAGAGGTTACCGATTTGAGGGGGGATGATACCAAAGAATATATTGACGCTAAGGTTAAGGTGCACAAGATGAGGAAAGGATGAGAATGCAAATTCTTGGAGTGTACCATTTAAAGCCATAGAGCTGAGGTTAATGCTGATGACTCTTCCAGCTTGGTTGCAAGAAATTCCAAGCCAGGCACAAGGGCTAATTTTGCTTTTTGAGTAGGAAGGAACATTGCTTAAATTATCAGGATGAAGTGTCCATGATGACAACAAAAATATATTTTTGTTTTGAAGGCTTCTTTTCCATTTTAGAAGAGCAAATGCTTCTTTAGAAGAACAGAATGCCATGGGTGAAAATTAACAAAATAGAAAGAAGGATCGATGTATTGTGCATTGGCAGTCCCATTGTTTTTGTGGTGTGGAAATATGTTTTGCATATCATAACCAGAACTTGACCTCTATACAGCCGATGAAATAAGACTTTTATGGTCAACCGCAGGAAATAACTTGGGGGGCTCCACCATTGTTTCACAAACCAGTTTCTGTTGAATTGTCTGACAAGTTAGTGCCCGAAGCGTAATGGTTTTTATATTTGATTATATGGAAATATGTTGAAGTTGAAATCTTTAAAAGACAAGAAATAAAACAGAGTGTGCAATAAGCAATTGATACATGTGACGCAGAACAATAAAATCACAGTTCCCCAAATGTTGCATATTTTTCACCCCCAAAAAAGAAATAATAATAACTGTAATTTTTTTGCCTGTAAATATTTTTTATTTTTTGTGGTGGAAAATTAATATACAAGATATGTGCACTATTTAAGTTGTGTGATGAATTTATGTACAATTTATTTGTGGTTGTAAATATTAATTTCAGGCACTACATGCGTCTTATATTTTACTTTAATTTTATGACTATGTCTGTTATTTTACAAAATGGCCTGGACTAGGGCCATTTAGAATCCAAAGCAGAATAATATCAATTAACACACCAACACAGTTTGAGGAGTCCAATTTTTAAGTGTAATGAACTGAATGTTTTTTTCCCCTAAAAATAGAGAATGGCTACAGAACACCTATAAATTAATGTATCTTTGTGGTATAGTTCGGATCTGGAGCCCCACCCCTACAAACTTCCGCGGCACGAATCCAGTGTAATGCAGTGATGTCAGATGCTATCCAAAACCGTCGGGAATTGGTTCTCTAAATTGAGCATGCAATGATCACATCTATATACATAGGGATTATTAGTTTCTATGCGAATTCCTAAGGCCTTCTGCTGCTGCAAATCAATAATGAGTGCTTCTTTCCTAATGAATGCTGCATCCAATTTCAACGTCTAAATTTTCTAAGCCAGGATATAAGCCAAAACTAAACCAAAATCTAGTGGGAAAAACATTTACAATTTCAATTACACATAAAATAATAAGAGAGAAAGATAGACTACAAACTTCAACTTCTAAGAAAATGTCAT
Organism: Atalantia buxifolia; assembly: GCA_030444775.1. Classification (NCBI taxonomy): domain Eukaryota; kingdom Viridiplantae; phylum Streptophyta; class Magnoliopsida; order Sapindales; family Rutaceae; genus Atalantia; species Atalantia buxifolia. The sequence goes on from CM059839.1 coordinate 13,667,714, forward strand.
GATATTCACCGTCCTCTCAGTTTGGTCCCTTAATTTCCGTAGACTTTCGACTTAACGGAATTGTCAAAAGTCATGACATTGAAATATGTTGGTTATAAAATTTTCTGCGAGAAAAATTTAAATAGTGCTATATAAGAATTAATGTAAATTAATTTCAGTAATTGTCTGATTATAAATATTAATTATAAATCTTATATAATATGAGTTATAATCTGAGTATTGGCCGCATGTAATTAAAAAAAAAAATTCTGTGAGAATAATACTAAATTTTGAAAAAGAATACTGATATACTTATAAACTCTTATACAAATTTATTTTACACAAACTGAAATAATATGATAAGATTAATTAAATTAAATATCACTTAACCTATATAATTTATTTTTATTATTTTAAATTTTTATTTAATTAATAAATTAATATCACATTAATTTAAAAAAATAAATTTATATAAAAATTATATCATAACCTTTTAAAAAATTATCACATATATTGGTTGGTGCCATCGGAGGCAGCCATCACTACGGACTTATCTCAACCGTCGCCATCGTCACTCTGTCGCATCAACAATCACTCAATATCACTATTTGAATTGATCTGTCCCACCGCATTATTGTTGAGGAGAAAAAAATTGCCAAGTCACTTTCCAGCACGCCAATTTTGACTTTCCTTTGTCGACCACTTTGGGAATTTTACAGTCTCCGAAAGGCACTTTTTTTTTGTTTTAAAGGGAAGGGGTGGACCGGGTTTAAATAATTTTTATTTTTCCCTTATTTTCTCTGAATTCTGGTGGCCAGCGACTCATTATTTATTGGTTACCAATCCGACCACACCCTTGAGTGTTGGAGAAGAAGACTTATATTAAAAATATTATTATATATATCCTCAAATTAAACAAAAGTATAATAAATTTTTTATTATAATATTTTTCAGGTAATAATTAAAAAATTAATTTTAAAATTTTTAATGAATGTTAATATAATTTAAATACTTTAATTTATTTAGTAGTTTAATAATATTTAAATTTTATTGGTACATAAAATAAGTTTTGAAATATAAAATGTTATATGTATTTTAATAAATATTTATATTTATTATAAAAATTTTAGATAAATCTTTATGGCTAATAGATTTTAAAATTAATAAAATATGTTTTATGTATTGATAACATTAAAATTATTTTATATAATATTAAAAATAATTTAAATTTTTATAATATTATATTTCTATTCATTATAAAATTTAATTTAATATAATATAACATTTTAAAGTATCAAAAATTTTTAAATGTATGTATTGCTGTATTTATTTTAATGTTATATTTTTATTTCTTATAAAACATTAAAATTAATTTTTTTGAGTTAATAAAATTAAATGGTACTAGGAATGTCATTTACATACTATAAACTTATGATAAGAGACAAAGATAGACGATGAACTTGTAATAAAATGTCATTTACATACCAATAACATATGAAAAATTCGGAATTGAATTTAAAATATTGAGCAAAATAATTGGACGTTAAACAGATAAATATTGGTTGTCCTCTTTCGGTAGACTTCGGACTTGTCAATTGTCAGGAGTCACGACGTTGAAATGTGCTTTAAACTATTCCGCAATCAGCAACCACGGAGCACGTGAATGACTTCTGCTGGATAATCTTTAGTTCCTGAAAATCAACCTAAAAATATACTGAGAGTACATCGAAGATTTATTTTATAATATTGATAAATATTAATAATAATAATATTAATAAAAATAAAAATAAAATAATTAATAATAAATAAATAATAAAGTTAATAAAATTTAATAATAATAATAAAGTAATAATAATAATAACAACAATAAAGATAATATTATTAATAATGATAAATTAATTATTTTTATTAATTATTATTTTGTAATAATTATTATTCTTAATACTGATAATATTAATAAAAATAATTAATAATAACTAAATTAATAAAATTTAATAATAATTATTATTATTATTAAATTTAAAATAATAAAATTATTATTATTAATGACATTTAAAATAATAAAATTATTTTTGATTTCAATAAGGGTAATTTAGGAGATATGAAAAAATTAGAAGGATAGAAAAATAAATTTATGTTTCATTCTCATTCCCATTATTCTCATTCTCAACCCCTCCATGCGAATGAATTTCCATTCCTTATTTTCAAATTATGTGGGACCCACACATTTTATTCTCATTCCCAAATTTCATTTTGCCAAGTAAACATGGGTTTTATTCTCATTCCTTCATTCTCATTCCTTATTCCTAAAAATAAACATACCATGAGAGTACATCGAAGATTTATTCCATAATATTGAAAAAAAAAGTACACCTACTCCTATTTCATATCTTGTGAAAGAGGGGTAAAAAAAACTCTTCTTCTCAATTTGTTTGGAATTGAGGTTGGATAGTTGTAACTTAAAAAATAGTGCACTAAAATATTTTGTAAACACTAATTATTATACTTTAAAACACAAGTTACTTTGATTTTACAATTATATGATGAAAAATTTATAATATCTTTACTAAATTTATGAAAATTATTATTTAAAATTTTATATTTATTATATATTATTATTTTTATTTTATAATTACAACTTTTTTCACAGCAACTATATATTAAAAACTACATTACTTCAATACTGAACAAAACCTTAATATCCTAAGCATTGTGAGAATCAAGTACACCATTATTATATTAGACGGACTACAAGCAGAATGGCCCTTGAAGCCATCCAATGAAGAATTATTTCATAATTCTTGTGGCCTGATTTGCCTGAATTTTGAGTTCAAGGGATTGATCAAATTCTCTTGAAGACAGAGGCGAAGCTCAAGGTAGGCTAACCTGGGCTGCAGCCCGGGTAAGCTTTTTTTTTTTTAAAAAATAAATTATAATTTATAAATTTATTTTTATTAATATTTATAAAAAATAAAAATAAATCTAATAATTATAAGAATTTTTATTTTCCCCAAATCACAATACATAAAACTCACCGATATCTAATTGAATTCGAATTTGAAATTCACCAAAATTCAATTGCTCAAGTCTCTTACCGCTGTTGAATACCCAGTCTCCTGCGCTTGAATTGACGCCCAGTCGCTGCCTCATGAGTGATGCCGAGCCACCGCCGCAAGACCCGCACCCACAGGCTGAATCTCTCACCACCGAGCCAACGCCGAATGCCCAGCCTCTTGATGCGACCTCTGGTACAAAGCACTTTGCCTTTTAAAATTTAGTTTACAGAATAGAATATGATTTTATGATAATGATGGTTGGCACACGAAGTGGAATTGACGAATTGTGGAAGACTGGAAGTTGATCTTGTGAACTATGATTCAACTTTTTAAAATTATAAAATAATAGAATGTGATAATTAATAGATTAATAGAATATTATAATGTGACAAGATGATAGCATATAAAGTAAAACTGTGAAAGTTGCTGATTTATCTTCTTGGAATTATAAAATAATGATGGCATGAAAGAATGAGTAAATAAAATAGTAAAACAATTAATTTTGAATGCTAATTTTTTTTTATTTAGCTTTTAACTTGCGATTATGTCTTTTTTTTATAAAATAAATAATAATTTTTAATGTATTATATTACAGATTCAATGTTAAATAAACCAAGAAAAACTCTACTTTCTTTTTTTAAGAGAGTTGGTGAAAATCAATCATCCACCAAGTCTTTATCTCCATGTCAAGTTAATGCTCAAGATTTCAGTGAGCACCATACTTCCTAGTTTCAAAGGGTTGAAGTTGAAGAAACTAGAAATACTTATCTGGAGCGTGATCCTGGATTACGTCATCAAATAGGGACATATTCAGTAAATCAACATGATGATATTCGAAGGGAGTATATCAAAATGGGACCTTATTAGCGTAAACTACGAGATTATCCACTAACTAATGATGGCATGCAAGAACGTAGGTTTCAGTATCATTGGTTTAAAAAATTTCCATGGCTTGAGTACTCTGAGGTAAAAGATAGTGCATTTTGTTTTCCATGCTTTCTTTTTGATGAAATTCCATCAAACAACCCAAAATTCGTTGTCGAAGGGTTCTTTAGTTGGAAGAGAGTCAACAATGGAAAAAAATGTCCATTTTTACAGCATGAAGGGGGTTCATCTAGGGATGGCAAAAACCGGGTCCGGGTCCGGGTTTGGTCTTTCCGGTTCCGGACCCAGATGACAATTCTCTCTTCCCGGACCCGGATAAAACCCGCATTTTCTTTGTTAAATGGGTCGATGCAGGTTCAACCAGGAAAAATGCAGGTTTCGCATTGCGGGTTTTAAACCGGAAATGCTGGAGAGGCTAGAACGATGAAGCCTCTATCCATGCCCTTTTGAAAATGTTTGGAATTGCAGAACAATAAAAATGAAGAACAAATCCATGGGATCTAAAACTAAATTTGCCTATTTCAATAATAAAATTTACAATTACATTCATATTATGTGTTAAAATGTTGTATTTGGTTGTTCACAACAACAAAAAAACTTAAATGAATACCGAAGCGCCGGCAAGAGGGTATTAGCGATTTCTTTGAGGTGTCGGTTGAGGCACCGTAACATTGAGTCGAGGAGGCGGCAGCCATGAGAGCAGCGAGCAAGGCTTTGAGATCCAGCATCCATGAACAAGAGGGAGATGAGATCGGATTTGATGAGAGATGAGAGAAAAGATCGAATTTGATGGTGCCAAAGATTCTTTTTTCTTTTGATGATGATCCATGATGAATTGAAGATGATTTCAATTGATGTTGAGGATGATATTAATTGTTATTGTTGTTGATGATGAATTGACGATGGTGGATGATGAATCATTGAATTGATGTTGAGGAAGGGGAAAATAGAGGTGGCGGCTAGGGTGGGGAATGGGGATTAGGGTTTCTTTTTTTCCTTTTTTCTAATTTTTGGCTTTTATATTTATATTTAATAATAATTAATTAATTAATTATAAATATTGTAGTCCGGGTCCGGGTTCCGGATATCCGGGTTAATTTGAACCCCATGACAGACCCGCATGTATCCGGGTTTGAAAAATACAACCCGGATCCGCATTTTTATGAACCGGGCGGGTTCAATTCAATCATTCGGATCGTCCGGGTTTGTCCGGGTCCGGGCCGGGTCCGGAAAATTTTGCCATCCCTAGGTTCATCTTCTCATTATAATAAGAATATGCAGAGTTGGGGTTGTTTGAGGAACCTAATTCAACACATTGATAGATTAATTAATGCCCAAACTTCACAACAGATTTTGGAGAATAGGCTACGATTGAAGACCTCGATTTTATTCTTTGTTAAATGGTTAGCAAAGCAAGCATGTGCTTTTAGAGGTCATGATGAATCGGTTAATTTAAAAAATCAGGGAAATTTCATAGAGTTGATAAAGCATTCAGCAGAGTGTAGTAAAGAAATTGCTCAAGTTGTCTTGGAAAATGCTCCATCATATGCTAAGTATACATCGTCTGACATTCAAAAAGAGCTTTTAAATATTCTTGCAAACAAAGTGCGAAACAAGATACGCAAGGAACTTGGAGATGGTAAGTTTTGTATTTTAGTAGACGAAGCACTTGATGAATCTGATAAAGAGCAAATGGCTATTATTTTAAAGTATGTTGATTGTGATGGGTATATTCGAGAACGTTTTTTTGAAGTTGTCAATGTCATGGAAACTACAGCAGTAACATTGAAAAAAGAAATATGTAATGTTCTTGAACGATATGATCTTTTAGTTGAAAATATCCGAGGGCAAGGGTATAATGGTGCTAGTAACATGCGGGGTGCATGGAATGGATTACAAGCATTATTTTTGAAAGATTGCCCATATGCATATTATATACATTGTTTTGCGCATCAACTACAACTTGCTTTAGTTGCAGCATCTAATGATGTGTCAGATGTATGGCTTTTCTTTTCAGCATTGGGTTCAATTGTAAATGTTCTGACTTCATCTGCTAAACGGATTTTTGAGTTAAAATCTGTTTGGGAAGCAGAAATAATAGATTTGATAGCTTCAGGAGAAGTTCAAACGGGCATGGGGCCAATCAAATTCATACTTTACAACGGCGACTGGAGCTACTCGGTGGAGCTCTCATTTCGTTCTGGAGTTTGTTTTTGAGGTTGCTTGATTTGTTTAGTGCTGTTCGTAAAGTTCTTGGGAAGTTGGTAGAGTGTGGGCCTAACAATAGCATACGTGGAGAGGCTAAAGGTGCGTGTGAATCAATGACATCTTTTAAATTTGTGTTCATTTTGCATTTATTAAATAAGGTTTTGGGGGTGAGTGATTTATTTTGTCAAGCATTACAAGTGAAATCTCAAGATATTGATTTATTTTGTAAAGCATTACAAGTGAAATCTCAAGATATTCTAAATGTTGTGCACTTAGTCTCAACTACGAAAAAACTTCTTCAAAGGCTGCGACACAATGGTTGGGAAGCTTTTATTGAGAATGTAGTTCTATTTTGTGAAAAGAATGAGATAGATATGCCTGATATGAAAGCTCGCCATATGAAAGGCACAGGATGTTCTTGTCGTGAGAATGATTATATTGATTGAGCATTATTATCATTATGATATATTTAATGCTGTAATAGATTTTCAATTGATGGAGTTGAATAATAGATTTACTGAACAGACTTTGGATCTCCTTACTCTTAGTTCAACTTTAAATCCTATTGATGCATTTAAATCATTTAAAATGGAAGATATTTGCAGTCTTGGTGAAAGATTTTATCCTCAAGATTTCACTAAGATTGAGCTACAGGCTTTGAGAAGACAATTAGAGTGCTTTGAGATAGATATACACTCTCTTCAAGAGTTTTAGAATATTACTTCCCTTTCTGAATTGTGTCGAAGATTGGTTGAGACTAAAAAGTCACAGATTTATTTCTTGTTGGATAGATTAATTCGTTTAGTGTTAACCCTTCCTATTTCAATGAAAGCAACAGAGAGAGACCATTTTGTGCCATGAAACTGATTAAGACAACACATCGAAACAAGATGGAGAATGAGTTTCTTTCAGATTGTATGGTTATTTACATCGAAAGAGAAATTGCAGACAATATCGACTCAGATGCTATAGCAGATGATTTTTCTTTTTTAAAAAACCGTAGGACACAACTTCGTTAATAGTATTTTTCTTATTTACATTATTTTTTATAGTTTTATGGTTAAATTTTTGTTTATGTTGTGTGCTTAATTTCATTTGTATAAAACAATTTTTTTGAGAAGTAAATTTCATTTTTTTTTAAATCTAGCCCACCCAAACAAATTATGCTAGCTTCACCACTGCTTGAAGAGATGTGAGAATCAAAACCAAGAAACTGGAAAACCTTAGCACTGCCGGTAGCAGCCATCACTTCCGGCTTATCCCTGCCATCTCCGTCGTCAATCTGTTGCAACAAGCCAACAATCACTGGAGGTAAAAGTATTATTTGAATTCTAAATAGACCTTACTATTTGAACGAACCCCATGGCCCACAACATTATTGTTTTCGCATGGTTGATGCAGAAAACATTATTGTTGACGAGGAAATACATGGCCAAATTACTTTCGTTAGTTTAAGAGTGGAAATTGGAAATTGGAAATTGGAAATTGGAGCTCTATCATATTTCCAACACCGCCACTTTTGACTGTCTTTTGTTGGCGGGGACTATTGTGCATGAATTTAAGATCGTTGCATGGTAGACGGGCTAATTTGAAAAGAAGTTATGATAGTACAAATTGATTCGGCATACAATGATACGATGATTGGTAGGATAAAAATACAAATTAATATAAATAAATTATGTCAAAATTATAACATTTATTTGAAAATTTTCGGTCCCTTTTATTACTTAAGGGTGGGGTTATTTGTATAGTAGCGTGGCACATAATAATATATGTTAGAGGACTTGACCTAGGATCTCTATATATCCAACCAAAAGACGTTAGGAAATTAGTAGGTGAAGCAGACACGCAGCTAAAGTGAAATTGAAAGAAAAATAAAGAACAAGCACAAAGAGAACACCAGAAATTACGTGGTTCGGCTTTTAGCCTACATCCACGGGCAAAGATAGAAGGAAAATATTTCACTAGTGAAAAGGAATTACAAGTATTGTGGTATTTTAGCTCACTTCCAAAACCCCAATATACCCAAACTCTCAAAACACTAAACACTCAAGAGTTTGTTAAAACTCTTAAAATACTCTTATTTTCTCTTTCTCTTTACAAAATAGAGAAGAGAAACTTAAAGAATGGAATGCTCTAAGCCGATGGGGAACTCCCTTTTTTATAGCCAAAATTGGTTATTAAAATAATAATTTTTTTCAAAACTGTGCTCCCCCTTTTCTTTTTCAAACTTGCTGCTGCCAAATTCTTCTTTCTTGTTCAATAATTTTGGCATGTTGAAAAAATGGGCTGCATTTAGAATTATAGTCTTCTAGAATTTGCCAACTTTGACATTCTCCCACTTAGAGATTTAATTGAGAACCAATCAATCTCCACACCATCCTTTCTCCTTCGCCATAGTCATGTTGCCTACGTTTCTACTAGGTCACAAGAGGATCTACTCCAGATAAACTTATCAGCATTGATTGGCTTGGTCAAAACATCTGCTAGGTTCTCCTTGGTATGGATTTTCTGTAAATCCACACTTCCGTCTTCCACTACTTTTCGAACGAAGTGATACTGAACTCCTATGTGCTTTGTCCTAGAATGAAAGACTGGATTTCTTGCAATATGCAAGGCAAATATAGAAATTTTTTGTTGTTTGTGCCCGAGCTCTTCCAATAACCTTTGTATCCAAATAGCTTCCTTGCAAGCTTGTGTAGCTGCCATGTACTCTGCTTCTGTTGTAGATAAGACCACAATGATCTGTAGTTTCGAAACCCAGTTTACAGCTGCTCTCACAAGTGTAAACACATAACTAGTAGTGGATTTTCTTTTATCAAGGTCTCCTGTAAAATCTAAATCTACATAGCCCTGACAATAAACTCTGATCCTCCATAACATAATGTAACATCTGATGTTCCTTTGATGTATCTCAGAATCCTCTTCACAACTATCCAATGCTCTCCACCGGGATTAACCATTTATCGACTGACTGCTCCTACTGCTTATGCAATGTCCGGTCTAGTACATATCATAGCGAACACCAAATTTCCCACTGCTGATGCATACGGTACTCGAGACATCTACTTCATTGGTAGGACACATACTTGAGGATAATTTAAAATTAACAGAAAGTGGGTAGAGATTGGCTTACAATCGTGCATGTTGAAGCGTTGTAAGATTTTCTTCAAATAGTTCTTTTGAGAAAGCCAAATCTTCCTGTTATTTCTGTCTCGCTGAATTAGCTTCCCTAGAATCTTGTTTGCTGGTCCCAAATCCTTCATTTCAATTCCCTAGCCAACTGTGCCTTCAATTCTTGGATTCGATCTTTGTTGGGGCCTGCTACCAACATGTCATCCACATACAACAACAAAATAATGAGATCATTATTTTCAAACCTCTTGTAATATGCACAATAGTCTGAATTGAGTCTGTTGTATCCAAGGCTCATTATGAAGGAATCAAATCTCTTATACCAACACCTCGACGCCTGTTTGAGACCGCATAGAGATTTGCTCAACCTACTAACCAAGTTCTCATTTCCTGTTTCTGCAAAACCTTCTGGTTGGAGCATATATATTTCTTCCTCATGTTCTCCATGAAGAAATGCAGTTTTCACATTTAACTGCTCAAGATGTAGGACAAATGTAGCACATATTGCCAAGCATATTCTAACTGTTGTAAGGCGAACCACCGGCGAAATTATCTCATTGAAGTCAATACTTTCTTTCTGAGCATATTCTTTCACCACCAATCTTGCACGATACTGCTCCACTTGGTCATTGCCATCACGTTTGATCTTGTAGACCTATTTGTTTCCAATGACTTTTCTTCCATGTGGTAGTGGTACAAGTTCCCATGTCTTATTTTTGTGTAGAGCTTCAATTTTTTCTTGCATTGCTATCATCCACAAATCAACATCTGAGCTTTTAAAGCTTCATAGAAAGTTGATGGCTCTCCATCCTCTGTTAGAAGACAGTACAGAACATTGATCTCTGTGACATACTCCGAGTACCATGCTGGGGGTCGTCTCTCACGAGTTGACCGACGAACTTTTGGAGCCTCGGACTCGATTGGTACTTGTTGCTCGTGCTTTGGTGTTGCTTCCGAAGAATCTGAATCTTCTGGATTATTTTCTATAAATACCGGCACAGTCTCTGACTTTTCTTTTATAGTGCTATCATTCTCATCTCTCCTTTGCAGTTGATCTTCTACAAAGATAATATCTCTGTTGATGACGATCTTGTGGGCAGTGGGGTCCCACAGACGATACCCCTTAACTCCATCAGCATATCCCAAGAAGATATATCTTCTAGATTTTGGATCCAGTTTTGTTCTTTCTTAGGCATTGTACATCTCGTATACAGGACATCCAAATGCATGTAGGTAGGAGTAATCAGCTGACTTTCCAGTCCACATCTCCATAGGAGTCTTCAACCCAATTGCCATGGATGGCGACTGATTTACTATGTAACAGGTAGTTTTGGTTGCTTCTGCCCAAAATGAATTAGGTAGACCCGCAGTCCTCAACATATCTCTTATTTTTTATGTAAGAGTTCTGTTCATCTGCTCCGCCACTCTATTTTGTTGAGGAGTGTATGCCACCGTGAACTACCTTTGAATACCTTCTTACTTACGAGAAAGAAACTCGCCGTCTGTATACTCTCCACCATTATCCATCCTCAAGCACTTGATCATTTTCCCAGATTCAAGTTCAACCCGCGCTTTGTACTGTTTGAACACCAAAAACTCATCTAACTTTTTCTTGATTGGATACGCCCAACATCTCTTGGAATAATCATCAATAAAGGTAACTAAGTACTTTGTACCTCTCATGGACATATCAAGTGATTCACAAACATCAGAATGAATCAAGTCTAATATGCATTTACTTCTAGCAACAGATCTACTGAACTTTAATCTATACTGCTTACTTGTAACACAATGCTCGCAAAATGGTAAACTTACCGATTTGAGCCTTGGAAGCAATTTTTTTTCAGAGAGAATCTTCAAACCTCGTTCTGACATGTGACCAAGTTTAAGATGCCACATAATTGTTGACTCCTCTCCATTTGATGCGACACACGCATCAGCCTCCTGTAGTGTTTCTCCTTTAAGTATGAATAGATTAGCACCGATCTTTTCTACCTTCATCAATACAAGCGCACCTCTAGTAATCTTCATGATCCCATTTTCAACATGAGTTTTGCACCCATGACTATTTATTTGTCTCAAGGACAATAGATTTTTCTTCAGACCGTTGACATGTCGTACCTCCCCAATTGTACGAATTGTACCATCAAACATTTTAATTTTGATAGTACCAATACCAGCAATCTCCAAGGCATGATCATCTTCCATATAAATAGATCCTAATAAGATAGGTTTACATGTGTGGAACCATTCTCTCTGAGAGGTCATGTGCCAGGTAGCTCCTGAGTCTATAAGTCAGACATCAAATAGTCATTTTCTGCCTTCTGAAATAGTTGTTGCCTCACTGTAGAGAATTTCGCCATCATCCGAGGTACTTGCTACATACCCCTGAGTATTTGATGACTCAGGTTCTTTGTCCTCTCTTCTCTTCTGATTATTCCAACACTCTTTCTTAACGTGCACCACAGTTGCAGCATTTAATATTTTTCTTACTTCTGAATTTTGATCTACCATGATTGTGACTCTCTTTGGGACCACGTTCCGTTGATCTCCCTCTCGTCCGATAACGCCTCTACTTGCTGCGAACTTGCTTGTCTGCTTTTCTATTTTTCGCTTTGCTCTCCTCATTTAATACATAGGCTCCAACATCGTCGAAAATTAGTATCTGTTTGGATTGTTGTTGTTCGTCAGGTTGATGATAAGTTGCTCATACAAATCTGGTAGACTTTAAAGTAGAAGCTCTGCACGTTTATTCTCTTCTATATTATGACCCAACGTTGTGAGTTGTGAAAATAGAGTCCTCAAGGTGTTAATATGGTCAGTCACCATTGTAGATTCCACCATTCGAAGAGTATAGAGTTTCCTTTTCAAGAAGATTTTGTTGTGAAGTGACTTGGCCTCGTACAATTTTATGAGAGTATCTCATATTTCCTTCGATGTATTTTTCTCTGCCACACTGGATAATACTCCATCCACAAGTGCCAAGTGTAGATTAGAAATGTCATTGCCATCTATCTCGTTCCATTTGTCGTCAGTTATCTTCATAGGCCTTTCTCCAATTGTTGCTAAGCAATTATTTTTCCTCAATACAGAATTCATCTTCATTTTCCACAACAAAAAATTATTTCTGTTAAACTTCTCAATTTCATACTTTGTCGCCATTTTGTTGATAAATATTGTACATAAACTAGTGTATACCTCGAATAGTTGTGAGTATGTGTGTGAATATGCACACTAAGAAAGTTGTTAGGAAAGACTGGAGGGGTCACATTGGTCCTATTTAAAACCCAGACTTCTTAAGTTCTTATCGCCTTTGTAACAGAACTTTCCTAGACATGTACAAAACCACACAATTGCTTTTACTCATACCATTATTTCCTGCTTTGCACCGTAAAAATTCTTGGATCGCTCCCACTATTTCTTGTTAATAGTACCGTATATGTGAATAGTATTCTATACGTGAACAGTACTGTATAAGTGAATAGTACCCTTACATGAACAATACCCGACTCCAAAAATACAACCAATAGCTCTGATACCACTGTTAGAAAATTGGTGGGTGAAGCAGACACGTAGCTAAAGTGAAATTAGAAGAAAAATAAAGAACAAGCACAAAGAGAACTCCAGAAATTACGTGGTTTGACTTTTAGCCTACATCCACGGGCGAAGACAAAAGGAAAATATTTCACTAGTGAAAAGGAATTACAAGTATTGTGGTATTTTAACTCACTTCCAAAATTCCAATACACCCAAACTCTCAAATCACTAAACACTCAAGAGTTTGTTAAAACTCTTAAAATACTCTCACTTTCTCTTTCTCTTTACAAAATAGAGAAGAGAAACTTAAAGAATCGAATACTCTAAGCCAATTGGGAACTCCCCTTTTTATAGCCAAAATTGTCAATTAAAATAATAATTTTTTTTTCAAAACCGTGTTCCCCCTTTTCTTTTTCAAACTTGTTGCTGCCAAATTCTTCTTTATTGTTCAATAATTTCGACATGTTGAAAAAATGGGCTGCATCTAGAATTATGGTCTTCTAGAATTTGCCAACTTTGACAAAAGATTAGTCTATTGAGTAGAGTTTACTCTTTTTTATAATAATTTTGAATCATTAGTGTTGTGCAAATTTTGTTGAACTCGCAAGCGCACGAATCTATTGTAGAATAGATCAATGGTGTTGAGTGTCGATCCCACGAGGAGGTGGATTTTAATTGTGTGTAGAATTAATTTTGTAAATGGGTGATTGGATCTATGGGGAATGGGAAAATTGATTTAAAGGATGCTAGAATTTAAATTGGAATAGCGGAATTAAATTGAATTGGGAACTATTGAAATAGAGTGCTTGGGTATCTGGATCCGTATCAACATGCACCATGGGCTAAATATTCCTTATTAATACCAATTAAATCATGAGGGGGGAATCCACACCTCATGAACCACGCTCTAATCAATATGGTGTTAAGGGCTTATCGTGCCAAATAATAATAACCTTATACTAGGGTCTTAGGTAAAACCGAAAAATGTAACTCAGACAAGATTATTATTATTTGTCGATTTAAAAGTCAAAACCTCCACAGAAATTAGAGGGGAAGAGAAAATAAATTTACCAAATAAAGCCCATGACACATGTTGAGACTTCACCTTCAACCCAAGCTTGAAAGAAAATTAGCTACTCATTATTGAACTAGGGGTAAAATGGGAATTTTATTAAAATACGTAGAAAATACAAGATGGAGAAGGAATTACAGAAAACTAAGCTCAGAAATGGATTCGGGGCTATCAAATTGGGGAGAGGCCCCTTTTTATAGATACATTGAGTAAATCATGGACATCGGATTAAAAACAGTTTGCATTCAGGATTGCGCCACGTCATCAGTGAACACGAATACCTGCGGTTTGACCACGGGTTTGACCACGCGGTTTGAACAAGAACACGGTTTGCACACGGTTTGAACGAACTTGTCTAATGCGAGCGAGTGTCGTGACGATATCCATGAACGATCACTGTACATGTGAATAGTGTCGTACGTGTTAACAGTGCCATTTTTCCTTTTATGTTCCTCTTAAGGTTTTCGACTGTCCTAAGTTCAAAAGTGACGTTCGTTTTGCTATCCGATATCTCGTTCATTGTGAAATGACCATGATACCCCTAAAATACACAAAATACTTAATTAAAACAAAACATATATAATTAAATAACAAAGGATTTAAATAAATAAAATTAGAGATGTTAGTGAGATTTGAAGTGTAAAATGATGAATTTCTCCTTTATAAATATACACTTTCTAACACTCAACAATTAGATTTGACAAAAATGAATAGTGAGGTTTATTAATTTAATTAATTTTTTTTCCTCATTAATGCTCTATTCTCTTTTCTCCTTCCATCGAAATTGTTATCTCTCTCTTCTAGTTCTTCGCTTACCATGGAGAGAAATGAACAACAACACCAGATAAATGAATCACTTTTTCTTTTGAAATGACAAATCTTTTATCCAAAGGGCTCCTTCACAGCACAGCACTTAAGTACTGATTATTTGACTATCAAATCAAGGTGCTGCTTGGTTTTAGTCTGAATTTAACTTTTTTTTTTCAGACATTTACTTATTTTAGGCTTATCACTTATTATCAGACAATTTTATTTGAATAGAAAAAGTAGAAAAAATCCACTTTTATCTGAAGTCTGAAATCTAAATGAAAATTTTAATTTAAAATCTCAAAAATATCCTTAACAATTCATATATTTCCAATATTATATATAAGCATAATATTTTTATATTATCCTTGAATTTATTTTTTAATTGCTTTAAATTTTTATTCACATGGTAATATTAACTAAACTGAAATACTAAACAAATTAAATTACGCCCATTGTGATAAATCAAAACTAAAACAACAGTGTTGATTTTATAATAAAAGTTGATGTTATAATTACATCTTTTATACAAAATTAAACTAAAATCAACAGTGATGGTATTTTTTTTTTAATGCTACCAAACTAATCAACTTCTTATAATTATAAATTGTGAAAAACAAATACATGCACCACCTAAAAGGATATTTATGCCAAATTACTAGCTTTTAAACTTTTCTATTCAAATGTTGAAAAATGAAAAACAAATATGTCATTTTAAATATTTTCATTCAGACTTATTTAGACTTCACCTAAATTCAAACATATTAAGATTTAGATAAAAAAAAAAAAAAACACAACCTAAGGCATGGGGAAAGCATGAATAAAGGGAAAAGCTAAAGAATTTGTCACCTCTTCTTCACGAATCCCATTCTTATATATTATGACCATTAATGTGACTCAGCATTGGCTTCACTGTTGCTTTGTCTAAGCAGTTAAAAGTAAAGAATTTGGTATAATTTTAAGATTTTGAATTAAAATCTGTAATTATTTTGAGTGATATCAATTATATTGTTATAAAGAAAAATATAAATAGATTTGGATTTAATAACAAAGGATAGAGAGATAAGAAATTTGGTTGATCAGGAAGGAGAGAAGAATAGAGTATTATGGAGGAAAGAGAGAAAAATATTAATGAAATTAATAAAGACATGTCATCCAATTTTCACCATTCATTTTTGTTGAATCAAATGACTCAAATTTGTTATAAAAAGTTGTGTTCATATTTGTGTCTCTTGAACCTGTCCCAATTATAAATGGGTGTGATTTTTATGGGAGTCCAAATAGTAATATTGCATTTAATTACATTAAGTTGTGCTTTAAATGTAAAATACAAAATTATAAAAAAAACCTTAGCAGGCTCTTCTCCTCTATCTCTTCTTCTTCTACTCTCCACACTTATCTTGTCCGCATGCAAAAGAGCACTCCCATGAACACCTTTATTTCCTATATTTTTCTCATTTTTCTTATCTTTTAATTCTTCCAATACTTCCCATAGAGATACTTGACTCATGGATTCTGTTTAATTAAGATCCTTAGATTTTGATTTGTGGGAGTTTTAGGTTTGTTTTCTTATGTGATGTTTATTTCTAATTTTCATGCTTTTGGGTTTTAGAATTGGAAAATAAAAAAGTCTATCTATCACTATAAAAAAAAATATAATTCAATTTACTTATTGCCACATACCACAAAATCCTGAGAAGGTTTGGAAAAATAAAAATAGGAGACGATCAAAGTCCTCTATGCATAACTGGCTAGGTCGACATAATGTCACCCCTCCAAATCCAAGACTTGAATTAATAAAAAGAAAGCTCAAGCAACAAGCTACACTAGAAAAAATACATAAGCATGCGCAAGCAAACATCTTTACACAAGAGACTAGGAATATCATTGATGACAGAAAAAGAGAGGATTCAAGCGAGAATTATAACCACAGAACGAGAATTCACTCGAAGAAGCAAAGGCACTACCCCCTATGACTACCTCACGGGGTGGCTTCTTGCCCTCCATACCATCGACCGACCCACACTTCCTAAGAGAAATCTAAATTAAACTCCATAGAATCAAACAAAGAATGAAAATTAATAAAATGATTTCTTAGAACCGATGGAGGATCCAGCTTTGGATTGTCAAATAAATGTAGAACCAACATAGAGTAAGTTTGTTACTTAAATTTTAAAGATAACAGAGAAAATTAAACAAAGAAGGTTGATTTGAGTAATAGAACCACTCTCCGGATAAGAAACACAGTCTATAGATAATAGAATCCTTCTCTACCTCTTTTCTTTTCACCATCCATTTAAATACATCTAATAAAATAACTATAAAAGACCGTTACAATATAACTACCACAAACCACTACTACAATGTAAATACAACATTAAAATTACAATAAACCATACAAAAATAATAACCGAACATTACAATTCATAATTATCACACATCAAAGTTTCAAGCCAAACTTATTCGACCATGATCATTCTTTGCTTCAATGGCTAAGGTCGCAGCAAGTATCTCAAAGCATTATAGCGAGTATGATGACCAAAGCGCTCCAAGATGAAAGCCATGAGCGTCCCGAAGATAGTCAGAGAAGCAAAATCCCCAAAACTACTTTTCAAAAGACCATCAGCATTCACCTTAATCAACTAGCCTGAGGTGGACGCCAATTCATCTCATGAAAATTTTTAGAGCACGGGCATAGTTAGCAGCCACAATGAGAGAGCATAAAATCTCTCTAATTCAAATGATCAAATCCATATTTATTGCAACTATAAAATATTTTACATTCACTACAGGTTTCAAAGCTGTCATACAAATAGTAACAAATAATCAGAAACAGACTAGGAAAAAAAAATGACTTGGCCGATTTACTTGCATAACAAATTGCAGACTTTTACCATGGTTGGTCTAGCTTCTGGATGATGAAACAAATACGAGTTTTATGCCCTTAATCTTGCATTTCCAAATAAACACATATTTGGATAAAATTCCGAAATTTACCGTGATCCGCCATAATCCGAATTTGGAAGCTTGTTGCAGAGCTTTAATAAGGTTGCTAGAGTCTTGATTTAGCCTCCAAAAACGTTGCTTCCTTCACTCAGCTCAAGGTTCAGATTTCCTCTTGGATTTACTGTGCACACGGGAAAAGCAGAGGGAGAGAGTAGTATACTGCACTCATGCCACAGATTTTTCAACAGTTAACTTCCAATGGGCTGAAGTCACTTAAATACAGTGGTTGAGCGCAGGGACTCCTCATGTGTTAGTACAAAATTGCCCATCCCATTATGAGCTAAAATAACACAATTAAGGGTTATACTTGTCCATAATATACTACTGCATAGGGTATGTCAAAATCAGACTTATTAATACAATATTTGATCACTTAATAAATAAGTCTGTCAAAATTGCTCCATAATATTTGACATTAGTCACATATTAATTCGGTAAAATATAGAAAACAATTAGAATGATTTATGCCAGTCCACATAATGTGAGAAATAAATCTAACAATCTCCCACTTGGACGGCAGAAGTCATTCTAATGATGAATTTTTAAAAAACAAAACAAAATAAAATATGTTGAAACAACCGAATTAATCAACATGTGACTATATCTAAAAGTCAAATGTGAGCAATCACCCAAAACATAAATAAGTCCAAAATATGCCATAAGTACCAAGTCATATGTGCACCGACAGGATGCTCCACATAACGTGACACCTATAAACACGTGACTATGTAGTAGTATACAAGTATAATTATGGAAATAACATGAGAATGTGATCAACATGCTCATTTCCATAAAGTCCATATGTCTAGCAAAATGAGACGGAAACAATATGTCTCCTAGACCATCGCTTCTGCATAACCATAATAAGACTATCAAAATGTCTCGAGAAGCGAGCTTCCCTTTCATCATAATGAGACTAATACCAAAATGTCTCAAGGGAACCGTGCTTTCTTATAACCATAATGAGACTGAAATAAAATGTCTCAAGAAAGCACACTGAAGCCGAATCATAATGCTTCAATCTTTAGTGTCCATATTGAGACTGAGCAAAATGTCTCGGACCATAATATCCTCATTATATACATAATGCCATACGCAACTAAATGTGTACACAACATATGGCACATCAATATCACATAACAATACGCATGCATACTAACAAAATGAGTAATACATAATCTCATTTAAGTCGCAACTCATAATACAAACCAGAACTCCCACTGACTCAACATATATAAGCGGATTCTAACAATCCCATATGAGTCACATGCTCCCTAAATACTTTTGGAGCTAAAGCTTTAGTAAGTGGATCAGCTAACATGAGTTCTGTAGGTATATACTCTACTGATACATAAGATAGAGCAATTTTCTCTCTCACAAACAAGTATTTAACGTCAATGTGCTTGGAACGTGAAGAACTTCCTGTATTGTGAGAGAAAGAAACAGCTGCAGAATTATCACAGTATATTGTTAATGGCCTCGGTACAGCCAATATAAAATCTAACCCTGTGATAAAATTCTGCATCCATAAAGCTTGTCGTGTAGCCTCAAAACATGCTACATATTTCGCTCCATTGTCGAAGAAGCTATAAGTGTTTGCTTGGCACTTTTCCAAGATATAGCTCCTCCTGCCAGCATAAAGATATAACCAGATGTGGATTTCTTGTCTTCTAAACACCCTGCGAAATCAGCATCAGAATACCCAACTATATTCAAATAGTCAGAATGCTGATATGTCAATGCAAAATCTTTAGTGGCTTGCAAATATCTGAGTACTTTCTTTGCAGCCTTCCAGTGTTCATATCCAGGATTACTCAGGTATCTTCCAAGTACTCCCACTGGAAAAGCAATGTCGGGCAGATGTCTGAGACTTGAGCATACATCAAGCTACCCACAACTGATGCATACGGGACTGTTTGCATTCTAGCTTTGTCTACATCATTCTCTGGACATTGAGACTTGGAAAGTTTGTCACCTTTTGAAATTGGTGCTTTTCCAGGAGCACAAGATTGTAAATTGAACCTTTTCAGAATACGATCAATGTAGGTCTTTTGAGACAATCCTAGAACTCCTCTGGATCTATCACGGAGAATCTCTATCCCTAATACATAATGGGCTTCACCGAGATCCTTCATATCAAAGCTGTATGACAACATTTGTTTTGTCTCAAGTAAAAAATTAGAGTCATTAGCAGCGAGCAATATATCGTCCACATAAAGCACCAAAATGATATACTTGCTCCCACTGACCCTCAAGTATATACATTGATCAACAACATTCTCCTGGAACCCATAAGAAGTGACAATATCATGAAATTTCAGATACCACTGTCTGGATGCCTGTTTAAGTCCATAAATAGACTTTTTAAGTTTACACACCATGTTTTCTTTACCAGCCTCAATAAAACCATTAGGTTGCACCATATACACATCTTCAGACAAGCTCCCATTCAGAAAAGCTGTCTTCACATCCATCTGATGCAATTCTAAATTGAAATGAGCTACCAATGCCATGATAATACGAAAAGAGTCTTTGGTAGAAACGGGAGAGTAAGTTTCAGTGTAATCAATACCTTCTCTTTGACTAAAACCCTTAGCCACAAGCCTGGCCTTGTACCTTTCTATCTGACCTCTGGCATCTCTCTTGGTTTTGAAAACCCATTTGCAACCAATTGGCCTGCATCTATCTGGCAACTCAACTAAATCCCAAACCCCATTATGATACATAGATGCCATCTCATCATGCATCGCATGTATCCAAGATGAGGATTCTAAACAACTGATGGCCTCCTGAAAAGTAACAGGATCAGATAACGAGTCAGCATCAAAGTCATGTTCCTGCAAGTAAACAACATAATCATCAGGGATTGCAGGTCTCCTGACCCTCTCTGATCTTCTCAATTGAACATCAGTAACATCATCCTCTACAGTCATATGCTCCATATCATGATGAGGTTCAGGATCAACAGAAGAAACATCAATATGTGATAATCCCATCGCAGAAGTCGGAAAAGATGGAATAGGCAAAACTATCCGTTCTTCTCTCAATATAAGATTGCGAGGCTCAGAACTCTCACCATTGTGATCATCTTCGAAATAAATAGCACGATCAGACTCAATGATTCTAGTAGTGTGGGAAGGACAATAAAATCTAGAACCCCTTGAGCCTATACAGTAACCAATAAAATGACCACCAATGGTTTTTGGATCAAGTTTCCTTGATTGTGGATTATAAGGCCTCACTTCTGCTCTGCATCCCCAAACATGGAAATGACGAAGGCTCGGTTTCTTGCCTGACCACAACTCATAAGGAGTTTTGGGCACTGACTTACTGGGTACCTGATTCAAAATGTAAGCTGCAGTTCTTAAAGCTTCACCCACGTAAAATGGTAATGTGGAGTTACTAAGCATACACCGCACCATGTCAAGAAGGGTACGATTTCTTCTTTCTGCAATTCCATTCTGTTCAGGAGTCCCAGGCATTGTATACTGGGCTTCTATTCCACATTCCTGAAGAAATTGAGCAAAGGGCCCCGGATTACGCCGGTTTCATCATATCGCCCATAGTACTCACCACCTCTGTCTGATCTTACTGCTTTAATTTTCTTGCCCTTTTGGAGCTCAACATTGGCCTTAAAGGCTTGAAACGCAGACAAAGATTCAGACTTTTCAGTAAGAAGTTCAACATGACCATAACGAGAAAAATCATCGATGAACGTGATGAAGTACTTATAACCTCCAATAGCAATAGGAGTAAATGGCCCACAGATGTCTGTATGTATCAACTCCAGCACCTGTTGACTTCTCCGAGTTCTTTCTTTTCTGATTTTGGCAGTAAGTTTGCCTTTAATACAATCAACACAAGTGTCAAAATCAGAGAAATCTAAATTATGAAGAATGTCATCTTTAATGAGCCTTTCCATCCTTTGTTTAGAAATGTGACCTAACCGTTTATGCCACAACATAGAGGAATTTTCATTAACCCTGGCACGATTAGAACTAACAACATTCATAACATGAGCACTGGATGATGATTCAACAAAGACCGGAAATAAATCAATCATATATAAGCCATCATATAGAGTGCCGTAACCAACTAATTTAATCATGGAACAAGTAAACTTTTCTATCACCAAAATGAAAAGTATAGCCACATCTATCCAAAATAGATACAGATATCAAGTTTCTCCTAATAGAAGGAATATAAGCTGTATCTAATAGATCCAAAAAATAGCCTGTGGCTAGTTGTAGTCTGACAACTCCTATGCTTTCAACTTTGGCTTTCACTCCATTGCCCATGTGAACTATCAACTCCCCTTCATTGGGCTCCCTCCTGCTTCTGAATTCCTGTAAGGAATTCGTAATATTAATGGTTGCACCAGTATCCAACCACCAAGTATTAGAAGGGACATCAACAAGATTAGATTCAAAGCCTACAAAAGCTACAGGAATACCTTTCTTTTCCAACCAAGCTTTGAATCCCCTGCATTCAGCTCTCTTGTGCCCAGGTTTCTTGCAAAAGTGGCACTTTCCCTTAAAGCTCTCAGAAGTGGAACCAGAAGTGGTAGAGGAATTACCACGTGAAGTTTTCTTTCCAAACCTTTTCTTCTTGTTGAAAAATTTATTGCTGCCCTTTGAAGAGCCTTTCTTCACACTCCCACTCTCTTGAGTAGTTGCCACCATGGCAGTGTGAGATTTTCCCTTCTTTAAAGATTCCTCTTCTTGAACCACATAAGCAGTCAACTCAGTGATATTCCAAGTGTCTCTCTGAGTGTTGTATTGGCTTCTCAGATTGCTAAATTGTGGTGGAAGGGATTCAAGAATTTGGAAGACCAGGTAGTCATCAGGCAAATGGACATCCATGTCTTTCAACTTCTTATGGTAACTAGTCATCTTAAGGATGTGCTCTCTCACCCCAGAAACACCATCATACTGGGTATTAGCAAGCAACCTCAGATAGTTACCCTTTTCTGCCTTATCTACCTTCTTAAAAGTTCTTCCAACAGCTGCCAAGTAATCTTTGGCCTTATCACATGCAGGAATGCTATCTCTAGTTGTTCTATCAATGGTGTACTTCATGGTATCCAAACAGTGTCTATTAGATTCATGCCAAGCTGCCCACTCTGCTCTTTCAGCAGCAGTACTCTTATCTGTGGGCTTGGCTGGTTCATCTACTCGTAATGCCAAGTCTCTGTTTAATGTAGACAGATAAAACAAAATGGACTCACGCCAGTCCTCAAAATTTGCCCCAGTTAAATGCTTGAGGGAGGCAACTTGGAGAAAGGAGAGAATATCTAGAGCTGAGGAATTAATAACAAAAAATTATCAAGCATGCAAAAAATAAAATCATGCTATAATCAATTACTCCTCATTTTAAATTTCTCCAATAACAACACAATATGTTAGGCATCCTTTAACAATATAGGAGTGCACTAACCTAAGATAAAGCAGACGAGTTGAATATAACACCAACATTGACCTATTACCGACAGGGTAATCAAGCCACTCAGTAGAAAATACTCAACAAATCTCTTTATCTACCCAAGCATCCTACCAAGTAGTGATTTGCCGACAGGGCAGTATCATCACCCGTATGGATCTTGGTAATAACAATAATAATCCATCGCATAATCCATAAAATTAATAATTATAAATGGGCATTCAATTGCAAAACACCAAATAATTTATCATGATTGGTCCTACGACAGGTAGATACACAATCACTCTAAATTATAGTCTTGCACCATATATATATTTCATACATTAATAAAATTGAGGCTAAATAAACTTTATCAAACACAATTAAAGTTTCTATCAAGATATTAAATCAAATAAAATATCTACATGCCTCAATAAAATATATGAATATTATGCCCATAATATCCAACAATGATGGATTATTTTAAATTTAAAAATCCTGAAAAATTGCCAAAATTATACGGATTTTGGACTAAAATGAAGAATTTTCAGAATTATGTTTACTGTTTTAAATATCACAACGTTTGGCCCAAACTGTAAATAAAATAAGATAATATATTGGGCCACAATATAATTTACCAAAAATTCAAGGGGCAACATGATATTTAACTATGTTGACTTTCGGTCAAGGACCATTATGAAAAATTTGGCAAATAATTTGGGCCATAATGACATTTCAAAAAGTTCAGGGATCCAAACGATAATGTCCCACCATGTCATCTTCAACGTCGGGATGTTCTGCAACGTAGCTACAGTAACGATACAGTAAAACCCATATTTTACCATCCCGATTTTGGCCACCAAAAATTATGAAAAAATCATATTTTCACTCCAAAATCATCACTCATGCATTATTCAACAACCTTTTGCTCCAATATGCCCAAAATCAAAAATCCGAAAAATCCGAAATTAAAGGAAAAATTCCATAAGCGATATTTCATCACCAAATCAACTATGGTTTACAAGGAAATGCATAACCAAGAGCTCTGATACCAATTGATGAAACAAATACGAGTTTTATGCCCTTAATCTTGCATTTCCAAATAAACACATATTTGGATAAAATTCCGAAATTTACCGTGATCCGCCATAATCCGAATTTGGAAGCTTGTTGCAGAGCTTTAATAAGGTTGCTAGAGTCTTGATTTAGCCTCCAAAAACGTTGCTTCCTTCACTCAGCTCAAGGTTCGGATTTCCTCTTGGATTTACTGTGCACACGGGAAAAGCAGAGGGAGAGAGTAGTATACTGCACTCATGCCACAGATTTTTCAACAGTTAACTTCCAATGGGCTGAAGTCACTTAAATACAGTGGTTGAGCGCAGGGACTCCTCATGTGTTAGTACAAAATTGCCCATCCCATTATGAGCTAAAATAACACAATTAAGGGTTATACTTGTCCATAATATACTACTGCATAGGGTATGTCAAAATCAGACTTATTAATACAATATTTGATCACTTAATAAATAAGTCTGTCAAAATTGCTCCATAATATTTGACATTAGTCACATATTAATTCGGTAAAATATAGAAAACAATTAGAATGATTTATGCCAGTCCACATAATGTGAGAAATAAATCTAACACTGGACTCTCATCTAAGCATAAAATGGCAACCTCCATAATCGATATCAGCTTGTCCATAACACTAGGGGATGGAGTTGGAAGCCGAGGATCCAAAATTTGATTAACGTCTATGATCATATTGGAAAATGAAGAAAAGTTAATGGAAAAAAAATCTCTTGGATGATTTCCCTTGATCACTTCGAATACTAACACTCCAAAACTATACACATCGTATTTTTCAGTAGCCCTCATTGTGTAAGCAATCTCTGCAAGTTTACAGACAATAATATGATAAAGTGTAGCATCAATAACTAATTAATAATTGTTTATCTCAAATAAGCAAATAATATATGCCTGGGCAAAGCCACACGATGGCAAGGTGGAACTAGACTTTCTTTGCCTTTTTTTTTCTAATTTTTTTCTCCACATAAGATGTTTAAAAATAAAACTGTATTTCTCAAAATACCTTTTTTTTTCTAATTTTTTTCTCCACATAAGATGTTTAAAAATAAAACTGTATTTCTCAAAATATACTAGCATATTAATCTTTTAATAAAAGAAAAGGAAAAAGGATAGTGATACCTTCTGTGATTTTGATTATAGAGTGGTCGTGAAGACCTTCTTATTTTCATAAATGGTTATGTAAATCTCTCTTTAGGATGTATAATCCTGTTTTGTGTTTCAAACTAGTAAAGTAGACCTCCTTATGGGCTGTAGGCCTTTGTGCAACCAAATTTAAAAATAATGGGGTGACTATTTTGTCAAACCACGAGATGTTAATATTTTTTCTGGAAGAAATATATACAAGAGCTGGAAAACCCATACCTGGAGCAGTATATCCAAATGTGCCTGCAAATTCAGTCCAGTTGACGAGTGTGGCCCGACAAACTTGGCAATTCCAAAATCTGAAACATGGGCTTCAAAATTTGAATCAAGCAACACATTCTTACTTGATATGTCTCGATGAATAATCAATGGGATACAATCATGATGCAAGTAGGACAAAGCATTGGCTACTCCTTTAATCACTTTTATTCTCCGATTCCAGCCAAATTCTTTTGCTGTTGCATCATCACCAAGGATTCTAGCCAAGCTACCCCTATCAAGATATTCACAAACTAAAAATGAGTGTGGGGCATTAGAACAAAATCCATGAAATTTTACAATATTTCGATGTCGTTTCTCTTTCAATGCCAAAACTTCATTCAAGAATCCATCCTGCTCCGCCATATTACCGGAAAGCAACTGTGAGTTGAATTTTTTAACTGCTACGATGTCCCCAGAGGGTAACTCAGCTTTATACACACTTCCTTGTCCACCTTTTCCAATGCAAAACTTCTCATCAAAATCATCTGTTGCTTTAATGATTTCTTCGTGCATAATTTTCCCGTCAAAATTTAATACCGAAAGCAATCTCAAACGATTCATAGAGTTACTCTGCTCTTCTTGTGAGACCTTCTTCCTTTGTCCAAAAAAGAAGAAGAATCCAGTCAAACCAGTTAAAAGCACAACCATTCCTGGGATAGGGAGCACAATTACAACCCATTTCTTTTTCAAAGTTTGTTTGTGAGACGTGAAAGCATCACAAGGTGGTATCGCCTCAAAATTGCCACACAATCCTTTATTCCCTTCCGTCAACCCGTCTTTGAATGCTGTGCTATTAGGAATTGGTCCCTGTAACTCATTATATGATATGTCAATGCATGACAAGCTGTGCATTTCGTCAAAGCATCTTGGAATGAAATAAGAGAGGTTATTGTGGGAAAGAATCAGCTTCTCCAGACTTTCCATATTACAGACTTGAGGTGGTATCTCTTCCTGGAGAATGTTATGACTCAAATCTAACTTTGAAAGATGAATCAACTTCTCAAATTCAGTAGGAATTTTATGGCTAAATTGATTATTGCTTAGATTCAAGCAGTGCAGCTTCAACAAGTTGCCTATACTTTTTGGAATCGAGCTACTCAATTTTTTTGTAGACAAGTCGAGGTATTGAAGTTCAGTTAATGAGCCAAATTCTAGAGGCACGCCTCCAGACAATTGATTCAAATTCAGAGTCAGTTTGTTTAGAGAAAATAATTTCCCCAATTGCACTGGAATTTCACCAACAATGTGATTTGAAGAAAGGTCAAGAACTTGTAATTTGGGTGAGTCTCCAATCTCAGGCGGTATGCTTCCGGAAATATTATTCACGGAAACAATAAAAGTACCTAATTTTGAAAAGTTTCTCCAATTAAATGAGATTTCACCACAAAAATTGTTTTGGCTGAGATCTAGGAAAGTTAGGTTTGGATGATCACTAAAAGCTTCATATATTTTTCCAGAGAGATTGTTTTGGTTAAGAAGTACTCTTTCTACACTTGAAAATTTTTTGAAACTTTTAGGAATTGGACCAAAAAGATGGTTTCCACACATGTTTAACAAAAGCAACCCAGTGAGATTACCAATTGAATGAGGAATAAACCCACTAAGATGATTTGTGCATATCTCTAATTCAGAAAGAGACTTCAAGTATCCTATTTCCTCAGGAACAAAGTCGTAAAGCCCATTGTTGTAAAGGTATAAAGTTCTTAGATTGCTAAGATTGCCAATTGAAGAAGGAACTGTTGGAGAATTACTAAATTAAACACTAAAAAAACTCATAATTTTATTTCTTTAACAATACTCCTCACCAATTACAACTCTTATTTTTCACTCTCTACACCTTAGAGATTTTGTTACTTCTCTTGATGGATAAACCAAATGGGAGAGGAGTTATTTATACATGAAACAAACTAATCACAACCATCCATTTATTCAACTACTACACAAATCCTCATCATTCATTAAAATCTACCACTCACCTACTTCACCAACCACACCTAATACAAATAATTCAAACCTCACCAACCATACCTACTCATGGAACCTTCTATGGGTTGGGCTTGAATTTATTCATCTTGGATCAAGTTTATGATCCAACAGGAACCACACCACTAAGTTGATTTATATGGAACCCTAATGTCAAAAGAGACTTCAAGTTGCCTAGAATGGGAGGGATGGAACCAGAAAGTGAATTGCTAAAAAGAGACATCATAGTCAAGCTGCTTAAGTTACCTAAAGAAAGAGGGATTAAACCACTAAGCTGGTTTTCACTCAAGTCTAGTTGGAGAAGAGACTGCAATTTTCCTATAATCAAAGGAATAGAACCGGAAAGTGAATTCTTATGAAGATACAATACGGCCAAGTTGCTTAAGTTACCTAAAGGAAAAGGGATTGAGCCATTAAATTGATTTTTGCTCAAGTCCAGAGTGGAAAGAGATTTTAAATTTCCTAAAGCCAAAGGAATGTAGTCAAAAAGTGAATTATTATTAAGAAAAAAATTAGCCAAGTTGCTTAAGTTACCCAAAGAAGAAGGAATAAAACCATGCAAATTGTTATGACACAAGGCAAGCTCATTAATAAGACTTAACTGACCTATTTCTGGTGGAATTGTGCCATGCAACTGATTCACGTCAAGGTAAAGCCTCCTCAAGTGATTTAGCTTGCCAATTTCTGGTGGTATTACCCCAGATAATTGATTACTGCCAAGATCAAGATACTGAAGCTTGGAGAGGTTACCGATTTCAAGGGGGATGTTTCCGAAGAATAAATTGAAGCTTAGGTTAAGAATCACAAGATGAGGAAATGATGAGAATGAAAAATCCTGAAAGTACCATTTAAATCCAAAGTGCTTAGGTTTATACTGATGACTCTGCTTCCTGCATGGTTACAAGAAATTCCAAACCAAGAACATGGGCTTATTTTGGTTGCATTAGTAGGATAAAGAGTCCACGATGACAACAAAGAGGAGTTAAGGTTTTGATTTTGAAGGCTTGTTTTTTAATTGAGAAGAGCATACGCTTCTTCACTAGAATCAGAAGTAACATTATGTGAAAAATTTAGCAAAAGAAATAGGATCAGAATATTGAAGATTGGCAATCCCATGTTGTTTATGTTATTGTCTTTTGCATGCATATCATGAACGAGAACTTCGAGTATATATACACTCACACCAGCAGCCAAGACTCCAAGAAGACTCTTAATTCTTTAATATGAGTTTAACGTAGCAATAGTTTTCTAAATTTTTGACGAGAAAAATGCTGGAAAGAAGAAATACATTTAAGTCGAGAACACCTGTCTCTAGAATCTTTCCAGCACTTCATGAGAAAATTTCCAACAACTTGGGACTAAGTAATTTACCGAATGACTAACTTTAGCATGTTGGTTCCAAGTTAAATTTCTAAGATAATATCTTATGCATTAATTTAAATTATAAGAGAATAATCCTACTTAGACAGAAAACGTTAAACAGAAGGAAAGCAAAGTTATTAATTTTTACACCATACAGATAAAGGAGAAAAGATAAAGTAATCAATTAACATAATAACGCCATATGGTGTTATAGTTCTTCATGTCTTCGTTTTGTATCTTTAACAATTTTTCTTTGTAAGATAATTCTTTCTTTATGTTCTCAGTTCTCATGTATTTTTTCTATCCTTTCCAGAATTTATTCTTTCTTTATTTTAGTGCTTTGCATATACATGTTGAAGGGTAAAGTTCATTACTTCCCTCCTAACCAGGTGTATTCTTTATTTTTTTAATTAATAAACTCCTCTCACACCGTCGAGGGTCGTCAAAAAAAAAATTATAAGATAACATGCTATGGAAAAATCTTTGTTGTTTTACATAGGCACCGCTTAGTGAGAAATATTTCTGGAAATATATTCAACTGGCTAGGCTCCGAATCTCAGAAGGATGATTAAGAAAATCATAAACTGCAGAAATACAGGCAGATCCAAAGGCATTGATTTACGTGTAGGCTGTGGCATTGAATAAAAATATTTTTCTCGGTCAAGTTTCTCTATCAAAACTGAGGAAAAGGGGAATAGTCCATAACGTTATTACTACGAGTACGACAGTGATATATTGGGAATTTTTGAAAAGAAGAAGAACTCATCTGGATACACACCATGATCAATCAATGAAGATTGCACATCCACTTTCTTGTCAAGCCTTATAAGAAGGATTTAGCAAGAAATTAATTTACCACGTCTTATAACCTTAACCTGGATCAAACCAATAAGTAAGTTTAGATAATATATGTCTATTTACTTTTTATAAATTGTTGTTAATATTCATAGACTTTATAGTCAATGATGATCATTTTCAATTTGGAGTACAACTTGGTTTAGTAATAAAGCTTATTTAAGTAGAATTTTTATGAGTGGAGCTTTTGCTGAGAAGAAATTTATTTGATTGGTTGGTTTTTGATGAGAGCTTTTATCAAAAATTGTAAAGTTACTTTAATAAACAAGTATTCTAAAGTTATGTTATGAAATGAATGAAATAATATAGTGAAATAATTTAAAACCGTTTTAGATAATTTAAATTTAAATTTAAAAAGAGAACTCTACAATCTCTACTCCCAAAAGTATAAAATTTAAGTTTTCACCAATCAAGACAAAATAACTTATTTAATCACCAAAAGCTCTACTTAAAAACACATCCAAATAATGTAAAAAATTTTAAAAATAATTTTTAAGAATAAAATAAGTATTTTTAGTCATTAAATAAGTCATATCAAACAAAAAGTAAGACACGTCTTAGGTTGGCATTACCTTTTGCTCTTGACATTCATGGCGTTCTAGTCAGTGATTTTTTTTTCCAATATAGAACACTTATTCCTATTATTCATGGACTTTTTACTCTCTTCTTTGGAATATCCATGTAAAATAATTCAATATACGGTATAGCTACATAATTATCAAACTATTAGGGGACTTGTAATTGGAAATCCCTCTGGGGGACCAGAGTTGCTCTGAGTTTTTTTTTTTTTCTCATTCGAGGAAATAAATGTTTGATTGAGCAAGGAAATTCTGAACGGAAATTAATTATAGGTCGAAAGCCAAGTTCTCAGAAATGGGCCAAAAGAATTGGAATAAAAATTAAAGTTGAATGAGAATCAAACACTAGGTCGTAGTTCTAATACAATGTATATTTGTTGATTTTTAAAAAAATTATGACTACTAATTATTGAATAAAAATATGTTGATAATTAAATTTTAACCGTGTATTGAGAGCCTGTATTTTTGCATAACCTTAAACAAACACCAACTGCTAATCATAGTAATTTATTTTAATTAATTTTTTCTCCAAAGGGTCTTTAACGTAGCTGGCTTCTAATTTCTATAGCTTCCACAGGCTACCAAATCAACAATAAAAATTAACTAGTAGTTGCCTTTGATGTGATGTTGAGAACGAAAAAATCATAGATGTGAAACACAGCGTTTTAGGGTTGATTTTGATTGCTTGATGAGGATGGCAATTGTATCTGCAAACCCTATTCACTGCGGATAATTTTGTGGGTTGTGGACGGATTTGGTATTACAAATTAAAATCCACAGTAAGTTAAACAAATATCTGGTGCAGCTTTTTCAAAAATATTTTTAATTTAATTTTAATTAAAAATTATTTAAATCTAAAAATATATTAAATTAAATCATGTGAAGTACAAATGTGAGTGCCAGTTGCAATGTGCCTAACTCCTAATAGGTTTTAACTTAATACATGGATTATTATATACTTATTATAATTTTGTATAAACTATTATTCTTTAATCTTTTTCCTTTTTTTTTTAAGTAATGGGATGGGCAAAGCCAAAATAGTTTTTTTATTTTTCTCTCTTACTCCCCTAAGGATCGAACCTGGGTGGTCAGTGCCTACAAGCTTCTTGCTGTTACCAAACTTGACCACGCCCTTCTGGGCTTCTTCAACTTAATGTATGGATTATTGCATTACTATAATTTTTTTCTTCAGATTAGTATTTAAAATTTATTATTCTTTATAAAATATTAATCTTAATTATTATTGTATGAATTGTGTTGGATGAGTGCTAATGATGGTGAATGAAATAAAAATCTTCTCTTGGAGCTTGTATTGAATGATAATACGAAGCGATAATTGTTATTTTTATATACTAGTTTGTGGTTTTTTTTAATGGATTTGTGTATTTTATACTTAAATTTAAAAATTTGTGTTGTATTGATACTGAAATTTTAATCTTCTATTTACGTTGGTTAAATTTAGAAGTGAATATGTTATGTGGAATTTTAAGTCATTATTATAAATATACATATTAAACATTAATGATTTTAAATATAAAAACCCGTAAAAAAATCTGTCAGATAATATTACAAGTTTGGTAATTGTTAAAACTTGCAGTGGGTTGTCGGCGGTTTTGGTAATTTAAATTTTGTGTGGGTTTGGATTTGCTAATGACAAATCGGCTGAGGGCGGTATCCATTGCCATCCTTACACTTGAAAGTCACATGAATGACATCATTATGCTAGAGGGACCTTAAGTTAGCTCTTTGATGTCATCTTGGTATGTGAGGATTAAATGTGATTTAAGACACAAGAATAGTATCATATTACGTAGGGATGGCAAAATACAGGTTCAAATTTGGGTTTGCAAAGCTAGAAACAGTTCGGATATATATTTTAGATACCTAGACTGAGCTTAAAAAGGCCAGCATTGGGTTGTTTTTCTAATCACCATTTTTATGCCCCGGATTTTATATTTTATAATATTATACGTTTATATTTTTTTATTTCATAATTTTTAATTTTATTTTAATAAAATTTGACATAAAATATGAACTTTAAATGTTTAAAATTTTACATATATGTAATAGTTGGATCAAATAAATATAATTATTTAAAATAACATATATTTTATAACTTTTTAATAAAATTTGGGTTTCGGGTTGGACCTCAAGCTTATCAAGAGATGCTCAGGTTGGGTTGGATGATACCCCGCAAAGATCGCTTGGATCCAGACTAGACAAGTACGTTTTACACTCCTAATATTACAGCTCAAAGCTCTTTGGTTTGCTTTTACCATTTTCAGATTTCATTTTAAAATGTAGAAGAATGAGTAAAATCTAAATTGATTTTTAGTCTTTATCTCTCTTAAAATTTGACCTCAAACAGTCGTCTAAAATAAAATTACTTGAAACATTCGATCAAGCCTTGAGAACTCATTCTCTTCAACTAATTAAACTGATAACTATCAACTATTAAAGATATAATTGAAAATGCTTTTAACATGTTAAATTGCTTGCCAGTGATTAATTGCAAATGGACTGGATGAAAATCACTTGACGATGAGATGAAAAACAACATGCATTTTGAGTAAAAATTTTTCAGATTAAAAAGAGCTCTTTAAATACTTCAAAAAGCACTTCACGAGATCTATTTTCCATTTTTTCTTCAGATTGAAAAATGCACTTTACGTGCAAGCGTATGTTGTAAATATGAGCAATTTAAGAGATCTAAATGTCGTTCTCTCTTTACTGTTTTTTTTTTTCTTTGGAGATTATCTCCTCAGTTAAATCAAGTAATGAAATAGCCTTACCCAAAAAAAAAAAAAAAGGTAATGATGGATGATTTTGTAGAAATAGGTTTATGGGCCCTATCACATAGCAGCCCAAAGTCTAATTCTGAACCAAAGTAGAGAGGCCCAATATTGTGCCATTACCCACTCTTATTGAAGAAACTTTTCAGATAAGCTGTGTCTATAACTGCCTTGTTGATGAAGAATACGTGAACAATTGGATTTTTGAGGACAAACTCTTGATGCTGAGTTGCAGGGCGGCATAATTTTTATAAAGAACCTAAGTGTGATTTTCCTTTAAAATTAATTACACAAGTAATTATCAGAAGAACAAAGGGCCGTCCTCAGCCACTATTACAACACTCGCTATAAATTTTAACATTAGGCGAATTACATATAGCCACGTGTCACTCTCAGTTCAAACAAATCAGTCTCCATACGAGGATGTCTGTCCAGTCCTGAAAACATACCAAAACAAACGTTGATTCTTCATATACCCTCATTCGCTTTAACTAGAGACAACTTTACCCTCATCACAATTTTGGCATTCATGCGGTAGCAAATTAGTAATTCTACAATTCCTCTAAGGCTAAAAACGTAATTAAGGTGTTCTTCTGTTGCTACAAAAAGAGTGGTTTCCTGTTAACATTTTGGTGAGACCTCTCTTTGTGTCTGATCACAAAACAAAAATGACTGCTTTGAAGTCGGCTTTGATAGCCAAAAAAATGGGAGCTTTTGTGCTCATTTTGATGCTTGTTTTGTTGCCATTAGTCCACTCCTCTAGTAGGCACGCAAATGTTAACATTTTGCAGCAGTCGCTGCATTCGCATACCCCTTTAATCCCTTGCAAATTCTTTCAAACATGGTATTGGTATTAAGCTAATGTGAACAGTATTTTAACCCCTATAATTTCATGCTCCAAACATACCCTAGGGGAATAATGTGTGTAACAAGTGCAAGGCACTTGATAGCCAGAAGAAATTCGAAAATGTATTAAAAGTATCAAACATTATTATGGTTCTGCTGATGTGGCTCTATATATGAGTGTGGCCGATCGACGTATATGTTAACCGGTAGGGACCTCCAAGTAATTTGGTATCCTCCAGAACCCCTTTGTATAAGTTTAATACTCCACAACTGGGAAAAAAGAAGACGGTAATGCTAGGTTGGGTTGCATCATCAGAAATTATGAAGGTGCTGTCATGGTAGCTACAGTATCAAAGAAGCCTTGTCTAGGAGATGTGGAAATTGCTGAGACTTTGACTATTTTAGAAGGTGTGAAGATGGCTGCAGGAGCCGGTCTTTCTCCTCTGATTATAAAGTCAGATTCATCCAGCGTTGTGCTCTTTATTCTGGTAGGTATCTCTAGTAGAGGAGAGGTGACTTGGATTATTGTGAAATTAGCACTTCAGTGGATAAAGATAATCAATATGGGCTAGTCTATAGTGAAATTAGTTTTTTTTTTCCTAATTGGAAAATGATTTCATCGAAAAGAACAAATCAATTGCAATAAATTTTCAATCTCTATTCTAATCATATAAAACAAAACAAAACAAAACAAGAAGTAGGGAACAAAAATTATTGCTAGATTGCTTTTTGACACATGCATCATATTTGCTGATGAGTCCCTGATGAATCATATTAAGCTGATGATACAATGAATACATGCATATGACATCCACATAAAAATTAATGGGAATTCAGATGATGGAATTATTTATACGGTAATCTTGTTGCCTTTTTGTTGCAGGATGAGAATCAAGATGGTAAGGATGGATCTTACATCCATTGCAACGTGAAGGAAGTTTTTGCAATACATGTGATATGAATACGTTAAAATGTTTAAAATACCCCTGTAGCTTTGACAGAATTAGTTAACGTCTGTTAATAAAATTATGAAAATTGATATACTCTGTAAATAATAAGTTAACCACTAAATAAATTAAAAGTTTCGAGTTTTTTGTAATATGAGGACACAGTGGGGAATGATGGTAATTTCTCAATTACAAAATATATTAAGAGAAAAGAGTGTGGTTATTTGAACCCACAAAATAATTTGTATCTTTATTATTAATTTTTCCATTTTTTGTTTTTCCTAATTAATTTGTTCAGTCCTATATATTGGATGGAACAATCGAATTCCCTTTTGTCGGCTCGAGTAGAGAGTTTTGAGTTGTGACAAATGGAAAATTACTACAAACATCCCTTGTAAGTTGTAATTGAAATGCTGTAAAAAAATTGGATTTCTTCTTAAAGATGTTGAATAGAAAATATAAGAAACTTCCATTGTAGGTAATTAAGGATCATTATCGAAGCATCACTAAAAGACTCTTCAAATAAGATTTTATTATTTATTTGAAGAGCCATATCAATATTTAAAGTTCCAAAAGACACTTGAATTAAAATTTTTCAAATAAAAAATGATTCTCTCTCTTCAATTTTGGAGAGTTGTTTCTCCCTCTTCAATTTATATTTTATTATTTTTTACCAGAAAAGAGAGAAAAGTGCTTTAATTGCTATTGACTTTTCTTTAAAAAATAATTATTTGATTAAAATAATATTAACTTATTTCGATTTGAAAAGTCTTTTGGAGAATACTATATTTTTTCACTCTTCCATTTGCCACAAAAGTAAGCAAATAGATATTTAAAGAGTGAAATTTATAGAGTTTTTGGATATGCTCTTACTAACTAGTACACTCCTTGAGTAGGCAAATTATCAAAGAGGAAGGACTTAATATATTCTCGAGGCTCAGAAGCCGTTGATTGTCATCATAGCTGTATATCAAAGGAACCATTCTGGCAGTGTCAAGAGAAGCCCTTGTGAAAGATGCTGAAAATGATGGATTTTGGGAGAGGCATTCTTGGTTTAGGTGCTTCCATGCATCTGAAATCTTATTCATGGCATGCCTGTGTGCATCTTCAGCCGTTAATTCTCGGTGCTCTATCATGTAGTAATAATTTAGGGGTGGTAAAAATACTTGGCTGGTCCAGATCCGGACCGGGTATTGGATTACCCAGCCTTGGGCTCATTTGATAAACCCAGAATCCAGATTTCATTAAAAAATATTATAAATTATATACTATTTTAAATATTTATATTTATTTGACTTATCTATTACATATCTGTAAAGTTTTATACATTTAAAGTTTGTATTTTCGTGTCTAATTTCATTGAAATAAATTTAAAAGTTTGTATTTTATGTGTGCGAGAAAGTCTGGAAAAACACATAAACCGTGGTTTTAAGCACTTAAAATTTTTAGCCTTTAAAATCTTACGATTTTAAAACTTTCCTAGACTTTTCCCGGACTTAAAGATCTCGAACCATAAAATTATTATATATATATATATATATACATACATATATGTATGTATGTATGTATGTATATATATACATACATACATACATACATATATGTCTATATATACACATACATACATACATACATACATATATGTCTATATATACACATACATACATACATACATATATATATATACACATACATATATGTATGTATGTATATGTATACCTAATAATAATAATAATAATTATTATTATTATTATTATTATTATTATTATTATTATTATTATTATTAAACCATTCCTGACAGTTTAAGCTGTGTTGACATACATACATACATATATATATATGTATGTATGTATGTCAAACCGTGCACACGTGATCTGGGGATGGTGCTTATAAGATTAAAGTAGCGCCTCCACTAACAGCTTAAGCTTTTGGTGTGATGGTAAGCGCCTTATGGTATCGAGCAGTCGCGGGTTCGAGTCCTTGGTAAGGTCCAGCGCTGCGAGATTTCCAAAGAAAGATCGGCGAAGTCTTGTGGGACCAGGTGCGTGGGTCCCACCAGCTAAGGGTCCCCCGTTAACCCGGTTTGGGGGGGGGGAAGGGAGCTAAGGGTTCAAACCGTGCACACGTGGTCTGGGAATGGTGCTTATAAGATTAAAGTAGCGCCTCCACTAACAGCTTAAGCTTTTGGTGTGATGGTAAGCGCCTTATGGTATCAGAGCCAAAAATTAGAAAGACAGGATTAGATCCTTGATGTCTTTGTCCAAATTTCCTTAGAGAAGAAAGAGAAGAGAGAAAGAAAGGGAAAAATCACTCTTAGCTAATGCCAAAACTGAAGATGAGTATTTCAAAGTTATGCAACAGCTCCTTGCTTCAAGATCAGAGACATCTACCGCCAGCTCGTCAAATGATGATGAAGAAGAGCCTTTTATTTCTCTTGGAGACGAAAATGAAGACGACTGCCTCAGAATTTTCCCTCCAGTAAAGCATAGTAAATAATATGTTTACTATTGTAAAAAAAAAAAGAAAAAAAAGAAAAAAAAGTAATTTTCATTTTCTGTAAATTTCTTTGTATTTTCGGGTGGTCCCCTGGATACAAGTGAAAGCGCACATGTCTTTTCACCCGAGTTTTACTATATTTTGTACGTTGTAATAGTCCTTTGTATTTCTTCCGTATAAAGACACAGTAAAGACGTATAAAGCCTCATTTCTAAGCTACAGTTTAAAAGCTACAGCTCCGCTCACTTCTGATTGTGATTTAAAATGCTACGAGACGCTTCTGATTTAAAGCTACAGTTTCAAAAAATTTTTGTATATAAGAATGACCGAAGACTTAGACTCGGCATTCTTTTCTATTCCCTCTCTCTCTCTCTAATTCTCTCTCTCTCTACTTCTCTCTTTCTCTCTGGGAAACCAGGATCAAGACATCAAGGAATATTTTTCCTGTCTTGTGATTTTTCCCTTTCTTTCTCTCTTCTCTTTCTTCTGTAAGGAAATCTGGGGAAAGACATCAAGGATCTAATCCTGTCTTTCTAATTTTCCTTTCTAAATTTCTCTTCAAAGATTTCAATTAAATGTAAGCATTTAATTTGTAATTTATTTTAAAGCAATTAAAGTTTGTAATTAATTTTATTTAAAGTTCTCCAATTTACTTTTATGCAGTTTAAATTTCTGTAATTTACTTTTAAAGCAATTTAATTTTCTGCAATTTATTTAAAGTTTTATGCATGATCGGCAGTCTGATCTTCTATATCAGATCTGCTCATAAATATTGTACGTTCTTCAGAAGCAAAGAGACCGGATCTCTGTCTTCTGTTGTATCTTCTCTTCTCCCCCCAATCAATCTAAATATTAGTTCTGGGATCCAGATCTAATATTTCTGTTTGAGCCTTTGTGGTAAATAAGATTGCTAAAGCCCTAATAAAATTTTAAATCAATCAAAGCAAGGTATATAGGCTGGAAACCAGAACGTGCGGGCTATTGATCTGTTCTAAGTCAGATCTGGGTCCAAAGGAGATTTAAATATCTTGGTTTACCAATGATCTCATCGATCTGGAGGGACAACGCCACGTACCTCAACTTGGTAAATTTATTTTCCAAGTTTTGTATGTTTGTTTAAAGCTTGTGTTGCTTAGGTTTGCCTAAATAATTTTGGTAAAAAACTTTTTAAAATTGCCTATTAAAGTCCATCAATAGTAAATTTTCCTGAAACCACTATCGTCCTAAATCCTTTTCCTATTGATATCAGAGCGAAAACCGAAGATGAGTATCAGAGCCAGGTTTCAAAATGCCCACCATGGGCATTTTGAAAATTCAGACAACACAGATTCTTAAAACCGAAATGGAGAACCGAAATGGAGAAAGACATACATACATACATATATATACATAAGTTGGGCTTCATAGGTATGATACCTAAGGTTCCACATCCAGACCCATGGAAGGAAAAAATTTGTACAGAAGCAAAGAAATGGAGGAAACCTGTAGGCATCAGAGCCAGGGGGAAGATAGTGTAATATTGTTGTTAAGAATTTGTATTGTCTGAATTTTGAAATTGTTTTCTGGGCTTCATAGGTATGATACCTAGGGTTCCACATCCAGACCCATGGAAGGAAGAAATTTGTACAGAAGTAAGGAAATGGAGGAAACCTGTATGTATGTATGTATGTCTTTATATATATATAATTAAAGACATTTTTTACCAGACTTTTCCTTAGGGATGATGCAAATCATATAACTTGGAAGGAAAAATTCCTTGCAGGTTTACCAACCCTACTAGGAGAAAAAGTTAGAAATTCCATTAAAGCCTTATATGATAATCGTATTCCTTACGATGAGCTCACCTATAGTGAACTTGTCAGTTTTGTTAATAAAGAAGGTTTAAAAATATGCCAAGACTTGAAATTACAGAAACGACTTAAATGAGAGCTTAGAAAGTCTAAGCAAGAATTAGGTAGTTTCTGTAAACAGTTCAACTATGACCCCTTTAAAACTTCTACTTCCAAAGATTGTAATGGTAAATGTTCTACGAAAACTTACAAAAAACATTACAAATCTAAAAGATATAGAAAACCTTTCCAAGAATCTAGAGAAACCTTTTATAAGAAACCTTCAAAGCCTTATAAAAAACGCTTCTCTAAAAAGAAAGAATTCAAGCCCAAACAAAAAGCCCATTTTAATTACAAAGAAGCCACATGTTTTAAATGTGGAATGAAAGGCCATACTGCAAGGTTTTGTAAAATGAACAGAAAGCTTCACGAGCTTAACCTTGATGAAGAAACATTTTCAAAAATAGCCTCTTTAATGATAGAGTCTTCAGATTCTGAATCTTCCATGTCGGGAGATGATGAATCCTTACAGATTGACGAGTTAGTTGACTCTGATTCTGTAACTGATTCCAGTAATGATTCTGACTCAAGCCAATCAGAATCTTACTTAAAGAAAATCAATGTTTTAACTAAAGATCAAGAAACTTTTCTTGAATTGGTTAAACACATTTCTGATCCTACCTTACAAAAAGAATATCTTGATAAACTCTTAAAAACTTTAGAGGTAGGAGATAAACCAGAAACTTCAAAGGCTCCAATAATAAAGAAAAACACTTATGATTTGACTCAAATCTTAGATAAAAAGAAAACAAAAAAGAAAACAGTTCCTAACATTCAAGACCTTCAAAAAGAGATTAAAGAAATTAAACTCGAAATTAAAGAATTAAAAGAAAAACAAAAGAATGATTCAGAAACTATTCAACTTCTATTACAAAAACAATTAGAAGACAATTCTGATAAAGAATCAAATTCAGATGGTGAAAAAGAAATTGATTTACAACTTGAAAACATTGAATCTGTACCCAATGATTTTCTTTTTGTTTTAAATCAAATTACCACAAGAAAATATTTGATAAAAATTACCTTAGTCTTTTCCAAAGAACTTGAAATTGATACCATTGCTTTATTTGACACTGGTGCCGATTTAAATTGTATTAAAGAAATTTTTGTTCCAGATAAATATAAAGAAAGAACAAAAGAAAAGCTTTCTGCCGCCAATAATTCAAAATTGAACATTCATTCTAAAGTAGAAGCATCATTATTAACAAAGTGGTTTCGAATTTAAAACTACTTTTTTCCTAACAAATGACATCTATCATGTTGTTATATTGGGAACACCTTTCATAAATCTTATAACTCCCTATACCGTAAATTATAATGGTATATCTTTTAAAGCAGGAAAAACCAAACTAAAATTTCCTTTTATAGAAAAGCCTAAAACAAGAAACTTAAATATTATAAAAGCTAACTCTGTACATCAAAATCAAATAAATGTCTTGCTTAAATCAAAACAGGCTAATCTAACCTGTTTACAAAAAGATTTAAACCTACAAAGAATAGAAAATCAATTAAAAAATGATTTTATACAAAGAAAAATTTCTGAATTTAAAGCATTAATTGAAAAAGAAATATGTGCCGATTTACCAACTGCTTTTTGGAACAGAAAACAACATTTGGTAGATTTGCCATATGAAAATTCTTTTGATGAAAAACAAATACCCACAAAAGCTCGCCTATTCAAATGAATATGGAACTAGAAAAACATTGTAAAGAAGAAATTAAAGATTTGGAGAACAAAGGACTTATTGTTAAATCAAGGTCCCCATGGTCTTGTGCCGCTTTTTATGTCAATAAAAATTCTGAAATAGAAAGAGGAACACCAAGACTAGTAATAAATTACAAACCCTCAATAAAGCATTAAAATGGATTAGGTATCCCATACCTAAAAAAAAGATTTACTCCAAAACTCCATTCTCGCATTCATATTTTCAAAATTTGACATGAAGTCGATTTCAGCAAATTCAAATTCACCCTAAAGACCGTTACAAAACTGCTTTCACTGTTCCATTCGGCCAATATGAATGGACAGTAATGCCCTTTGGCTTGAAAAATGCACCTTCAGAATTTTAAAGAATCATGAATGACATTTATAATCCTTTCACTGATTTTTGCATTGTTTATATAGATGATGTATTGATTTTTTCCCAATCAATAGATCAACATTTTAAACATCTAAAGACTTTCTATTTTGCAACTAGAAGAGCAGGCCTAGCTATCTCTAGTTCAAAAATCTCCCTATTCCAAACTAAAATCCGATTTCTTGGCCACTACATCTCAAAGGGAACTATCACTCCAATTGAAAGATCCCTTGCTTTCACGAATTAATTTCCTGATAAAATACTTGACAAGACTCAATTGCAAAGATTTTTAGGAAGTTTAAATTATGTTCTTGACTTCTGCCCTAACATCAACAGAATAGCAAAACCATTGCATGATAGATTAAAAAAGAATCCTGTTGCATGGTCAGAAGATCATACTAAAGTTGTAAAACAAATAAAAAGCATAGTTAAAGATATTCCATGTCTATTTCTTGCTAATCCCACATTACCTAAAATTGTTGAAACTGATGCATCAGATTTAGGTTACGGTGGCATACTAAAGCAAGTAGATAACAATAAAGAACAAGTAGTACAATATGTTTCTGCTCATTGGAATGAATGTCAGAAAAACTATTCTACTATTAAAAAAGAGATTTTATCTATTGTTTTATGCATTTCAAAATTTCAAAGTGATTTATTAAATCAAAAATTTTTACTCAGAATTGATTGTAAAGCAGCAAAACATGTTTTAGAAAAAGATGTTCAAAACATTGCATCAAAACAGATTTTTGCACGATGGCAAGCTATTTTGAGTATTTTTGATTTTGATATTGAATTTATTAAAGGCGATACAAATTCACTCCCTGATTTTCTAACCAGAGAGTTTCTTCAAAACAGATAATGCCTCCCAAAAAGACAAAAGATAAAGGGAAAGGGATCTTCAAAGACCCTGTGTCCCAAACACCTTCCAAAGCCTCTTCTCCCCCTAAAGCAAAATTATTATCATTAGCCATGCCGATCAGATCTTGGATCGACACGATTGAAGATGATGAATCAAGAGTTAAAGCCCTTGCCTCTCAGGATCAGGTAAATGAATGGGTAAAATCCATTTCTAATTCCCCTGATTTTTTACTTGCTCTACAAAGTTTTTCACAAAGCCAAATTTCTCCAAAAGAAAAACCTATTTCTAAAGAAATTACTACAAAACCCTCTTCTCAAAAAGTTGTTCTTTCTAGTGAAAGTTCATCCTCCCGATTGTTCTTTCACAATCAAAGCTTTCAAAGAAAATCTCGGATTGGTTTGATAAAACCTACTTCCAAAACATTTTAAGCGTGGAAGATGGATTTTACCATTCTGACCCATTTCAAACAATTTCAAAGTTTTTCCCCCCTGGATGGTTTTTTAAACCATGAGATTTAACAAAACCTCAAGCCTACTATGAATCCATTCTTGAAGCCTTTGAGTCAGTCAAATTTAAACATTTCTTTCTCAGTGAAACCCATAAAGAACCTGCTTATTCTACTGCTACTATTTTAAATGTCTTGATCCCAAAGCAGTGGAATGACCATCTCCACAATCAAAAAAGATTCCCCGCCAATTTTCAAATGTATACACATTGTTTGACCTATTCCTACTGGGATTATCAACAAGCCTGGTTTAACACACTCTTTATCCAAAATCCAAAGAAATCTCACTCATGGTTATTTTTCTTTAATTCCAAAATAACCGTGCAAAGCCTTCCAAATTGGTTCCAACAGTGGTGGAACTATTTTGGCCCAATACCAGATATCCTAACTCCAAATGCCATCCAATGTTTAAACCTTTTTAAAGCCCATTACAAACCTTTTGAGTCTGAGAAAAGATTCCCCCCTTTTCTCTGTTTTTGTACAAATTTCTTCCTTCCTTGGGTATGGATGTGGAACCTCAGATACCACACTCATGATTCCCAATTAATCCTTCAAAGAACTTTCAAAGTCAAATGGTGGAACAAATTTGATGAACAAACTAAATTGACCACAAACCTAATCCAAAATTGGCTCTCTGCCAAAGGTTTTCTTGCCCCATCTATTAAAGATGTTAGAGCCCAAGGAACCTTCCTCACCCAAAAGTCCAAAGCCCAATCTCTTCTTGCAGGTGCCAAAACAGAAGAAGAGTATTTTAAAGTCATGGAGGCTTCTTGCCTCCCCTATTCAACCATCTCGTACAAAGCTCAACCGATGATGAAGAATCAACCAATCATCTCCTTGGAGACGACAATGAAGATGATTGCCTTCGGATTATTGTCTCTATAAAGCAATGTAAATAAGTTATTTACTTAAAATAAAAAAAAAAAAAAGAGTAGATTACGCCGGGTGGTCCTCCGGACACAAGTGAGAGCGCACATGTCTCTTCACCCAACTTTATATTTGTATTTTTTTCCGTATAAAGCTACTGAAGTAAAGACGACGCATAAAGCAATAAAGTGCCAATTTCGAGTTTTTCTGTGCACTTAAAACTCCGCTACTGGTGAATGAGTTTAAAAAGCTACTGAGGCCCGCTTCGATTTCAAAAATTTTTGTATATAAGAATGACCGAAGACTTAGACTCGGCATTCTTTTGCCTTCCCTCTCTCTCTCTTCACTTCTCTCTCTATCTTCTCTAAAAAACTCTCTCTCTCTCTCTCTCTCTCTCTCTCTCTCAAGGAAATCTGGAGAAAGACTTGAAGGATATCTAATAGTCTTCGGACTAAGGATTAACTTCAAAAACCTGTCTTTCTAATTTTCCTTTTCTAAAAATTTCTCTCTAAAGCTTTCAATTAAATGTAAGCATTTAATTTGTAATTTTTTTAAAGCAATTAAAGTTTGTAATTAATTTTAATTTTCCGCAATTTACTTTTATGCACTTTAAATTTCAGCAATTTATTTTTAAAGCAATTTAAATTTATGCACTTTACTTTTATGCAATTTATTTAAAGCTTTATGCATGTTCGGCGATCTGATCTTCCATATCAGATCTGCTCATAAAAATTGTACGTTCCTCAGAAGCAAAGAGACCGGATCTCTGTCTTCTGTTGTATCTGTTAACATTTATGTTAACATAATGTTGATTTTGATGATAACAAACAAAATTAAGAATGATTAAGTTTTTGAAAGCTTAAATTATTTTTTTCATACATTTTAAATAAATCATTATTTTCACTTTATAAAGGTTTTATATTTAATGGAAAAATGATTTTATGAAATTGGTTGTTTTTCAAGTTTATGGCTTAATTGAAAGAATTTTGAAATATTTGAAATCAACAAGTATTACTTGAAATTTTGGAGAAAGACTTATTTGAAACGTTTTATAGCATTTTGGGTCATATCATAATTTTAGAATTTTTTGGGATTCACAAAGTAATTTTTACAAATTCTGAAATTGGACTTAATTGTAAATTTTTATAACATTTTGGGCCATACTACAGTTTCATAAAGTTTTGGGGTCAAACTATAATTTTAGCAAACAGTGCACTGTACCGTTACTGTAGCAAACGGTAATCCGGTTATGCTAAACGGCAATCCGGTTATGGGCAGAAACTCTCCGGATGAAAAGCGGCAATCCGGATATGCTAAAC
Organism: Atalantia buxifolia; assembly: GCA_030444775.1. NCBI lineage: Eukaryota > Viridiplantae > Streptophyta > Magnoliopsida > Sapindales > Rutaceae > Atalantia > Atalantia buxifolia. Next base: position 13,712,689 of record CM059839.1, read on the forward strand.
GGAAGTCCGATTCGGGCGAGGAAAGCTTCACGGAGCATAAACGGCAATCCGGTTGTGCTAAGCGGTAATCGATTCGAGGCGAAAGGTTCTGGAGCATAAACGGCAATCCGGATATCACAAGCGGCATTCCGGATACTCAAAAATTCAAATTTTTGCCTTAACGGTAACATGCAAGCGGAATTTCGGAAACCATAAACGGTAATCCGGTTATGAGCAAAAAGTGCATAACGGCTAGTTTTTTAGCTCCATCTATATAAACTCAAATCCAAATCATTTTTAAAAATCTTGGCAAGCATAAACAAGTGCACACAACATATATTGAGCTTCAAATTCGAAAATCATTATAGATTAAATCTTCATTGAGCTATCATTTGTATATCCACTCTAAAAGAGAGTTGTTTGTTGTATTTTTCATTTCTCATCAAATTGTGAGTGTACAAGTGTGAGAAACACTTGGGGTGAAGAGATTGGGGAGATAATCTCTTGATTGTAAAGGTCCATTGACACCTTGGAAGTCAATTGTAAACATTTGAAGCCTTGGAAGGTTTGGATAGTGAAATCCTCAAGCTTGGGTTGCTTGGAGGCGTGGATGTAGGTGGGGATAGCCGAACCACGTAAAAATCATTGAGTTTGCTTTCTCTTCCCTTACTCATTTATTATTGTGCTTTATTGAACTTATTGTTTTCATATTTGTTAAGGCATTAGTTTAAATTGTTGTGTGGTTTGCTTAGTTTAATTTTTAAAAAAAAACCCAATTCACCCCCCCTCTTGGTTGCCTAGATAGTATTTCATTTGGTATCAGAGCAAGGTGCTCTTGTGTAGACTTAATCGTCTAGAGTTAAAGATCCATAGCAACCTAAATTAGCTCAACCATCATGGAAGGCCAATCTACCACTAGACCTCCATTTTTCGATGGAAATGATTATCCTTATTGGAAAACTAGGATGAGAATCTTTTTACAAGCCTTAGATTATGAAATATGGAAAATAGTTTGTGATGGTTCATTCATTCCTAGGAAGAATGCTTTAAGTGAGTTGGATAGGAAGAATATGTCTTTAAATTCCAAGGCTATGAATGCTTTATTTTGTGCCTTAGATAAAAAGGAATTTCATAGAGTTTCAAATTGTTCTAATGCTTATGAAATATGGAGAAAACTTGAAGTTGTGTATGAGGAGACTACAAACAAGGAGGAATCTCATGAAGTGTCAAATTTGGCACTTATGGCAATTGGAGATGAATCGGATGACGAGCTTGATGAGGTAAGTGATCATAGCTATGATGAATTACATGATGCTTTTAAAGAATTGCATGATGAGTGGATGAAACTCGGTAAAAAGAATGCATGTCTTAAAAAGAAAATGCTAGAACTTACAAATGAAAATGAATCTCTTATTCATGTTTGAGAAAAATATAAATAATTATTTTGTTTAGTAAAGTTGTACAATAACCAAAAAAAAAAAAAGAAAAAAATTCTCTAAAAAAAAAAAAAGAAAGAAAGAAAAGAAAAAAAAAGAGAGAGATATATATAATTCAATAAGTGAAATGCATTTTTTTTCCAAAAGATATTATTTTTCTCAAACATATATTTTGTTTCCTCTATTTTCCTTTCTTTGTTAGCCATGTCCCTAGCCTACGTTACATCCTAATAAAAGTCCTTCTTGATTTTAGGGAACTATAGTCTGAAGTAGAAGCTAGTTATATGGGCCAAAAGATGTAGTAATGCATAAAAAAAAATTAAAAAAAAAAAAAATACATTGGGTTGACTAATATTCTGTTTGACTTAAGATCGTGTTATTTCTAAGCTATGGGCATATTCTTTTCATCTTGGTGAGAGTGTGTGATAATGCTTGTTTATTATTTTCTCTCAATTTATCATTCATAGAAGTGACAATTTATATTGGGTTTAATTTTCTTGTGAGAGTGTCACTATTACCGGTGAGATGTTGGGGTTTGACATGTCATTTTTGAAAGTAGCTGTATTTACTTGGTTGATTCATGTGGATGGTTGATGTGGGTGTGATGTTTCTTAAGACTGGAGATAATGCTTATACTTTTATTTGATTGCTATCATTAATCTGATTGAATAAACAAGTTTGTTTAAAAAAAAAAAAAAAAATTTGGGTTTGAATTTTATTTTCGCTTTATTTGCTAGGGACTAGCAATAAGCTGAGTGGGGGGTGTGTTGAGTGTTAGAAAGTGTATATTTATAAAGGAGAAAATCGTCATTTTGTACTTCAAGTTTTACTAACATCTTTAATTTTCTTAATTTAAGACTCTTGTTATTTAATTATGTGTGTTCTGTTTTAATTAAGTATTTTGTGTATTTTAGGGGTATCATGGTCATTTCACAATGAACGAGATTTCGGATAGCAAAACGGACGTCACTTTTGAACTCAGGACAGTCGAAAACCTTAAGAGGAGCATAAAAGGAAAAATGGCACTGTTCACACGTACGGCACTATTCACATGTACATATGCATCGTGTTCATGGATCTTTTATTCACGACAACTGTTCGCACCGCGTTACTGTTGTTCAAACCGTGTGCAAACCGTGTTCTTTGTTCAAACCGCGTGGTCAAACCCGTGGTCAAACCGTGTTCTGTTCTCATTGATGACGTGGGCGCAATCCTGTGCATCCAAACTATTTTTAATCCGATGGCCATGATTCACTCAATGTATCTATAAAAGGGGCCTCCCCCTAATTTGATACCCCGAATCCATTTTTGAGCTTAGTTTTCTGTAATTCTTTCTCCATCTTGTATTTTCTACGTATTTTAATAAATTTCCATTTTACCCTTAGTTCAATTATGAGTAGCTAATTTTCTTTCAAGCTTGGGTTGAAGGTGAAGTCTCAACATGTGTCATGGGCTTTATTTGATAAATTTATTTTCTCTTCCCCTCTAATTTCTGTGGAGGTTTTGACTTTTCGTCGACAAATAATAATAATCTTATCTAGTTCTGCCCACAGTTTCTGGACCCAAGTATAAGGTTATTATTATTTGGCACGATAAGCCTTTAGCACCATATTGATTAGAGAGTGGTTCATGAGGTGTGGATTTCCCCCTCATGATTTAATTGGTATTAATAAAGAATATTTAGCGTGGTGCATGTTGATACGGATCCAGATACCCAAGCACTCTATCTCAATAGTTTCCAATTTAATTATTTCTGCCAATCCAATTTAAATTCTAGCATCCTTTAAATCAATTTCCCCATAAATCCAACCACCCATTTACTTAATTAATTCTACATATAATTAAAATCCACCTCCTCGTGGGATCGACACTCAACACCATTAATCTATTCTACAATAGATTCGTGCGCTTGCGAGTTCAACAAAATTTGCACAACAACAAACTTTAAATGTTTTTGATTAAAATGTTAGAGTTTTCATTAATAAAAAAATTCTCAAAAGCCATATATTCTTTCTAAATGTGCTCATGAAATATGGATAATCGTTAACTTTAATTGAAAAATAATTCCCTGTAAAATTTGGTTAAAACTGTGATTCTGAAAGTGAACGGTGAACCGTTAACCTTGAAACAATTAAGCTTGAACCGGTTAGCAAAAATGGATAAGGCAAATCAGTTTTGCAAGTTATTGCAATTAAACGGCGAGTCGTTAACTTCAAACGGCTAATCGATAATTTCCATAATGTCATTCCATGCTAACCTTCAACCGTTTAACAAGAATGGATAGCAGAAATTTGTTTTGTAGGTCTCTGGAAATTAATGCCAAATTGATAGTGACAAACGGTCAACCATTAATTTGAAATTTAACTCAACGGTAACTTGGACCAATCAAAACGGTTAACCAATAACGGTTAATGGCGATCCGATTTCGGGCAGAAAGTCAACAATGGCGATTTTTTAGCTCCAACTATAAATAAGCTCAATCAAATTCAAACAAGGGTTGATCACAACGTTATCATTGAGTTTATAATCGAGAATACAATATTCATTGAGCTTCAAATTCATTATTGTTTCATTTATTCACACATTGAGCATTGGTTTGTAATTTTATATATTATGTGAGAGAAAAACAAATTTGTAATCTTTGTTTTGAGTAATTGTAAGTGTTGACATACACTTAGATTAAAAGATTGGAGATAATCTCTTGGTGTAAATTTGATTGACACCTTTTAAGTCAATTGTAAGTGTTCTTGAAGCCTTGAAGGCTTGATTAGTGGAATCCTCAAGCTCAGTGTGCTTGGAGGCGTGGACGTAGGCGAGTTGGCAGTAACCACGTAAAAATCTCTGTGTCTCTTTTCCCTTATCTTTTTATATTTTGGTTGATTTATTTATTATTGCTTTAAATTCGTTTAAGATTTGCATCAAGTTTTGTTTAAGAATTGCATAATTTTTAGAAACCCAATTCACCCCCCTCCCCTCTTAAGTTGCTTAGACTTTATTTCACGAATATGTTTAAAGTAGTGGGTAAAATAATATCCAATAACTTATTGAAAGAATGAGACGAAATTTTATCTGCAAGTCCCAATAAAAAGTAAAATTGGACACTTATTGAGTTTGAGAGAAGCAAGTGAGTCAGCCATGGCACTCCTTATAGCTCGAGAATATGAAGAATAAATAAAGCAATTATAGAAAACATTTCTCGTCCGAGTAGAATAGATTTATCCACGTGCTTTTTTGAGGAGGCGATAAGGACAACTGGAACCCACTGCATGTGTACGCCTCAATTAGGAAATGCTCGCTTCGTTTTTCGATGTTGACTTCTTTTAATTCTTATATTTTAAAAAATATCTCAAAATATCCTTATATTTAAATTTATTACATTCTTACCATATTTTTTTTTTTACCATAATACGCTCGTAATAATATTCTTTACATTAATTAATTTGTTTATAAGAATTTAATTAGCACATTAGCTGATAAATATTAGTATGAAAAAGCTAGTATTTTTTGAACCCATGCAACAATTTTGCTGATAATTTGTTTATAAATAAATTAACATCAGCTAACTTTAAACAATATTTAATTTCCTTCGGATAATTTTTACTAATAATTATTTTATAAAAAAATGAATTTATAAAATTACTCTAAAAGTAAAATAATGATGTAAAAATTTGTGAAAAATTTTATGTTACTTTTAAGGCTAATTTGGTAAATTAATATTTTTCTCCTTTTATTAATTTCCTCAAAAGGCAAGAATATTTTTACAGAAGTATTATTGTAAAAGGAAATGAAAAATAAAGGTACAAGTGAAATATATTTAACATTAAGGGTGTCTTGAATTTTTTTTTTTAATATAAGGATCAAAAAGATACTTAACTTAAACTATAAAGAGTAAACAACTATTTACCCCTCAATTATAAAATAAATTAAATATAATAATTAGACACCATCAATTAATCAAAAACTCTAGCCGCCACTGCCACTTCCCTTCATGCCACCATCTTCCTATTGGCTGTCTGTAGGACAACTAAAAACGCTTTTTGTATTCTTCATGTGCTCTATCTTCTCCTACATTTTGTGGGTGATACGTATTCTGAAATTTAAAATTTCATCTCAAATATGTAGCTGACATTATATAATTAATTCACTTATAATTGATGAAAAATCGATCACTTTATGAATAAAATCACATTATTTGCAATGAAATGTGGGCATAAAATTTTTCTCATTAATACTTTCGAACTTATTTAATTTATTTTAACCGAGTAAATTATATATATAATACATTGATTTGTAAGCATAACGTATGAATTCATATCAGGTGAGTAATGGGTTTTGGGGCTTTGGCAAATGTGGGTTCTGTCTTTTATATGATTATGATCACTTTTTTATCTATTGATTTAAGGGAAAAGGATAAACACATCCCCAACGTTTAGGCAAAGAGACAAAAATCCCCCTAACGTTTCAAAAAAGATATTTACACCCCAATTTATTATAATTTTACCATTATATTTTTAAGCATATAAAAAAAATTATTAGATTATCCAATTTGTCTATATATTGTTAATAAAATTATAAATATATCCTATTTGTCTCATTCCTCTATTTAAATTTTTATCAATAACTAATTTTCAAAAAAGACATCTACACACTTAAAAAAAATTGTAAATAAATTATAATGTTAAAAATAAAATTGGTTATTAATACCATAATAAATAACATAGAAAATTAGGTATAAATGTACAAGTTTAAATGATTGACATGTGGAGAATTGTTAAATATACAAGTTTAAAGTTTAAATAAAATTGGTTATTAATAACCAATTTTATTTTTAAAATTATAATTTATTTACAATTTTTTTAGGTGTATAGATGTCTTTTTTGAAAATTGGTTATTGATAAAAATTTAAATAGAGGAACTAGGCAATGAGGGTATATTTATAATTTTTTTTATAATATCTAATTTATCTATTTATAATTTTATTAATAATATATAGATAAAATGGATAATCTAATAATTTTTTTTATATGCTAGAAAGGTATAATAGTAAATTATAATAAAGGGTGAAATGCTTTTTTCAAACGCAGTGAGTTTTTTCATTTTCAAACGCGTTGACGGTGTGTTTGTCGTTTCCCCATGATTTAATTTGCATTCGTTAATTGATCTGTAGCATCCTTCTCCCTTAAACAAACCCGCATCACCTGCCTAACCTAGTTCTCCCTCATATATTGTTTTACCAAATCCTATTCCCAACCTCAATATTAAATTTCAGACAAGGGCATGTTAAAAGTAGTGATATTTTCTGAATTTCATTAAAAGCAAAGATATCTGGGAAGAAAATTCTAAAAGAAAGGAGGAGGATTTGTTGAGGTTTCAAGAGCTGGATCCGTCTGTACTGGACAAGTTGGAGAAGCTGTAAATCGTGATAAGGAATCACGGGGCATATCAAAGGAGGAGTACTTGGAATCCAAAAGAAAACCCAAGGAAAAGCCTAAGGAGAAAAATTGAATCGTGCAAGGGATTGGCTCAAAAACGGGAAGCTGAGGCTAGATTGCGGGAATTAGAACTTGAGAAGGACAAACTATTAGCCCGATCAAGAGAGATGATCCCGAACTTGAGAAAATGCCGAAGGGTAGATTGAGATGGGGAGGTCCAATCATTAATTTTTCACTCCAACACTGGAGTGTGAGGATGGACGACAGACTCGAGTTGTGAGCTTGTCTCCGCACTGACAGTAAAACTAAACCAAGAACTAATGTTAGTTAATGGTGTGTTTACTTGAGAGTTTAAGGAATGTGAATAAAAAAATAAGAATGAAACTTATGTTTATTTGGCAAAATGTAATTTGAGAATGTGAATAAAATATGTGAGTCCCACACAATTTGGGAATAAATAATGTGTATGGGGATTCCAATTCCCTTGGGGGGTTGGGAATGGAGAATTGATTTTTGTATCCCTCTAATTTTTTTATATTTCCCAAATTACTCTCGTTCAAATAACAGTTAATTTTATTATTTTAAATGTCATTATTATTATTATTATTAATTTTATTAACTTTATTATTTTAGTTATTATTATTTTATTTAATTTTTTTAATTAATATCATTTTTATAATAATAGTTATACATGTATTTAAGTAGGGATGGCAACTGGATTACTCTATAATGGATATCCATAATATCTATCCAATTGAATCGGATAATATCCATTCAAAACTTTTTGGATCTTAAAATGGATATTTTAAAATTATATGCAGATGGATATGAATAATTATTTTTATCTAATGGATATTCATATTCAACACAAGTTTAAAAAGTTTTAATTTTATAAAATTAAAAATGAAAAATGTAATAAACAAACAATTGTAAAAATACTAAAAATAAATAATTGTAAAATTGTCCTCAACTAAAATATTTATTGTCAAATATACCCCCACAACAAAATTATAGAAAAATATTTTACGTTTTGAAAATTTAGAAAAATTCATTGTTGACACTGTTCCACTGGGGGAACCACCACTATTTTGTCGCCGGCAGTGAAACTTCATCCAATGTTGACACCGCTAACATAAATATATTGGAAACTACATGATCTATGCAAATATAGAAGCAATCAACAGCAATCACAAAGAACAAAGGTGCATGCGCCGAAAAGGTGCGACGACCATGTGGTGGCTGTGGCTCTTTGTGATGCGTGTGCGCCTCCATCATTTGTTATTTTCTAAATCAAACACCACCTTTAGATAGATCGTTGAATTTCCGCTCTGTTGGTGTGGGATGCGTTGACTACGAGTGATTTTATGGCCGTGGCGCCAGAAGAGATGACGGCGCCGGTGACAAACTGTTCTGTAATTTTTTTTCAAATTTTCTAAAATAATTTTAATTAGCTTTTAAAATTAATGATTTTAGGAAATAGAAAATTAAAAAAAAAGAATTTTTTAATGTAATACATCATTAATTAACTTTTACTTTATTATTATGTTATATTATTTTTTAAAATTTGTATTCAAATTTAGAAATACAAATTTTATGTCCATTGACATCCATGGATATTCATATTTGTGTGGATAAAATTCATATCCATATCCAATTTTAGATATTGGATATGGATATGGACAAATGCATCATGGATAATCATGGATTCATACATGGGTGGACAATATCCATATCCAACTAGATATTTGTCATCCCTAACATTTAGTTAATGAAAATTACATTATTTAATACTATCAGAATTTTATTAAATTGATTATCATTCTCATTCTTCATTCCCATTTATTTTGCTAAGTAAACATATCAATAGCATTCCAGTACATTCTCATTCTCATTTATTTTTTCCAAGTAAATATTGAAATTTCATTCTCATTATTCATTCTCATTTTAAATCATTTTCATTCCATAAAGTTAACGCATCATAAAAGAGTTTTAGTTAAGGCTCTAATTCATTGTACACACTACTTAAGAGTTTTAATTCATTGTACATATTGTATGTAGTCTATCCTTTTGTAAAACATCTAATTAGACTCGTTATTTCTCGCTTTCGAGAATGAATAATATTTTTTGGAAAAATATGCAACCCAATTAGCTGCTTCCACTTGTACTGCTCTCATATTCTTGGAACGGTTGATGCAATAAAATCAAAATTTGCTGCTTTCGTTGGAATGGAACATCATTTATAAACAAAATTTCAAGTGCTACTCATTCACTGGTGGATACATGATCACTGAAAAAGATAAATG
>CM059839.1:20440203-20488203 GCA_030444775.1 Atalantia buxifolia
AGAAGAAATACTTCCATCTATTTCTTTTTCAAGAAGAGTTCATGACTAGCTTGTCAAGTAGTGGCAAACAACGGTAGTTGTTAAACTTCTCGGACGAATGATTAGATATAAGGCTCTGTGCTCCCGTCTAGATTCTTCGTGGGCTAGTACACGAGGCTTTTCGGTGGTTGATCTCGAAAATGGATACTACCTTGTTTGTTTTAGAAATGAAGAGGATGCTTAGTTTGCTTTAACACAAGGACCTTGGATCATCTTAGGCCATTACTTAACAGTTCAAAAATGGTCGCCAAGATTTGGTAGTTCAAACGAGAAAATTAATGTAGTATCCGCATGGATTCGACTTCCGGGGATGTCCTTGCATTATTACCACAAGAAAGTTCTTAGAATGTTGGGCCATATAATTGAAAGTATTATATGGATTGATTACAATACAGAATTGGCATCTAGAGGCAAGTTCGCTCATTAGCCGTTGAAATCGATCTTGAAAGACCAATGATATCACAAATTTTGTTAGATGGGAAATTACAAAGAGTCGAATATGGAGGTCTCCCCATGATCTGTTTTTAATGTGGGATTTATGGGCATACATCAAACTCTTGTTTGAATAAGAAATCTGATGAAAACATGAAATATGATGTGCAGCAGACCAAGGGCATGGAAGCTATTAATGGTGATGAGAAGGCACCGACGACGGAATCGGAATTCACAAGTGCCAAGTTCAGGCCATGGATGATAGTCTCTAGAAAAGGAAGGTTTAAGGGAAATAAGGAAAAAGATTCTCCCAAGGCATCAAGCCGAAATATTTCTAAAAAGCGGGATGAAGGTTCGAGATTTATGGTGTGTTTAGTTATGGGTTTGGGGAATGAGAATGAAGAAATGAGAATTAAACATATGTTTACTTGGTAAAATGTAATTTGGGAATGAAATTAAATCGTGTGGGTCCAACATAATTTGAGAATAAGGAATGAAAATCTCATTCCCATAGGGGGGTTGAAAATGAAAATATGGGAATGAGAATGAAACATATATTTACTTTTCTATCCTGCTAATTTTTTTATATTTCCTAAATAACTCTTGTTCAAATCACAAATAATTTTATTATTTTAAATGTCATTAATAATAATAATAATAATAATTATTATTATTATTATTATTATTATTAAATTTTATTAACTTTATTATTTTAGTTATTAATTATTATTATTATTTTTATTAATATTATCATTATTAACATTTATCATTATTATTATTATTAAAAATAATAATAACAATAATTAATAATAACTAAAATAATAAAGTTAATAAAATAATAATTATTATTAATATTAATTTTATTTTTTAATTAATATCATTTTTATAATAATATTTATACATGTATCTAGTCAATGAAAAGTACATTATTTAATACTATGAGTATTTTGGTAAATTAATTCTCATTCCTATTTATTTTGGTAAGTAAACACATCAATGACATTCCAGCACATTCCCATTCCCATTTATTTTTACTAAGTAAACATTAGAATCTTATTCTCATTCCTTATTCCCATTCTAGCCCATTTTTATGCTCATTCCAGCTCATTCCCATTCCATAAAGTAAATGCATCATTAATATTTTGGCTAATTATTCTATGAATGAAAATCATAAGGAACCAAATATAGAAGATTTCAATATAGCTTTTGAGCCAAATTTAACCGTTGCCCTTCCCTTTTATAAAGGAAACAAATCCTTCATGCATGCACCAGCTAGCACTTCTCCTGTGGACCCCAAAAGGAACCAAAAAAAGACTGACGCTAGGCTAATCCATCCAAAATCTAAACAATTAACCTTACCCGACCCAAAGCCAAATATAATCTCAAACTCGAGCACTTCCTCAGCCATGCAAAATACTCATCTACGAAAGAAAAAAATCAAATTAGCAACCCCACCAATCCCACATGCCATAATAATCAAAGGAACCACTCCTCCATGTAAATTTCCATGCAAGCCACTAATAGCTCACGTACAGTCAAAGAATCCAAACCAATTTCCACCAAGTCCATGCAATTGACTATTGTCCCCACCAATTTACACCCTAAGAAACAGACAGGCATTACCTTTGCTGAGGCAAATGATATTGAGAATCAGAACCCCATATCCATGAATGCATCCTGTAGTGAGAGGTCGGATCTTCTTATGATGGGCAACAACATAAATCCAATGGGGAACCCACCTGATATGGGACACCTGGAGATGGAAAATTTAGGTGATGAGCCGGATGATAGTGAATATATGGAAGATAGCGAAGATGACTCGGACTTGTCAGATGAGGTTGAGTTGGAGGACAAAGACGATATAGATCTTGAACAACTTGCTCCTTGACAAGATTTGTAAGGGTTTTTTTTTTTATTTTCTTGTTAATGACGCACAAAATAATGTTTTGGAATTGCCAAGAGCCCTCTCGCTTGGATGTTGCAAGACTTTTAAGACTTTTGTCAGTAATTACAGACTGAATATAGTTGCTTTATTCGAGCCTCGCATTAGTGGATCCAGGGCTGATGGTTTCATTAAAAAAAGCAGTTTCCAGAGATCTTACCGAGTGGAAGCTAGAGGTTTTTCTGGTGGAATTTGGATCGTCTAGGATAACAGTTTCGAGGTGGAGTTTATCTTCAATCATAGTTACTTTATTCATTTCAAAATTATTGATTCAAAAGGTTTTAGTTCTTGGGTCACGACAATATATGCTAGTCCGATTCCCATTGTAAGGAAAATTCTATGGTCTGAGTTCAATGAATGCTAGTCCAATTCCCATGGTAAAGAAAATTCTATGGTCTTAATTAGATGAAGTTGCAAAGTCTGTCGATGGTCCATGGATGATTGGTAGGGACTTCAGTGCAATTAGAAAAATATCTAAAAAGAGAGGAGGGTCAGCTAGGATCAGTAGTGTGTGTAACCTCTTTAACGGGTGGTTCTATCGAAACCATCTCATGGAACGATTCTTTAAGGGTGTCAAATACACATAGTTGAGTGGCAACTTATTGGAAAGATTGGATCGTGTGGTTTGTAATGAAGAGTGGATGGTGATGAACGATGCGGCGGAAGTTTTCCACCTCCCTAAATTAAATTTCGATCATAGACCAGTGATGGTTTGCTGTAGAAAAAATAACTTGGCTCCTAAGGGCATGAAACCTTTTCTCTCTTTATCTTCCTAGCTAACCGATGAGAGATTCAAACCCTTTGTGGAAAATAATTGGAAGCGTAACTTGAACTATATTAATGCTGCTGTTGATTTTATCAACAAAATGGGAAACTAGAATAAAGACATTTTTGGCAATATTTTTAAAAGGAAAAAGTAGCTGCTGGCTAGAATATGTAGAATCCAATGGTTTCTTAAGAAGCGTCATTCTACGAGTTTAATTAAGTTATAAACTAAGTTAAATAGAGAAATTGAGAAAGTTTTAACTCAAGAGGAAGTGTTATGGTTCCAAAAATCTCGGAGAGAATGAATTGTCTGTGGGGATAGGAACACAGCTTTTTTTCCATAAAAAAAGATATCGAGAGACGCCAAAGAAATAAAGTTGACATGATAACAGATGACGTGGGGTAGTGGGTCCTTGATGAAGTTGATATTAAAGCCTATGCAGTTTCTTATTTTTTCGATTTGTACACCGAAGAGGGAGATGTTCATGTCCAATATCCTTTTACTCTTGATTTCCCTTTAATTGATAATTGTGTTCTTAACAATCTGAGCAGAATTGTTGATGATACAGAGATCAGAGATACGGTCTTCAACATGAGCCTAATGAAAGCCCTAGGAGTAGATGGTCTTCACGTCATCTTCTTCCAGACTCAATCGCATGTGGTGGGGTCCTCAGTTTGTCAGCTTATTAAAGATTTTTTTTTTATGAAAGTAATTGCCCAGGAAGTTAAATCAAAATTTTCTTATGCTAATACCGAAGACCAATAATTTGAATTCTCTCAAGTTATTTAGACCTATTAGTCTTTGCACAATGATTTATAAGACTATAACTAAACTGGTGGCTAATTGTCTCAAAACCATTTTGTTGTAACTCATTGGCCCTGCTCATACGAGTTTTGTTCCTGAGAGGCTTATAATTGAAAACGTTATTGTTGCTTAGGAAATCATCTACTCTATAAAGAACAAATGGGTTAAAACTGGTCAAATGGCTATCAAGGATGATCTTCAAAAGGTGTATGATCATTTTGAGTTGGGATTTTATTCACGACACCCTGGGTGTGATTGGATTACCGAAGGACTTGTTTTGTATTTTAATGGAGTGTATTACCACAATTTCAATGTAACTGTTGTGGAATGGTGAGCTCATGAAAAGTTTTATCCCATCTAGAGGAATTAGACAGGGGGCCCTTTATCCCCTTTTGTTTTTGTCATGTCTATTGAGAGGCTCAGTCACGGAATCAATCAGGTAGTTCGAAATGGGCATTGGAAACCAATCAGTCTTACTCGTAGAGGTATTACTCATTTATTTTTCGCTGATGATCTTCTTCTTCTTGCAGAGGCTTTTGTTCACAAAGCTCATGTGATTAATGAGGTCTTCTTGCTTTAGCTCTGGAGAAAAGGTGAGCAAAGTAAAAACCCAAATTTTCTTCTCTTGAAATGTTCTATTAAGAATAGTTAGTTATAGTTTGTTATAGTTGCTGACGTGTCAAATGAGCTGGCAATTGTTAGTTACACTAGTTATACTTTGTTAGTGATTTGTTAGTACATGTATAAACTAAGCTCAGCTCACATGAATTGATTCTAGAATATTCAAGAGCTCAGTATAAATACTCTTGTAACTAATGCAACAATCAATCTTAAGTACTTCATTCTTCTCTCAAACTTTCTTTCATTTTCTCTGCTTTTCTGAGATGCCAAACATTTTTCTCATATTTTAACTTGGTATCAGAGCTTCGATCTTTAATTCTCATAGCATTTTCAAGCTCAAACTCATACACAAACTCCACTGTTTCATCATTTACTTTCACTTCACCGATTAAACTTGATCGCTCGAATTATACAATATGGAAATCTCAAATTCTGTCATCTGTTCGAGCCAATGGTCTAGAAGATTTACTTGACAGATCAAAAACCTGTCCAGATCAATTTCTTTAAGTTGAAACTAAAAACGCCTCTGCTGATACTCAGCTGAATCTAGCATATACCACATGGAAGAGAAATGAACAGTTGCTGCTGAGCTGGTTGATGTCATCTATCAGTATTGAGATTCTGAGTTTTATGGTAAACTCTGAAACTTCATTAGAACTTTGGACTAGTTTAGAATAACAGTTTGGATCCGAAACTTCTGCTAAGAAAATACATATGAAAATGATGCTTAATAACCTTAGAAAAGGTTCGATGACAATAACTGAAGTTTTTAGCAAGTTAAAAACAATCACTGATGAGTTAGCCATTGCTGGTTATCCAAATAGTTCTCTGGATTTTCTTACTCACCTGATTTCTGGATTAGGCCAGCCTTATTGTCCTTTTGTAGTTTATCTTGAAGCAAATCTTGCTAAGATCTTAATCAATGAGGCATATTCTATGTTATTAACTCATGAAGCTAGACTAGAGGCAAATCAACTAAGTGCAAGTAAGGAAGCTAAGTTGAACTATGCTGTAAATATTGATCAAACTGGATCTGGACCTAATAATAACAAGAAAATTCAATGCTGTTATGGAAAATTCAATAACAATTGGACTGGTAGTCAGTTTAACAATAATTGGAACAAGAATGCTAATTTTAGAGGTGGATATGCTGGAGGCAAATGTGGCTATGGTAGAAATTTTTCACAAGGACAAGGAAGACGAAACTGGAATGGTGTATCATTTGGAAATTTTTCATAGGGAGGCAGAGGAGGTAATTACAATGGCAATCCTGGTCAGAATGAAGGATTTGCTGGTGGATTTACTAATGGCAAATGTGTTATGGATCAGGCTACTGCCACTGTGATTTGCCAGATTTGCTTTAAACCAAAGCACATTGCAGCTGAGTGCAAAAACAGATTCAACAAGGATTATGTTCCTTTCAACAATCCATTTCAGAACTCACAAAGAGCTGCCTATCTTACAACTTTTAAGGGAGCAATAACTGATCAAGGATGGTATATCGATAGTGGTGCCAGATCAGATACCTCACTGCAACACCGGGGTTTTAATGCTTCCAGATCAGATACCTCACTGCTTATCCAACATACAACAAGTGATATTGTGGTGGTGCTTATTTATGTGGATGGAATATTGGTTACTGGCTCAGATAGTAAGCTTGTAGAGAAAATTATTAGTCTTTTGAAGTCTGAATTTGCTTGAAAGGATCTAGGAGATTTTAATTATTTCCTTGGTTTTGAAGTAACACCATTAACTGCAGGGATACATCTTTCTCAGACCAAATATATAGGTGATCTACTCAAGAAAGCTTAGATGATTAATAAAAAAGAATGTCAAACTCTCATGAGTTCAAGTGACAAGCTTGTTAAAGATAAAAGGCTGCTTTTGAAAATCCTTCACTGTATAGAAGTTTGATTGGTTCCTTGCAGTATGTTACATTAACAAGGCCTGAAATTGCATTTACAGTGAATAAACTTAGTCAATTTCTTGTTGCCCTAATAGCATTTCATTGGCAAGCATGTAAACGAGTGTTGAGGTACTTACAGTGCACAACAGACTATGGCTTGCAGTTTTACAGCACTTGGAATTACTCTCACAACATTTTCAGATGCTGATTGGGGATCAAACTTGGATGACAGGAAATCGATTAGAGGGTATTGTGTTTATTTAGATGATAATTTAATTTCCTGGTCTTCAAAGAACAACAAATAGTCTCTAGAAGTACAACAGAATCAAAATATAGGGCATTGGAGTTAGCAGTATCTGAAGTACTTTGGATATCTTATTTGCTTAAAGAGTTGAAGATGCCACTGTTACAGGTTTTAGTTCTTCACTGTGACAATAGCAGAAGCCATGGCTAGTAATCCTAAGTATCACTCAAGAACTAAGCACATGGAGTTGGATTTGCATTTTATTTATGATCACATAGTTAAAAATGAAATCCACATTAGTCATATTTCAAGCTATGATCAAGTGACAAATATCCTTACCGAACCTTTAGCTTTCGATCAGTTCAATTATCTCAGGTCCAAGCTCAATGTCATTCCTAGACCTCGAGTTTGTTATAGTTGCTGACGTGTCAAATGAGCTGGCAATTGTTAGTACATTGGTTGTAGTTTGTTAGTGAGTTGTTAGTACATGTATAAGCTAAGCTCAGCTCACGTGAATTGATTCCAGAATATTCAAGAGCTCGGTATTATTGTAACTAATGCAACAATCAATTTTAAGTGCTTTATTCTTCTCTTAAACTTTTTTTCATCTTCTCTACTTTTTTCAAATGCCAAACACTTGTCTCATATTTTAACTTGTTCAGACGGACACAATTCGAGAGATAAAGAATATGCTCAAGTTTTCAATAACAAAGAACCTTGGCAAATACCTTGGTATGCCCATCTTTCACTCCCGAGTTACCAAGGCAACTTATCAAGAGATACTGGATAAAATGCAGTAGCGTTTATCAGGCTGGAATGCCAAACATCTATCTCTAGGCAGAATCACTTTGGCACAATCAGTCATTCAAGCTCTCCCTATTTATACCATGCAATCATAAAAATTCCAGCTTCGGTTCTTACCAAAATTGATCAAAGCTGCAAGCATTTTATTTGGAGTGGAAATGAAGAAAAAAGAAAATTGAATCTCATCCGGTGGGACACTCTATGCCAACCTAAATTGTGTGGGGGCCTTGGTTTTAAAAATTTATCTTATATGAATATGGCTTTGCTGATGAAAATTGGGTGGGGCCCGGTCAACTCTCCTAATAATTTTTGGGTTCAGGTTCTGGCTTGTAAGTACAAAATTGATACTACTTGTCTTCCTGATAGTTTACAAATGAGGAACGAGTCATACTTATGGCGTGCTGCGGGGAAGGTTTGGGATTATGTTTTGAAGGGAACTTGGTGAGCCCTCGACGATGGAGAAAGAGTGAAATTCTAGAGGGATGTATGGCTCAGTGAGGCTGATAACTTACAATAATGTGCCCTAAACCCAATCCCTGATTAGCTGATTAATTTGTGTGTGGCTGATTTTTTAGATAACAATGGCAATTGGAATTGGCAATTATTTGCTCATTTGCTACCCAATGACATAATTCTAAAGATTGTTGCAGTTAAAGCTCCTTGTGCGAATAGTGGTGAGGATCAATGTTACTGGGCTTAATCTAATACAGGGCATTTCATGGCAAAATCTGCATACCTCTCCTTGCCCCAGTCCAGTAATATGGCCGATAACTCTTTGTGGAATTTGGCATAGAAATAGAATGGACCTCAAAGCATCAGAACCTTTATTGGGCACACCATAAGCAATAGGCTGAAAACAAAGTCCGAGCTTCATCGAAGGCACATTACTACGGATGCTACTTCTGGTAGTTGCGGCCACCACCTTGAAGACACCATTCATGTGTTGAAGGATTGTGTTTTTGCTTGACACGTGTGGCTTAAATTGGTTCCTAATAATTTATGGAATAAATTTTTTGATTTGGACTTGAAGAGTTGGATCTATTACAATCTTAAGAACATGGGATTGATTAAGAGAGATGAAAAATGGCCTTATATTTTTTGTGTTGCTTTGTGGAGGATTTGGTATTGGAGAAATCAATTTATTCACAATATTGCTAACATCAGTGTTGCAAATATTGTGCTTGACATCATGCACCATGCGGCTGAAATGAATTCTTCCATGGAGAATATCATCAGACTAGGACATAAAAGGATCATCAAATGGTTAAAATGGATGCCCCCACCTTGGCTTTTCGTTAAATTAAATACAAATGGTACTAGAAAGATTTCAGGACATGCAAGTGCAGGTGGCCTTATTAGACCAGGCCAAGTGGAGAATGGGTTCGTGGTTTTGGTATGAATATTGGCCATTGCACTATTACTGGGGCAGAGCTTTAGGGTTTATTTCAAGGTTTACAACTTGCTTGGAATATTGGGATTTGACAACTACAAGTTGAAGTTGACAGTCGGTGCACCACTGAGATCCTGGCCACAAATAACAGTCATCCCAATGCTTACTCCTCTCTTATTTAGGGAATTAAAAGACTCCTTAACAGGGGTTGACAGGTATCTCTGCCGCACAACTATCGAGAAACTAATTTTGCAGCTGATTACCTCGCCAACCAAGCTCCCCTTTTACCTCTTAGGATCCATGTTTTTCCAACTCCTCTAACCAGAACTGAAGGGTGGCTGTTGCACGATGTATCTGGGTTTGCGTACCCGCATATGGTGGTTGCCTAATTTTTAACTAGGTCCTTTTTGCATTAAAAAAAAAATTTGCCCTGGGTAGGACTATATACCATCCAAACGCTTAATTTGTGCTGAGACTTCAATAAGTTATCTGCATATATCAACGTATTCCATCTCTCAATGAGGAACTAAAGCATTAAAAGTTTTAATTCATTCTCTTTAGTTGACATCGTCGATGAGTTAAAATTTGACTAATTTACTAATTGAAAAAAAGACAAAAATCGCAGCTCGTTATGTTCATAAATATGAAACCGGATATTTACCCACCAATCAGGTCATCACTATTATAATTAATATTATTCCATCTATTCAGACGTGCAGGTTTACTATTAATCTCTTTTTATCTTAACCATTAATTTACATGCCACGATGACACAACTTATACCAGATGGCTCTAGGGTAGAGTAACTCCAATATAACTAGACCCTTATAATAAATGTTGAATACAATTTGTTAAAAGTGAAATGTAATTTTCAAACATTCTTTGGGAGATACCTGTCAAAGATATATTATTTTACGTGAAACTTGTTGAAAATGTTGTTAGTTTAGTGGAGTATTGCAGAGGTAATGCTTTTGAATTTGATGGATATGAGGAGTACTTTTTTTTCTAAAGACCAATAAAATATCATTAGGCACGATTAAAATCCTATAAAAGTTACCATATTTGTGTAAATTGCTTTGCTTGCTGTCTTTATTACTTGAGGTTGTGCGTTTTTGTCTTTTTACCCAGCTATAATTTTAAAGTTAAAAATCTTTAGTGCATAATATGTTACAATAGGTAGAAGCAATTTACATTGTCGTTTTTGTCTTTTTACCTACTAGTTGAAATGCTGAACAGTCATGTCATCGTAAATGACAGAAAATTTCTTGTCCGTTTACCAAGTTAAAATGAAATGCACAAACCAATGGAGGATAAGTTTCATAGGACCAAATTCACAGCTTTTCCAATAAGGGATTTGAAAATTATAAGCAAATATTAGGTTTTGCAATCCTGTTAAATGGAAAAAGAACTTACGTTATTCTCTACAAAAGCTGAAATACCTACCAGAAAGAGATGTTATTTTCAAATCGGAGCAAATGTAGAATTTCGGTATCACCCTTCAGCCACTTTCTTTCTTTCAAATAGAACAGTGGAAATAAAAAGTTTCATAGGAGAGTTTCCGCTTCCACGCTATCAGCTTTTATTTGCTCTCGGCTTCTTCGAGATACATCCTGTCAAAGGATCGTGATAGATTTCTCTAAGACCCTGATTGAGGTTGATGTTAGGTAGTTGTACTTTAAATAGCTATAGTACTAAAGTATTTTATAAATACTAACTATTGTTACTTAGAAGTTAAGTTGATTTGATGAAATATTCTATTATATCTTATATCTATTGTTACTTGGAAGTTAAGTTGATTTGATGAAATATTCTATTATATCTTATATCTTGCGCGACGAAAAATTCTATTATACCCTTACTAATTTTAACAAAATTATTATTTAAAAATTATTTTTTAAAAAGATTGCCAAGTTCTATGATCAAACTTAAGCAACGTCTCCAAAGATCACTGAATCAAACTTCCAAGATGTAATAAAGATGATCTGATCTGTTAATGATGAATGTACAACAGACCAAAAATGATGAATTAATAAAAAACAATCACAGAGAGCATAAAACCACAAGAAAGAACACAAAGGTAGCAAGTTACGTGGTTCAGTCAATTCTGCATTGACCTACATCCACAGAGGAACAAATTGATCAGTTTATTGATTGAATCAAGCCTGTTTTACACACTGAGCTGCAAAGCTAAGCTCAAGGAACAAAAAGATTCTCTTCTCTCAAGTTTTCTCTCTCTCTTGAAGCGTCTGGAACCCACTGTGTTTGTTACACCAGAATTAGCTGCAACTCCAGCGTTAATAACGAACCCAGAGACAATTCTAGCAACGCACGTGAGAAGCAAGTGTTTTAACGATTTTAACAACTTTCACACGTCATTTAAAAAACTCACATGCAGTGCTCTTTTATTCAAAATGGCAAAGTCTTGAGTCATTTTATGAAGTAATATAAAGGTAACATGAAACACAGATTAGTCTGGCATTTTGCTTAGACTTCAGTCACCAAAATGCATAGCTTCTTGTCGTTTTCATCAACCTTTTGATTTGATTCATTTTGGTCCAACATTTTTATTATATATTATTAATTTTTATTTTATAATTATATTTTTTTTCTACAACAGCCATTGTCTAAAAGTTACAGTACCTCAATATCAAATAGGGCATAAGACATGTCTTGTCATAAGATTAACGGACGTCTATCATGAGTTCCACCTTTGTGTCCCATTACAACCATAGGGGGTGGAGGTAGGAGCCTTGTGCTGAAAGGACTATATTGGACAGGATCTGAGGGCTAAGCAGCCAATACTTGTAATAAAATTAAAGAAAAACTAAATTGGAAATAGAGATGGAGCATTGAGATGTTTTATGCAATTACTTATATTACTCGATGTATGGCTTGAAATTCTAAGTGTGCAATCCAATAAGAGGGGTGAATTGGGTTTCTAAAACTTAAAGTAATAAAACCATACAATAATATAAACTAATGCCTTAATGAAACCAATAACAATAAATTTAACAATGCACAAAATTAGAAGGATCAGGGAAGAGAAATCAAACACAGAGATTTTTATATGGTTCGGCCAACCCTGCCTACGTCCACACCTCCAAGCTTACCAGGCTTGAGGATTCCACTATCCAAGCCTCCAAGGCTTCAAGAACTTTTACAATTGACTTCACAAGTGTCAATCAACCTTTACAACAAGAGATTATTCCAAATCTCTTAACCCAAGTATTTTCCACACTTGCACTTTCTCAAATACAAGATTTTTCTCACACACAATCTATTTATTTACAAATATATGCCCAATGTGTAATTTAAAGAATGAATGCACAAATTAAAGCTCAAGAAATATTATATCCTCAATAATATGCTCTTTTGTATTTATTGGATTCACTTTGATTTGGATCTAATGTAGCTTTTTTATAGTTGGAGTTGAAAATTAGTTGTTATTGACTTTCTACACAAAGTCGGGTCGCCGTTTAACTTGAACAAGTTACTGTTGCGCTATAATTTCAAATTATCGACTCACCATTTCTCAGATGTAGGATCGCTGTTAATTTCCAGAAACTAACTCCAATTCTTTTCGATGTCAGTTAGCCATTATCTAATAAACGGTTAGCTATTTACTACAGTGAAATTATTTTTAAAAATTATAATTTTACCTCAAAACTTTTTTATAATTATAATATAGCCTAAATCTTCATAAAACTTTACAAATAAGTCCATTTCTAGAGTTTCGAAACAGTACTTGTTGATTTCCAAAACTTTCTAAAATTAGAGTATGACCCAAAACTTTGTAAAATATTTCCAATAGGTTTATTTTTTGAATTTCAAAACAATACTTATTGATTTCAAAGTTCTCAAAACTTTTTCAATTTAGACCATTAACTTGAAAATAACTAATTTCATAAGATCATTTTTCCATTAAGTATAAAATCTTTATATTATGAAAATAATGATTTATTTAAAGTGTATGAAAAATAATTTGAGCTTTTAAAAGCTTAATTATTTTTAATCTTATTTGTTATCATCAAAATCAGCATTATGGATACATATATCTTAACATGGCTATCATCAATGTTATCAAGAGAGCTAATGCAAATAAAAAGAAGTACCTTATTTTATTTCCTGCTGTATGTATGAAAAATTGAACGACAATTTAATTATTTTGGCGTGTGCAAAGCTTACAATGCTAACAAAGAGAATTTGAGGACAGCACTAAAATTTATGTATAATCCCACAACATAATAGGAGGAAGAAACCCATTTGGACGTCTTTCCATGATTCTAAAAGAAACAATCTTTCAAAACATAATATTCTGTCATCAAAAGAAATTATTGGACTACATAGTTGAAAGGATTACACGATCCAAGTTCAGCTAATACAGGCGCTGATAATTCAAACGATAGAGAAATATAAGCAGTTTCAACGCCAAACTATAGCAGAAATAGTGGTTGCTTGATGACTTAGAAAGCCTCTTCAAGAGGAGTCAATTGGCAGCTCATGGTCAAAAGTTTGTAGATGACAATATGACCGATGCATTTGCTTTTAGCACACCAAAAGTATTTAAGCTTAAGCTTTATTTCAAAAGGAAAACGAGTTTGAATCAGTTTTATAAACAATTCCCTCTATTTTTTTTGGCTAGCTTTGTTGGTTACTCGTAATTTCAAATATGTTATGAAACTATAGATCATTGCTGTGACATGGAGAATGTTATGACTATGCACTACAAGAATATTGATCTTTAGCGACGAAACTTTTAGCGAGGAAACTATTTTCGTCGCTGAAAGTATTTTTTAGCGACGAAAAAAAACTGTTGTCACTAAAATCATACTAGAAAAAATAATATTTAATTATTACTTTTAGCGACGAAACATTCGTCGCTAAAGAGTACATATAGCGACCAAAAATTAGTTTCGTCACCAAAAAAATTAAGCGGCTAAAAATATATTGGCGCCAATACCTTTAGCGATGAAAATTTAATATATTGCGACGAATAGTTTTCGTCGCTAAAAATAGTTTTAGCGACCACATTTTTTCATCGCCAAAAGTAGTTTTGGCGACGAAAATATATTCCGTCGCTAAAAATAACTTTAGCGACGAAATTGTTTCGTCGCTAAAACTCTTTGTATGCCAAAAGAGCTTGTTTTGGCGACGAAAATATATTTCGTCGCTAAAAATAGCTATAGCGACGAAAAAATTTCGTCGCTAAAACTCTTTGCATGCCGAAAAACTTGTTTTGGCGACGAAAATATATTTCGCCGCTAAAAATAGCTTTAGCGACGAATAAATTTCATCGCTAAAACTCTTTGCATGCCGAAAGAGCTTGTTTTGGTGACGAAAATATATTTCGTCGCCAAAAATAGCTTTAGCGACGAAATTTTTTCGTCGCTAAAAGTTGTGAAATTTAAAAAAATTTTGGCAGCTAATTTTGCGCCAAAATTTAAGAACTTTAGCGATGAAATTGAATTTCGTCGCTGAATGAGTGCTTTTAGCGACGAAAATCACTTTTGGCGATCAATTATTTCGTCGCTAAAAAATGTCAAAATTGAAAAATTTTCCCGGGTTATTTTCCGCCAAAATTAAGTTTTAGCGACGAATTTTTAATTTCGTCGCTAAAAACTCATATAACCTATTTATATACAATTTACTTCATTTTTTTTCATTCTTTCTTTCATTCTCTCATTCTCTCATTCCTTTACTTTTATTCTTTAATTCTCTCATCTTTAAATGTATAATTCTCATTTTCTAATTTAATCTCTACTTCTTTTCTCTTTTATTTTGAACTTGGTGTAATTTTTTTTACTAATCTTATTTATTCTAACTTATATCATTATTAAATTTGTGTTTATTATGTTAACTAATTATTGTGTGTTTATTTGTAGGGAATATTGAAGACCAATTACATCAAGATGAAGAAAACTAAGAAATTTTTATTCATTTGTAACAATTTTCTTTCAAAAAAGAGATATTAAATTTTGTAATTATTTTTGTATTATTCATCAATAATAATAATTGTTTTTAAATTAATTAATTCTGTTTTTATCATTATGGTGTTAATTGTCATTGTAATTTAATATTAAAAATAATAATATTTTAACAATAGTAACAATAAATAAATGAAAGAAAAATGATACCTTTTAGCGACGAAATAGTTTTCGTCGCTAAAAGTACTTTTAGGTACGAAGACTAATATCGTCGCTAAAAGTTCTTTTGGCGACGAAATATGATTCGTCGCGAAAAGTTCTTTTGGCGACGAAATAGTTTTCGTCGCGAAAAGTACTTTTGGCGACGAAACATGTTTCGTCGCGAAAAGTACTTTTAGCGACGAAATTTGAAAATTCGACGCCAAAGACCTAACGCGACGCTCCTATGGCGACGAAATTGCGACGAAAATTTTTTGGTCGCTATAACCTTTAGAGACGAAAATTGCATGTTTTAGCGATGAAACAGTTCGTCGCTAAAGCCCTTTTTTGTTGTAGTGATGGTTGTCCATCCCACTTAACTGGTGTGACTTGTTGAAATAATACAATACTGCATTTGATTCAGATCACTCAGCACAAGGGTACTTGAAGGCACTTTATGACCCCAAAATAGTGCCACAAGTGGTGGTAGTTGTGTAGGTTCACTTAATGGCTCGGCGAAAGCTTTAAAACCTCTGCACTTCTTGTTTGGTGTTATTAGTAGAACAAAGTAGTAGGCACATGATTTTGTCCTTTCTTCGATTGTATTAAGAAAATAAGCAGGTGCAGCTATTGCGATCAATGCTTCATATTGTCTATTTATCTTTCTTCATTAAATGGTTGCGTATTGACATCTCATACTATAGGAATAATTCGCTTTTGGTCCTGCAACCTGCTTGGTATATTTTCATTTGTCAAATCAATTTCATAGAATTATGTTTATTTTTTTTAAAAAAATTTCCCCTGGAAATTCAAAGACAGGTTTCGATATAATCATTTTAAGTTCAATGAACAAGTTTTGGAAGATTTAGTTCTCCGCCTTGCTTCAACAGAAAGAAAAATGTAGGATTTTTTTTTCATGGAAATGCTCCCTTCTCTTTGTGCTGTGAGTGCAAAAATGCAAAGGCTTGTTGGATCCTGCATTTTTTGTTCATCATTTACAAAGCGCATGGTCGGAGATAGAAATTATATTAAAATCGAAGAATGAAAGAGGCTCAAAGCTCATATTTATGTGATGGCTAAAATGTCTCAAATTTACTTGAGAAATAATTGTGTCAATATCAATTTGCAAAGTTCTCAACTTGCAGTGGCAGAGCCAATTTCCTTAGTTTCTTCTTCTAAGAGATCTGATGCATGTACAGCAAGGTAATATGAACTGAATGCTCTGATTGGCGAAAAAACTGATATGCTTGACTGCATCCATAAAAAAAAGGACTGTATACACCAATAGTGTGGAGAAGTTACTGAAATTTAAGTAGAACCAATCAAATTGCATATGCCTAAAATATTAAAAAATTGGTAAAACTTAGTTCAAAGAATCGTTTGAAGATTGATACTCCAAAAATTGAGATGCCTTGGCCTACCTCCCCTGGACGTAGGCACCATTGCCTAAGACATGAAAAATTGCCCAAACAGACCACTACAAAATGGTCACAAAAAGAATACATTGGAAAGGGTCTGAGGGCTGAGCAACAAGTGATTGCCAATACCTGCAAAAAAGAACTACCTAAAGCAGGCAATAGGAATTTTCTAAGAAATGCATATAGTTGAGAGCATTACCTTATCTGATTTAAGCTAAAACAGGTGCTGATAATTCAAATGGCAGAGAGATTTATGCGGTATCAAGGCCAAACAATGGCAGAAATAGGGGTTGCTTGATGACCTAGAAAGCCTCTTCAAGAGGAGTCAAGTGGGAGCAAATAAGCAGAGTCGGAATTAAAGGTTTTTGACAAGAAAGATCAAACTTCACTGTATTAGTTGTAGGTGACAATATGATCGCTACATTTGCTTTCAGCACACCAAAGTATTTAAGCTGAAGCTTCGTCTCAATTTATTTACATAGACAGTGCTCATAGTGTACATCTTTCACATTTTCAGTTGAGAACATGAAAGCGAAGAAAAATTGAACACAAAATATGTAAATATAAAAGAAAAATTGAGATTATCCGCATGCCATTCCCAAATCAACAAACATTCTCTTTTAGGGTCCCATATTCTTGAACACAAAAGATTCCAATAAATGGGCCAGAAGCTCTTACTTGTTCCTTTGTATCTACAATATCATCAAGATCGCTAACCTGACCTCCAATTTGTTCTTCGTTATACACTACAAGAAAATAGCGATAAGGCAACATCATTTTAACAACATGCACGAATGAAATGTTTTCAAATGTATAATTTAACAACAATCACAAATTGCATGTTGGCAAATATAAAGTTTTAGCAACACACAAGGAGTAACCGTTGTGTTAAACTTTATCACAACAAGCAATCATTTGTTGGGATATAGGAGTATGTAATGACAACATTCAAACTTTGCATGTTGTAATTAGTTACTTAAGACAACATTGAATTGTCTGTTGGATAAATTATTATTTGAATAACAACATTTAGTTGTGTGTTGTTAAATTTTTCTTAACTCAATTTAATATGTAGTTGGTATAAATTAGACATAAATAGATGCTTATGAAATTTATTCATAAAAATATTATAACAAATTTTTTTTTTGAGTATATCATTAACTACAATATTTCTTAGAACTAAAATAGTAGAAAATAATGTGCAATAAATAAAAAAACTTCATTGGACGCGCAGGAGTTATACAGCGCGGGTTAAAGCGCGGCAAAAGGAAGATGAAAAGAAAAAAAAAGAAAAAAGAAAAGAAGAAATTGACTTAATGAAACCTGGGTTCACTTTTCAATGCCACTTTACTCTTTCTCTGCCACTCAAGCAAATCAAGCCCCTTCATCGTCATTGTAGTAAGAGGTGCGCACCAAGGAATCGGGTTTATCAGGTACTCTTCTTTTCAATTTCATTAATAAAGCTCATTTTCACTTTCCTAATTCCATTTAATTAATAGTTTGCTCTTTCCACTAATTCTTTTTAGGAGATTTCGGGCTTTGTCCTATTGTTCCCACTCAAAATCGTTCGACATGGTCCCATTGCAAATTCATTGCTTGGTAAGTGGGACAATTCTTTATTGTTTGTGGGGTTCATATGTTATGACATAAACCAAACTAATATTAATTTTTTGTGGTGGGCCATTGAAACCAAAAGATGATTTTTTTTCTTTGAAAATATTTACACGGAAAAAATGATTTTGAAGATTATATTTTATTTTTAATTTAAAATAGTAAATATTACTAGTGAGATGAATAATGATTTCTTTTAAGTGAGTGGCTCAATTTTAATCTATTATTGGTGTTGTTGACATCATGAAACAGATAACTTTTATCAACGCCATTAAACATAGTCTCCTATATCAAGCCAGTGACTTCTTACGCTTTGACTGCAAAGTAAAACTTGAGGTATTGTTTTCTTCTGTATAATTAAAATTCTAAATGGAATTTCTTTATTTTGATGTTTGCTTTAAAAAATTTATCGTAATTATATTATTTTGTCTATTTTATGTTTGTTCATAGTCTTATTTTGTTAACTTTTACTAGCCTATTGGATACTCTAAATGGATCCTATTTCTTTATATTTATTTTTATATGGTCTAAACTAATCACCTTTGCACAACTAGGTCTTGCCAACATTAATAATTCAAAATGGATAAAAGATGGGTCTACTTCTCAAGGTTTTATGTTTATTTAATAAAATAATGAATAGTTTTAGGAATCGTTATAGCTTTAGATCAATCAATAAGTTATTACTTTCAATATTATTTTTTTGTAGACATTCAGATGAATATAGAAAGGGAGCACGTGACTTTGTTAATAGTGCTCGTGCAAATTCAGGTAATCTAGATATAATAGTATGTCCCTGCATTCGTTGTAAGAATGTACAACGCTGCCATTTTGATTTAGTGTATGAACACTTGGTTATGAAAGGCATGGATCTACCTATAATACTTGGGTTCTTCATGGTGAAAATTCTGCTTATTCTGGCATGTCAATGCAATATGATGATATTGAAATGATAGAAACATATCAGATGTATAGAGATCAAGTTTATTTTCAGGAGCCAAATGTATCAGAGCACACACATGAAAGTAGCAAAAACAAGTTCACAAATCTTATCAAAGATGCTGAAACTCCATTGTATCTTGGATGTACAGAGCACACAAAAATATCAGCAATAGTTTCCTTATTCAAGCATAAAGTTATCCATGGTATATTTGATAAAGGTTTTGATGAACTTCTTCAAATTATTCGTGATATTCTTCCATCAGAAAACATACTTCTTGAGTCACTGTATTCAACAAAAAAGCTACTTAAGACCTTTGACCTTGGGTATGAAAAAATACATGCTTGTATAAATGATTGTTGCATTTTCAGAAAGCAGTTAGTGAATGCACATAAGTGCTCTAAATGTGGTGCTTCCCGATGGAAAGTTAATGAGGGCATTGAAAAGATTCAACAAGGAGTTCCTGCCAAAGTTTTGCGTAATTTCCCAATAATACCAAGACTTAAAAGGATGTTTAGTGTAATTGATATGGCAGAGCAAGTTAGGTGGCATCAAACTCATAAAAGTCAAGATGGCAAAATAAGGCATCCAGTCGATTCACTTGCATGGGATATTATAAACAAAAAGTGGCCATCTTTTGCATCTGATCTTGAAACATTAGATTTGGCCTTGCAACTGATGGTTTTAACCCCTTCCAAGATCTTAGCACAAGATATAGTTGTTGGCCTATAATTTTGGTCATCTATAATTTGCCTGCATGGTTATGCATGTCAAAGGATAGTTTAATGTTAAGTTTATTAATTCCAGGGCCAAAGCAACAGGTAATGACATAGATATTTATTTGGCACCACTTGTAGAAGATTTGAAAGAGCTATGAATAAATAGAGTTGAAGTGTATGATGCATTGAGTGAATCCACATTTAATTTAAGGACAATTTTAATGTGGACGATTAATGATTTCACTTATGCTTAATCAAAGTTGGTCTACAAAGGGAAAATTGGCATGTCTTGTATGTCGTCAAAATACTTGTTCAAAATGGCTTTCATATAGCAAAAAGTTTACATACATATGTCATAGGCGATTTCTTCATTCTAACCATTCATTTAGGAGGAAACAAAATGGTTTGATGGTGTCATTGAAGAAGGCGCTAGACCCAAGATTTTCATTGGTGAAGACATTTATTTTGAAGTTAAACAC
This sequence comes from Atalantia buxifolia, assembly GCA_030444775.1. NCBI lineage: Eukaryota > Viridiplantae > Streptophyta > Magnoliopsida > Sapindales > Rutaceae > Atalantia > Atalantia buxifolia. The sequence continues at coordinate 20,460,438 of CM059839.1, forward strand.
TTAGTGTATCATTGTAACACCCCGGACCTATTTTTTTTCTTGGACTTTTTCCCAACCCTTTATAAAGAGAAAGGAGAGAGAGTTAGCGCGCGGGAGAGAGAGGGAGAGAATTGTTGACCCGGTTTTAACCCGGATCCGACCCGCGTAAGTGACCCGGCCATATCTCCCGATTCCGGCCACCTCACCGGCCGAGCAAGGTACCGAAATGAAGCTTGTGAGACGCCGGTCGTATCCCTGCCATCCTTGTTGCCGGAAACCGACTGGAACGCCGCCGGTTGAAGCCGAAAGGGCCGCGACTCCACCCGTTCTTGTCGCCGACGATCTAGCCGGATTTAGGCCGCGCCACCGCTTGAATCTTGTTCCTCACGTCACCAGCATCATTTCCCGACCAACCTCGCCACCTGAAACGGCCGGATTGCCGTCGAACGACCGCCGGAAGGCTCACGGCTTTGGAGCTTCGATCCGCCGCCGCCGCGCGCGTGGGAGGTGACCGCCGCTTTTGATGGACTCGGCGTGGTCCGAACTACCAGTCTTGAGCTTCCGTCGCTGCCGGTTGAATTAGGTGACCGTTGATCGGCGAGGGCATTTCGGTAATTTCACATTTTTGGGGCAGTGCCAGTAATTTCAGATTATGTGGGTATTTTTGGTAATTGCTGAAATTGAGGATAAGTTGGTAATGTAAATTGTTGAGGTTAAGTTGGTAGATTATGACTTTATGGGTATTTAGGAATATGGAATCCAAGGGTAATTTGGTAATTTTACACTCCGAGGGTAATTTCGTAATTTCTGATATTGTGGTTATTTTTGTGATATGAATTGAGGCGATTTGATAATTGAAGATTTTGAGGATAATTTGGTAAATATTGGTGTTGGGGGCATTTTGGTAATTTTGGCATGTAGGGGTATTTTGGTAATTTGAGGCACACGAGAATAGTTGATTATGAATGAATATTTGTTTCGAGTTCTAATGCGTAAATTAGTTATATTTATATTTACGGGAAAATGATTATGTCGTTTACTTTATTAGGGGGACCCGTGAACGAGAATCAAACCGCGGACGTTGTTGATACCGAGTTTGGGCGTTGTCACTGTGAGTGGAATATACAAAACCTATTTTCATAGTGGTTATGATAGTAAAGCATGTTTGCGAAATAAGTATTTTGAATATTCGGATTTCATGATTTTCTCGAAATGGATTTTATATGGGAATTTTGAATGTTCGGATTTAATGATGATTTAACGATACAGTACAACATGATTTAATAAATAAGTATTCGATGTTTCGATTTAATAATTTTCTAGAAAATGGATTGTGTCTACTGGATGATATTTCTTATTTTTAAGGATGAGTTTGATTAATGATTTGGAAATAGATTTTATATAAGTATTTGATACTTCTATTTAATGATTTCCTCAAAAATGGATTTTATATACGCATTGATATTATATTAAAATGTTTGGTCAATGATTTTCTGTATCGATTTCGAATGAATTATGATAGTATTTTAAAGACGAGAAAAGTGGATTTCGATGTGATATGATTTTATGGTTATTTGTGGAATAAACGCATGATATCAGAATTGAGTGAATTTTGAATTTGAGATATGTTGAATAAAAAGGAAATGAGATTTCAGATGTGATTATATGTTTACGTACATGTGTATAAGAGATTGTTTTTTTTAAAGGCATTGGACAAGACTCCATTCCCTCCAGATACAGTAATGTTGAGATATGAACAGTTATGGAAATAAAGGGGGGAAATAAGAGAGAAAATAAAGGAGGGAAATAAGGGAGGAAATATGTTGATACAGATGATATGAGATGGTACGCCCGGTCTATCCGTTGTAGCTCCGGGCATGATGGTTCCCGATTGCCTGTCCGTTGAGGTCCGGATATGAGATTATTCCCTGGTACTTGTTCGGTGATGATTCTCCGATTTGTATATTCTACATGATATTGTGAAATGATTTCCATGATTTTCAGTATTCAGTTTTGATATTATAAATGGTATGATTTCATTGATTTTATACGGATTTATGTGATATAGATATTCTCCGTTTGGATATTATAAGTGGTATGATTTCATTGATTTTATACGGATTTATGTGATATTGATATTCGAGTATATAGTTTGAATTAAATGAGTTTTATTTAAGTTTTTATGATATTTCGATCAGATATAATTTCTGTGATTATTTGATACGATATTATATAAGCTCTTCATGATAAGTGATCGGATTTAAATGTTTCATTATTTATTACGGGTTTCTCGTACATGGTTTGATGAAATCCTGTTTGGAAACGATATGATTATTTATGTTTAAATAAGGATTATTTCTAAAAACTACTATCCACTCACTGACCTTCACTGAGTTTTAAACTCACCCCCGTTTGTTATTATATTTTTCCCCCTCACCAGGAGGTTGCAGGTACATCAGACCGATCCAGCGATTGTAGATATATGTTGAGTTTTGGCCACAGGATGGTGCTAGAGATATAGATGAATTTTGTTATGATATTTTGGTTATCTTGTTCAATTGGGATTGTATAATTTTGTTATATTATTCTTTTGGGATTAAGGATAAATTGAGGATGTTGATTTCTGGAGTTGTTGGATATTGAATTATTTTGGGAGTGTATACTTTATACGTTTGTAGATTTGCGATTGTTGAATTTACAAAGGAGACTCTGTCGAATTTTCGGTAGAATCTTTAATAATTAGCTTATTATCGATTCGATTGGTCGAGATTAGATAGATTCGTCCTGGGGGTGCGGGACGGGTCGTTTCAGTTGGTATCAAAGCATGGTTTTAGATTCTGTAGACTTTATTGTGGTAATGAGAGTAAGTTTTATTGTTATTAAGCCGGAATTGATATTTTGTATGCACCATCATGATTTGTTGTAGCAATAGATGTGGCCGTAGTCGTACTAGATAAATAGCTGGGTTGGCTCCAGGAGTTATAACTACAGGGAGTAGTTGAGTGTTCAACGCGTAATGTTGCATAATGGGCACCTGGAAATTCTTCGAACTTTTAGCAGTCGATTGATAGACAAGTTTGGATTATGACTACAGTGTTTCATAATCAGACTCGTGTATATGTTGGTCATGCAAATACTATTGAACATGTGAGAAGTTTAAGAGCAAGTGGTTTTATTAGTTTTGGAGAGCCACCAGAGGCTAAGTCGCAATTTATTAAAATTGAGCGTATTTTTAATGTGATGAAATGTTCAGAGGGAAAAATTGACTTTCCTTTGCTATTTTTCTACTCGATGATATAGTTTATCATTGGTGGCAAACAGTAGAACATCAATATCATAGACATGCTATAATTACTTAGGCCTTATATTCTTATTGATCTTGGATCCACGCATTGTTTTGTTTTCGGTATTTTTGCCGTGCATATGGAATGAGGACATGAACCGTTGGATAATTGTTTAGCTGTTAGTACACCTACTGGAGGGTCACTCTTGTCGAGAGTGTGTATCGAGATGGTATGATTTGATAGTGTGAACATGGATTTGGGATGAATTTGATTATCTGAGACATTCGAGAATTCAATATCATTTTGAGTATGGACTTTTAGAAAGGAAGTTGTGTTTAATAAGTCAGGAAAAGCTTGAGGTGAAATTTTGTGGTGAGCATATAGTTTTACCCTCACGTGTCATGTCAGTTATTGGCACCAGACGGTTACTAAGAAAAGGTTATTCAGCTTATCTCACATATATGATATACATCAAGTTCGGAAATCATGAATACTTTGGTGATTTATGATTTTAAATTCAGATTATTTGAGATTAAATATGGTATGTGATTATGTTGAGGAATTTGAGAATATTGGAGTTTATGATTATGGTTTGATTGTATTTTGATGAGAGTATTATTTTTATTGAGTTTAGGCCGATGATATCGATTTGCGTATGGTACTCGAGGATGCTATGAGGTTAGTAAACTAGATTTCCAAGCGAATCACAATATATATGTTTGATATGCTTGGAAAGTCTATTTTGATATATACGGATATGGATTTATGTCCTGCCCATGTATTTATGTGATGTGTTGATATGAGGTGTTATGTGATAGGTGTATTTATGAACATGGGTATTCGTAGGTGGGAATATTTCATTGGCATGAGCATGAAAATACATTATGTTTTCTGAGAATTGAGAAAATGGATTTTAGACAAATGGAATTTGAAGAAAGAAATATGGTTTTACGGTTTTGGCTTGAATTCGTTCTTGGCTTAGTGGAGAGTATCTCGGATGTTATATTATGGTTTATGAGATAAGTGGTCGAGGGACGCGTTTTATAGAAGCCCAAAGTTTATGAAAGTGTATGAAAGTTTTGGAAGTTAAGGAGTGTCCTACTAGCGTAATCGAATGAAGGTAGCTCAAGTAAGTGATTTGGAAGAGAATGCGAAAGTTTGAGAATGTCATGATGAGATTTTGATAATTTATTTTACGATATTTTGGAATACCGTGGCATGCCAAATCATTAGGACGTTTGATTCTATTAATAGGAACGGATTATAATTGAGGTATCGAGTAAGCGAAATAAAGTGTGATATATTGGTTTTGATTTTTATAAGGATTTGGATCATCATAAGGAAATCTTGAGGTTTAAATTCTCCGGCGTGACTAGCAAGTGAATTTCGAGGACGAAATTCTTTTAAGGGGGGGAGTTTGTAACACCCCGGACCTATTTTTCTTGGACTTTTCCCAATCCTTTATAAAGAGAAAGGAGAGAGAGTTGGCGGGGGAGAGAGGGAGAGAATTGTTGACGGTTTTAACCGGATCCGACCCGCGTAAGTGACCCGGCCATATCTCCCGATTCCGACCACCTCACCGGCCGAGCAAGGTACCGAAATGAAGCTTGTGAGACGCTGGTCGTATCCCTGACATCCTTGTTGCCGGAAACCGACGTGAACGCCGGTTGGCCGAAAGGCCGCGACTCCACCCGTTCTTGTCGCCGTCGATCTAGCCGGATTTGAGCGCGCCACCGCTTGAATCTTGTTCCTCACGCCGCCAAGCATCATTCCCCACCAGACCTCGCCACGAAACGGCCGGATTGCCGTTAACGGCCGCCGGAAAGCTCACGGCTTTGGAGCTTCGATCCGCCGCCGCGCGCGTGGGAGGTGACCGGCACCGGTGGACTCAGCGTGGTCCGAACTACGATCTTGAGCTTCCGTCGCTGCCGGTTGAATTCGGTGACCGTTGATCGGCGAGGGGCATTTCGGTAATTTCACATTTTTGGGGCAATTTGTAATTTCAGATTATGTGGGTATTTTTGGTAATTGCTGAAATTGAGGATAAGTTGGTAATGTAAATTGTTGAGGTTAAGTTGGTAGATTATGACTTTATGGGTATTAGGTAATATTGAATCCAAGGATAATTTGGTAATTTTACACTCGAGGGTAATTTCGTAATTTTGATATTGTGGTTATTTTTGTGATATGAATTGAGGCGATTTGATAATTGAAGATTTTGAGGATAATTTGGTAAATATTGGTGTTGGGGGCATTTTGGTAATTTTGGCGTGTAGGGGTATTTTGGTAATTTGAGGCACACGAGAATAGTTGATTACGAATGAATATTTGTTTCGAGATTTATTGAGTAAAATTAGTTATATTTATATTTACGGGAATATGATTATGTCGTTTCCTTGATTTAGGAGGATCCGCGAACGAGAATCAACCGCGGACGTTGTTGATACCGAGTTTGGGCATTGCGTTGTCACTGTGAGTGGAACATACAAAACCTATTTTCATAGTGGTTATGATAGTAAAGCATGTTTGCGAAATAAGTATTTTGAATATTCGGATTTCATAATTTTCTCGAAATGGATTTTATATGGGAATTTTGAATGTTCGGATTTAATGATGATTTAACGATACAGTACAACATGATTTAATAAATAAGTATTCGATGTTTCGATTTAATAATTTTCTAGAAAATGGATTGTGTCTCGGATGGATGATATTTCTTATTTTTAAGGATGAGTTTGATTAATGATTTGGAAATAGATTTTATATAAGTATTTGATACTTCTATTTAATGATTTCCTCAAAAATGGATTTTATATATGTGTTGATGTTATATTTAAATGTTTGGTCAATGATTTTCTGTATCGATTTCGAATGAATTATGATAGTATTTTAAAGACGAGAAAAGTGGATTTCGATGTGATATGATTTTATGGTTATTTGTGGAATAAACGCATGATATCAGAATTGAGTGAATTTTGAATTTGAGATATGTTGAATAAAAAGGAAATGAGATTTCAGATGTGATTATATGTTTACGTACATGTGTATAAGAGATTGTTTTTTTTAAAGGCATTGGACAGTACCCATTCCCTCCAGATACAGTAATGTTGAGATATGAACAGTTATGGAAATAAAGGGGGGAAATAAGAGAGAAAATAAAGGAGGGAAATAAGGGAGGAAATATGTTGATACAGATGATATGAGATGGTACGTCCCGGTCTATCCGTTGTAGCTCCGGGGCATGATGGTTCCCTGATTGCCCGTCCGTTGAGGTCCGGATATGAGATTATTCCCCTGGGTACTTGTTCGGTGATGATTCTCCGATTTGTATATTCTACATGATATTGTGAAATGATTTCCATGATTTTCAGTATTCAGTTTTGATATTATAAATGGTATGATTTCATTGATTTTATACGGATTTATGTGATATAGATATTCTCCGTTTGGATATTATAAGTGGTATGATTTCATTGATTTTATACGGATTTATGTGATATTGATATTCGAGTATATAGTTTGAATTAAATGAGTTTTATTTAAGTTTTTATGATATTTCGATCAGATATAATTTCTGTGATTATTTGATACGATATTATATAAGCTCTTCATGATAAGTGATCGGATTTAAATGTTTCATGATTTATTACGGGTTTCTCGTACATGGTTTGATGAAATCCTGTTTGGAAACGATATGATTATTTATGTTTAAATAAGGATTATTTCTAAAAACTACTATCCACTCACTGACCTTCACTGAGTTTTATACTCACCTGCTCGCTTTTATTATATTTTTCCCCTCACCAGGAGGTGTGTACATCGACCGATCCGGCGATTGTAGATATATGTTGAGTTTTGGCCACGAGGATGGTGCTAGAGATATAGATGAATTTTGTTATGATATTTTGGTTATCTTGTTCAATTGGGATTGTATAATTTTGTTATATTATTCTTTTGGGATTAAGGATAAATTGAGGATGTTGATTTTGGAGTTGTTGGATATTGAATTATTTTGGGAGTGTATACTTTATACGTTTGTAGATTTGCGATTGTTGAATTTACAAAGGAGACTCTGTCGAATTTTCGGTAGAATCTTTAATAATTAGCTTATTACCGATTCGATTGGGTCGAGATTAGATAGATTCGTCTCCGGGGTGGACGGGTCGCCTCAATGATTGAGGTAATTTAAGAAAAAAGAGGAAGAAGGATTCTTCATTATTATGGAAGAAGAAATCAATATTTTTTTACTTGCCAATTAGAAGGTATGCTATACTATTCATATTATTTTATCTTCTTTCTATTATTCTATATTTGCATAATGGGTGTTAAAATGCAATATCATAACTAACTTTTTTTTAAATTTTTATAGAATTTGTCAAAAGGCCATAACTTGGATGTGATGCATATGAGAAGAACATATGTGATAGTATAGTGAGTACATTGTTGAATATAAAAGGGAAAACAAAAGATGGTCTTAATTCAAGATTAGATCTGAAAATTTTGGATATTAGAAAGGATTTGGATCCTAAGAAGGAGAATAATGTACTGAAGTTACCTGCTGCATCACACATATTCTCTAAAAAAGAGAAATTGATATTTTGTAAAAGGCTTGCTAGTTTAAAGCTACCTGATGGCTATGGCTCAAATATAGGAAAATTTATTTCAGTAGATGAATGCAAGGTGGTTGGACTCAAGTCTTAGGATTGCCATATTCTAATGCAACAACTCATACCTGTAGCTTTGAGAGGAATTTTACTGAAGGGTCCACGAAAAGCAATGTTTTGATTATGTGCATTTTTCAATGAATTGTGTAACACGGTCTTAGATAAAAGTAGATTAAAACAGTTGAAGGAAGAAGTGACTGAGACATTGTGCATGTTAGAGAGATTCTTCCCACCTTTGTTCTTTGATATCATGATCCATTTAACTATTCACCTAGGAATAGAAGCTCGTCTATGTGGACCAGTACAATATCGTTGGATGTACCCAATTGAGAGGTTTTTACCCAATTGAGAGGTTTTTACTTGCCACTAGCTTTTTTGAAATAGAACAATAATTACATGAAAAAATAATTAATTTATTTTACATGTGTTATGTCTCAGGTTTATGAAAATTTTAAAGGGATATGTTGAAAATCGTGCACGACCCGAAGGATGTATAGCTGAACGGTACATTGCTGAAGAGTATGCATCATTTTGCAGCAAATATATAAAGCAGGCAACCGAAGTAGGTACTCAACATGGGAGAAATGAAGAATCTGAGAATGACTTATTATTGGGAGGGCGTCCAATATCTAAAGGCAAGTTTGTTAGTCTTTCAGATGACATGTTACATATTGCTCATCGATATATTTTGTTTAACAGCTTAGAGATCCAACCTTATATAGAGTAAGACTTCAGGGCAATATGTAATTGTTGTTTTTCAAGTTTAAAAGATGTGAAAATTAACTTAAAGTACATTTTTTTACTAGAGAACACTTGGAAGAATTGAAGTGTACAAATAAACGACTTCTGAGAAATGAAACCTTGTTGCAGAACAAGCATATGGACACTTTTAGCTCGTAGTTAAATAATAAGGTTGTAAGTAAGTTAATTTTACTTTTACAAATATGCAATACATATGTTTTTGAACTCTTAACCTTTTTTTTTTCATTAGATAACAATGCGGAAGAAAAAAACAAATTTCCAAAAATTTTAATTTAGCTTGCAAGAGGACCAAAGAATCAAGCAATGTCATTTTTGATATGTTATTAACGGGCTCCGATTTCATACAAAGGAAGTTGAAAAGTCTCGACAAGATAGTGGTGTTTAACTAGAAGCAAATACAATTTGTAGAGCTAGTGCAAGGGACACTACACAAGTTATCGGGAAAGTCACTTACTATGGAGTGTTGAGAGATATATTAGTGCTTGACTACAATACTTTTCAGGTCCCTATTTTTAAATGTGATTGGGCTAATATAGTTAATGGTGTTAAAGTCGATGAAGGATTCACTTTGGTTAACCTTTACGAAGGACAAAGCCAATTTGGAAATAATCCATTCATTTTAGCTTCACAAGCTAAACAAGTATTTTATTATGAGGATATTGAAAAATCAAATTGGTATGTAGTATTGAAAGCACCACAAAGAGGTTTCCAAGATTTATTATTGGCTAGTGAGAGTGATTACAGGTATATGCCTACCAATTGACATAAGTGGGCATGAAACTGAAAATGATAATGAGGACAAACCTCTTAGAAGGGAAGGAGTTGAGGATATAGTGTGTGATGACTAGTTTAGTATATTAATTATTTATGTATTCTTGAATTATAGTTTATTGTTATAGTTATTTGTTTTCATCAATCTATTAATTGGTTCCTTTAAATACACGATTATGTTAATGTGCTTATTTCTCCGTGATTATTTTTATATGGTTATTTCTAAACAAAGCTCTAGCTTTGTCATTAGCATTAATCTCTTGTCATAATAATATAAACATTTTGTTCAGCATTTAACAATTGTGCAGGGAGTAAAAGAGATGGACAATGCTGAAGTAAGTAAATTCTTTTTTTTGGTTTAACATTGAATTATAATTTTTTATCTTCATATACTTATTTTATTTCTATTTATTCCTACATTAATTATGCTATGTATAAAGTCTTCTAGGCAAGGTGAGAAAAGAAGTCGAAATAAATTTGGAGAAAATGCAACTATTCAAGAGGAGAATGGACCATCAGCAACTAGCAATAGAGAAAATGCGCGCATATCTCAATCTGATGACAAAGGCACTAAAAAAAAAAGAGGTCCAACCAAACTTGGAATGATTCAAGATCGATCTCCACCATTGAGCATTGAGTTTGACGAATGTGGCTAGGCAGTAGGTGTAAATTCTGATAAATATGCATCTTGGAGTTATAACACGAGAACATGTGCCTATTTGTATGAAAAATTAGTTTTCGGTTGACCACAAGCTAAAAGAAGATCTTTGGTCATTAGTGCAGGTATATGATATTATGTAATAATTCTTTTTATTAACAAATACATCATTTATCTTGAGATTTATTATGTCAACTATTGATTTGCATTTTTCTTATAATTTATATAGGAAAAATTCGTTGGATGAGTCTCGTAATTGCTTGGCTTTAAGAATGATAGGTGATTGCTGGAGAAAATACAAATCAGAGCTAACAACTAAGATCAAGCAAGCCAACAAAGAATATAATAAAGCACGTGCACTTGCTGTTATCGGGCCAAAAAATATAACTTCCAAAGAAGATTGGGCTAAGTTTGCCAAGCAAAGATTGTCTCTAGAATTTGAAGTAAGTTTGTCCATTGCATTGCACTAATAGTATTCAAATTAAGTTTCCTATCTATTAAAATTATACATTTCAATGTTTGATTGATAGGCAATAAGTAAGAAGTTTAGAGAAATGAGAAATAATCAAGAAGTGGTTCATTCAATGGGCTGACTAGGTTATGCTAGGAAGGAGCATACCATGGTATGGATTTATTTAATTTGATTATGTTTTGACACTTATTTGATTTCCTTTAATTATATATTTTTCTTAATTATAGAAAAAAAAAGAGTTCAAATCCGTCCGAAATCACTAGAGTTGATGTTTGGATTGAAGGCCATCTTAAAAAGAATGGTCAACCTGTTAATGAAGCAGCTTCGAAAGCATTGGTAGGAAATATCTACACAAAGTATTCTTGTTATAACTATTCATATGTATTTTATTAATAATGTTATTTTGCCTACTTCTAGGCAAAATTTAAAGAGTGTCATCATTCAAAAGATAATGCAAAGTCTAACAATATACGTAATGATGCTATTGCAAAAGTATTTGGCCCTGAAAAGCATGGACTCGGGTTTGAGCCACTCCCACTCAATTAGAAGCACATATTCGATCTACTGGAAAAGTAAAAGAACTTCAAAACCAACTGCAAGCTCCATCGGAAAGAATATCTATCCTTGAAAATAATTATGAGCATTTGACAGCTGCGCTTTTAAAATAATGCCAACATGTAAATGACTATATGATAATGCATACATGTAACTAGTTATTTGAAATCCATTCTAAGACTTAAGAGAATTCTAATCATTTACAGAATCCCAACAAAAGTTTTGATGATATTATAACTTCTCAAGCTTGTACTCCTCAGGTAATGCTTTTTCATCTTTTTTTAGACTTATTAAGAATGCTTCATTGAAAAGAAAAGAAAAAGTATTGGCTAGACCAAATTTTATTTCTTACTCCTATAAGTTGTAAACCCATATTCGTCTTGCTTATAGTCACAACAAGGAAGCGGTACAATGCAAGAAAATGGCCACTATGAAAATGCAAGATGTTATTTATTGAATTGGTATTCAGATGATGTTGATGAAATTGCGGCTGAAGGAAAGATTGCCTTAACAGACCCTAAGGCAAAAGTTCACCACATGCCTCTTGGAAGAGATTGTTGGAAAGTTTGGGTTGAATCAATATCCGATGGTATGGATGAAGTGACTTTATATAAAGTGACAGATGAAGCTCATATAATAGTTGAGGCTTTGGGAAGCACTGTTGCTTGGCCGAAAAGTTGCATTAAATTGTTTTAAAGAAGGTATTTAGGCATACAAATATTCTCTTTGGTTTGTTTATATAATTATTTTCCAGCAAATGAAAATTGATTCAGTTAACCTTTTTGTAGGAGTTTATGCCTTGAAGAAGATGTTTTTACTGGTGTGTATATATGTCTTGAAGATGTTTTTGTTGGTGTGTATATATGCCTTGAAGAAGTTTTTGCTAGAATTGGAAGCTGAAGAAGCTTTTGCTGGAATTGCAAGCTGAAGAAGCTTTTCTTGGAGATGATTTTTTGAATTTGATATTTATGGAATTGCAACTGCCACTAAAGTTTTTTAATTTTTTTTTTGTGTTTTGCTAGATGGAAATTATACTGATGTTGGAAATTTCTATGGATTAATTGTATGAATACTAAAATATTGGTGTGACTTTTAGCTGTGATGTGCGGTCATTATATGTTTATCAAATCTTATTACAATAAGCCAAATATTTGAATTAGTTCATATCCATTTTATATATGAATTAGTAGTAGTAGTTAATAATAATAATAATAATAATAATAATAATAATAATAATAATAATAATAATAATAATAATATTATTATTATTATTATTATTATTATTATTATTATTATTATTATTGCTTTTGTTTTTGGGCAACATGCAAGATATGTTGTTTATTGTAAATAAAAATTGGAATTAATGGCGACAATTAGTTGCTTGTTGCTATATAGTTTATGACAACATTCACAAGCTTGTATTAAAAAATTTAGATGCACATGACCTTTTTAACCACAATCACTACAAGTTGTCATAAGACATTTAACAACATTCATATCTTTTTCAACAACGTGAATTGCGCGTAGTTGAAAGTTACCTACTTTTCGCAACAGCAAGAACCGCAACACTTAGGTGCTCGTTGTGAAACCCCTTCCACAACAAGCTTTGCCTGCTATCATATAGTATTTTTCTTGTAGTGTTATAACCAAATTATGTTGTCTTTATCTAATTACGTGATTCTCATATGTACTAGTAACTAAAGGAAATTAATAAAGTTGAATTGAAAAAGAGAGATATGGTGAGGGATTAAAAGACTTGCTAAATTTTGAAATAACTAACCAATTTGGAATATGAAAAGACTAAAATATCCTCCATACACCACTACATTTGTCTTTCAGGAACTGTGTCGTATGGAAGCAAGTTTGAACCGTTTTACAAACAATTCCCTCCATTTGTTTTTGTTAAATTTGATTCAAATCATTGGGCACAAGGGTACTAAAAGCACTATTTGACCCCACTATAGGGCCACAAGGGGTAGTAGTAACAATGGTGGTAGGTAGAGGCGGACAAAATATCCGATCCAAAAATTATTGGATTTTGATCCGATCATGTTGTTAACCAAATTCGATCGGATGAATTTGTGTCAATCCGATTGGATCGGGTTTCCGAGAACCCGATCGGATTGACACAAAAAATAAAAAAAATCAGAAACAAGAAAATAAAAAATGAAAACCGAAACCTAAACTGCAACAAAACTCCCAAGTCCTAATCCAAAAATCCTAAACACTCCACACACACCACTCGGTCCACACACACAAAGCATTACAAACAAACACAAGTTAACACATTAAGCCATTAACAACACTAGAAAACAGCACATGGCAGTGATGCCATAAGGCACAAACAACATCCCTCAAACAAACAACAGCCTCCCTCAAACAACCTCCCCTTAAACGATAGCACATGGCACATGGCACAAGGCACAAGCAGCCTCGCTCGCAACCCACTATCGACAGCCACACGGCCTACACACAACGCCTCCTTTAAACAAATGAAACACAAACACACAACACCTCCCTCAAACAAACGACAGCCACACAGCCACCAGACACAGTAACCACTGAAAGCTGATGCCCAATTGAAGCTGCTCCACGAGGATCGTGACCCAATCTATCGACCGCTTCTACTATATACCGGACCGTTGACCTCCATGCCTCTAATCCTTCACCATTACCCGATTCGGTTCGAGCTCCATACGAACCCGCAAGCTGCAACTCAAATTTTGACTGTTGACATTTGAGTTTTGGAAGCTTGAGTTTAAGGCATTGATACTTGGTATATATTCATTATATATTATATTTAATCCGAACCCGATCTGATCCGAACTCAATTCGAATTCTTAACCCGATTCGATCTGAATTATATTCGGATCGGGTCGAGTCAGGTTATATATTCGGATTGAGTTCAGATAAACTTTTATCTAACTCGACAACCCAAAATCTGATCAGGTTGATCCAAATCCGACTCGAACCCGATTTTGCCCAACCCTAATAGCAGTGGTGTAAATTCGCCTAATGGCTCGATGAAAGCTTCAAAATCAATCTCTGGACTTGTTCTCTGGTGTTCGTAGTAGAACAAAGTAGTAGACACATGATTGCCAGCTCTAATTACCCTTAGCCATTGCCATCATTTCACCATCACAATCCAAACCATCATCAAATATGCTACACGATCTTAAATCACTTATACCGCCGTAATCAGATATGATAATCAAAATTTAGAAATGATTCAATATATAAGAACAAGAATAAGAAGAATATTCATTTTTAGCTTCAGAATTTTCAATCACTTTCAAGAGGGTTATAATTAAATGTCTATCTCTTGATGACCACAAGTTAGATATACCTGGTAGTAACTACAAAACAGTAACAGAAAAAATTAACCATTTCTACAAATTCTTATACATTTTCAAATCATCGGCTATAGATGGCTTATCTTATAATTGATGGTCCAATAGATGTACTGATCTTGTATTCATGAGGTATTTAGAATTGCTAAAAATTACTTGGCAGTTAATTGAACAGCATAATCTAAATTTATATGTCTGTGTGTGTATGTAAGAAGCAGATGCAGTGATTTCATAAATTTTTAAATAGATTTTTAAAAGAAAAAACACGAGTTGAATAGAGGAAAAGCAAATTAGAATATTCATTTCCAAACTACTTAATAAAAATCAAAGTAACATATGCTTTTAGTTAAAGAATATCATCAATTAGCTGATTGCTAATATGAAAAGCACCTCATCTGAAGACTGAAACTGTCATTCCTTGGTAAGAACATAAGCTTTTTTTCTTCATTTACAAGCTGTAAGCCCTAATTCAATTACATATGCATTTAAAATCTAAGAATGGAAAGAACCTCAACTGAAGACTGAAACTCTTATTCATTGATAAGAACATAACATTTTGTTTTGCATTTACAAAACTGATGCTCTAATGTAATTAAAATCCAAGAATGAAAGAAAGGTCAAAACTCAGACTTATAGGATGGCCTCTCAAATTTACATAATAAAGACAGTATTGTGTCAATCTACAAAGTTATCAACTTGCAGTGGTAGAACCAACTACATTAGTTTCTTATAGTAACACATATTTTGCATATACAATGTAAAAGCAAGCCTTGTGAAAAATATGAACCAATCAATTACGATTGGCAAAAAGTAGAGACATGCTTGCCTGCAATCACCTGAAAAATGCATTGCATATCCCTACCTAAAGTACCAAGAAACCTCCGAATCTTGAGTTCAAATAAAACCATATAAAGATGCTCCAAAAACTAAGATGAAGCAACTGACCAAAATGACAACCAAGGCGAGGAGTGAAGGTGGCCATGCTCTGACACCGAAGCGATCAAAGAATTTTCCAGATCATCAACTTTCCAGGTGGAGTCAATTCTTCTACAAGAGCAAGCAAGACACTTTATTCCATATCTGATGAATGGATAATTCTCTATCTGTCCGAGCAATGCATGTAGCAAGACCATTAATCCAAGACTTTAAAAGGGCAACCAAAAAGAGAATGTATATACATTTACTGGCCAAGAGTGAATTAATATCATGACCAAAGAAATCAATTTGAAGATAATAAAACAATCGTTCCACTTCATGAAGATTGAAGAAAGACTTCAATGGTGAAAGAAAGGAAGAAGTATGGTGATGAATCTTGGAGAACTCAATGAAAGAAAGAAGTTGAATCTTTGATAGAATTTTATTGATTAATGTTGAATCAATTTTGTGAGTGACTTTGGTTTTGTTTATTTAACTAACTGTAGACTAGAGCCAATTCTCATAACTGATTCTAAAACTGACTATTATTTACTACTAACTTAGGTTTAGTTAACTAACTGGACAGTGGATACTTTAACAAGTTGTAAGTAACTCATATGTAATGAAATCGTTGAAACATAGAGATTCGACGGGTCGTTGTTGTGTTTGATAATCCTCCGATATGTTGTCTATATCAAAGATCAGCTCAATCGACAATAAAATAGAAGTCATCCGAGAGTTAATTACTTAGCACGTGATACGAATATGGCATAGCTGAACCTATAAATTTGAAAAATGGAAGCATCTCGAAGTGGTATTGGAATCACTAAAGTTCCCACACGTTTGACATGTGCCCAAGATAGTTAAAGCTATTAGATCGAGTAGGAAAGTCGGGAATCTTATAAGTTGCCCAGTAAGAGCCTTTATAAAACTAATGAGTGCATGATCTTTGAGTGACAATTGCAAGATTGTGAGTGAGAGTGTAGAGAGAAAGTTAGTTCATTTTGTTTCTTGTAAATTTTTCTTTCATATGTAATGCTTAAGTGTCTGCTATTATTAATGAAAGCTTATTGCCCTGTTCTCCGGTGGATGTAGGCCCTCCTATGGCTAAACCATTTAAATTGCTTGCTTTTTTATCTTTTACATTCATTTCGGTCCTTGTTTCTTGCATGCAATTTCTTGATTTAGGGTTTGTTAAATTCAATCTTAATTTTGTATCAATGATCTAATCAAAATTTTTTTTTTAATTTTGACTCACTACCTCGTGGTGTGTAATATTTATAATCTTTCCCAAATTATTCAATACGAAAATAAATAAGTTAAGATAATCCAAGTAATGAAAAACACGCATTCGAATATCGAAACTCTCATTCAATTATGAGAATAGGCCAATTTTACATGTTTATTTATAAGAACGTACCATTTTGGTCAATATTTACCAAGTAAATGATCTAATGAAACTAGAAGTTCACTTAAAATCTAACGAAACTAGAAAGAAGCTCGAAGCTCATACTTAAATTTTAAAGAAATGGGTCAATTACAAAGTTCTCAAATGACGAAAGAAATTGGTCAATTACAAAGTTCTCAAATTGTAGTCGCAGGAGCCAATTTCCTTAGTTTTTTCTTCTAACAAATCTGATACATATATATAAATTCGTCACCAAGAAGAAGCAAGAGACATTTAGCGTCATATCCCTTAAAGGAACTGGCCAATATGTGGCAAAGCCATTGCCAGAAAACTTAGTGATGAAACAGACAACCACACGAGAAATATGAAGCCATATTTGTTTGTTGGCTAATAGTGAATCAGGGCAAAAATATTTCGACATGGTGAAGAATGAGATTTGATTAACATTGATGAATAATGGTGAATGTAACTGGCGAATGTAACTCCGGCTTTCCATAAAGTTAATTATTGAAATTTTTTATAAGGAAATCATGAATGGTATAATTGACAATAAGAATAAGGATGGGTATATTCCTAATTACAATTCATAGAATAATTTTTAGAAAAGATTTATTCTTTCTAATTATTAGGGTTTTTCGGTGGCTTCTATAAATTCACTTTTTTCTCTCTCTCTATTCCCTTTATCACAACTCTAAATTCACAAACAAAATTTTTATTTCCTCACCACTTGTCACTCTTTTGCTCATACCCTAGGATTCAGATTCTTACTTAGGTAGGTAAGTCTTATTTTCCATTTGCTCTATTAGATTTCCTATATTTATGTTCTATTAAGAGTTATTTTGCATAGTTTTAGAATGTTCTATTCATTTATTCATGAGTTACAATGTGTTTAAGCTGTGTTTAATACATTAGTTTATTTTTTAGTCTAACACACTGAATAGGTTCTAGACAACATAGATATCTTTTAATAAAACATATATTTTAGAATGATTTTTTAATCTAGACAAGTAGAGCTTGTAAAATAAATTTTATTTTATAAGATTTGACCCTTTTTTTATTTATATGGATTTTTGAAATAGATACTGTTATATTGAAAAACTATGATTTTAGTAGAATGATCAAATGAACCCGAAACATTCTATAATTTTAAACAAAGATTATTATATGCGTAAAGTGTTTGATGTTGTTGGAGACTTAAAATTGTGTTTAGATCATTGCTTTTTTCAAGGTAAGTAATTTTACTCTTAGTGCATTGGATATGTATGATTATTTTGATATGGGAAATTATCCACCGTCCACCTATTTTTTCCAACTTTTTTAAAAATACACAATTTTTTTTTTTGGCTGGAATCCACCTGAAGTTATATTTCTTTTCACTTTTCTACTTCCGTTTGGGTACTGTTAAGAAAACTAACGGAATATTATTTAAATAACTTTTTTACCCTCAAATGTAAAAGATAATTTATCCGCGGACCACCTGTTTTTTCGTATTTTTTCAAAAATACACAATTCTGAATTTTTTTTTGCTGAACTCCACTTGAAGTTATATTATTTTGCACTTATCCACCATTGTATTGTTATGAAATGACGATTTTACCCTTATGATGTTAGCAAAGTTATAGCGGTCTCCAAACGAAAGTGGAAAAGTGAAAAGAAATATAACTTCAGGTGGATTTCAGCAAAAAAAAAAGAATTGTGTATTTTTGAAAAACGGTGAAAAAAAGGATGGACGGTGCATAATTTTCCTTTTGATATTGTTATAAGTATATGTGTATATAGTTCTTTAGAAATCAATTGATTTTCATTACAAAATTAATTTATGTAATTATTTATTTAAATGTCTTCAAATCTGAAAATTATATTCCATGGTTCTAATAAATATATCGGATTTTTAAAAAAGAGTTTGTGTGACCATTTCAAATGCTAAGAGATTTATATGACTATTCACTACTACAAAACATGACAAAGAATGACATATAATACATGACGCGCATACTATTAATTGTCATTTATCAGTTTTTAGATGACTTTTATTTATTTTTGAAAGTCATGTATTATAAAATTGTTTTTACTTGTAATATAAAAATGATTCACCACTAAATAACAAGTCTCTTTAATTAAATAAAAGGTGACTCTTTTTTTTTAATTTGTCATTTCTTTTCAAATATAAAAACTCAACTTTCCCTTTTAATTTTCTTCCACGAAATAACATTCTCTATCTTTCAGCCTCCATTTCTTTGGAACTTCACAATCTTTATTTGTAAAATTCACTTTCCCCCACATAAAACATCTTATCTTCTACTTCTAAGTTACGAACCCCTAATTTCACCCATTATTTACATAGGCCCAAAATAGTAAACCTTGACTGTTCACACATGGTTGAAGTGGAAACAACGAAATCTTAAAAACTTGGACCACACATTTTGAGGAGAAGATTACAAAGCTTGGGATCACAACACTATCAAGTAAAATATTAAAGCATTTGACCACCTTTAATCTTGGATTTTAAAAGTTTTGGTTCCTATATAAAGGTACTTTCTTCTTGTGAAAGAAAGTGATAGATTGTTTATTTGTGGGTGGTAAACATGTACTGTTTTTTTTTTCTTTGTCTAATTTATTCATGTTTAAATAGCAAATGTTGACAATATGGATGAATAGTAAAGTTATTTCTAGGGATTAGATTTTATGAAGGAGTTTGTAATGTTTATACTTGCATATTTTGGAGAAGGTACAAGTACCAAAGTATTTTATCTTGTATAAGCTGAGCACTTAATAGAAATGCTTACCACTGTAGCAATCCATTTGTTGTGCTTTTGTGCTTAGTCTCTGACACTTCATGTCCATCAAGCTTGGGTCAATCTGCTATGTTATGTGCTTTAGTAAACATCAAGTTGTTGATATTATTCAACTAAGATAACAATATTGAGGTCCTATATTTTACTTTTTTCTCAAATTAGGACATAGGTAATCATGAAGAAATTATGAAAAATATTCTAAAGCGATATATTTGTATTTTACATCCATAATGGATAAATCTTGAATGTCTACAGATCGAAGATAAAAAAATTATAAGATAGGTGTTGAAAGATTTTTAAATTTTTTACAATGGTTCATGCAAGGAATTGCAAAAAATTTTAATCGCATTCTATGCCCATGTATGAAATATGGAAAATGTGAAACATCAAACTGTTTATAAGATTAAGGATCATCTGTATTTGAATGGTATAGACCAAAGTTTTAGCATTTGGATTTTGCATGGAGAAAAGCTTGTTGAGGAGCCATCAACTACTAGGAATTTTTTATCTACAAGAGAATTTAAAACAAGAGACTTTAAAATTAAATCTATGGCCAGCATTATAAAGATGATTCAAGGAGCTCATGATCATTTTGAAAATAATCCTAAACAATTTGAGAATTTATTGGCTGATGTTGAGAAAAAGTAATACCTAGGTTGTTGGAAGTTCACATCGGTAAAATTGTACAACCTTAAAGCAAAAAATGGATTGTCAGACCAACGCTTTTTAGATTTATTTAAATTATTAAGAGAAAAGTTGCTTGACAATAATGAAATGTCTTATTTAACATACGAGGCAACAAATTCCTTAAATACATTAGGGATAGAGTATAAGAAGATACATGCGTGTCCAAATAATTATATAAGTATATCGAAAGAAGTGTAAATATGATGTTATACGTCTTAATTGTAGTGTGTCAAGGTGGAAGTTAAAAACAATTGAACTAAAATGAAGATAGGTGTTCTAGCAAAAGTTTTATGGTATTTTCCACCTATTCCAAGGTTTAAAAGAATGTTTCGAAGTGTTGAAACTTTGAAAAATCTAACATGGCATGCCACTCAGAGTGAAACTGATGGTCTATTATGTCATCTTGCAAAAACCCCAACATGAAAAACTAAAAGATCACTCATGGCTTGATTTTGGTATTGAACCAAGGAACTTACAACTTGCACTATTTGCAGAAGGGATTAATCTACATAGTTCTCTTAGTAGCAGGTATAGTTATTGGCCAATGATACTGGTGATGTATAATCTTCCTTCGTGGCTTTGTATACAAGGGCGGATGCAGCACATGACCAGTGGGGGCTCAAGCCCCCACTGGCCAAAAAAATTTTAAAAAATAAAAGAAAAAATATTTTAATATTCTAATTAGTCCCTATTAAATATATTAAAATAATCACTATAAAATATAAACTCCTATAAAAATTAAATTTTAACTGTTAAGAAATATAAAAATTTATATTTTAATTAAAAATAATAATAGCCCACCACCCAAAATATTTTCTATTCTAAAAAATATGGTTAATTCTTCCAATTTATATAATAATAGTGGAATGAACGTTTTCAGTAATAAAACTAACGAAGAATCATATTTGGAATCGGATGAGATAAGTGATAATTTGGTTGTTTATATAGGAAACAATAAATTTAATAATATTGATAATGAGTCTATTGCATAATATTAAAAATGCATAAAGACTAATTATAAATGTATTAATAAATATTTTATATATTCAAAATTTTAATTTTTCATATTTTACTATTATCTAATTTAGCCCCCGGTAAATTATTTTTCGAGATCCGCCACTGTTTGTATAAAGAGGAAATTTATGATGCTAACATTGTTAATTTGAGGTTCCAAGCACCCTGGTAATGATATTGATGTCTACCTAGCACCATTAATTGATGATCTTAAAACATTGAGGGAGATGGGCATTGAAGCTTATAATGTTTATTGTCAAGAGTCTTTAACATTGAAAGCTATTTTAATATGGACGATAAATGATTTTCCTACTTATGGAAACTTGGTTGGTTGCATTATAAAAGGGTATAAAGCATGTCTAATTTATAGTGAAAAAACATATGCAGTTTGACTTGGCCATAGCTAAAGATATCTTATACTAGCCATAGAAGATTTTTGCCATGATATCATCCATATGAGTTTTAGAAGAAGGTGTTTAATAATGAAGAGGAAGTTAAAATTGCTCTAGAAGCTGTTGAAAGGTCAGGAAATCCTAGCATGGGTTCAAAAATTAAATTTCTCGTTAGGAAAGAAAAAAGCAAATAGTGTGTAACTAATGTCAATGAAAAAGCTTGTTGGAAGAAGAAATATTTTTTTTAGCTTGATTATTCGAAGCCTTTATATGTGAGACATGCCTTTGATGCTATGCATATTGAAAAGAATGTGTGTGAAAGCCTTATAAGAACTTTACTTAACATTTCAGGGAAATCAAAGGATGGTTTTACAGCTCGTATGGATTTAGATGAAATGGTTGTGAGGAAAGAATTATTACTAAAAGTTGGCCAAACTGGAACGAAATTACCTCATATAGATTATACTTTGTCAAGGGAAGAAAAGAAAAAAATTTGTAAGACATTGTTTGCACTTAAGGTTCCTGATGGCTGCTATCCAAATTTTAAAAATCTCATCTCACTACAAGATTTGAAACTTTATGCCTTGAAATCCCATGATTGTCGTGCTTTGATGCAACAATTGCTACCTTTTCCCTTATTTTTATCCTAATCTCCTATTACTAATGCAGTGACATTATCACTTAGAGATGGCCAATAGTCTGAGCGGCACGTGGGACAGCATGAGCACGACATATATCCGCACAATAAGGCACAGTATGGCATGAACACATTCTGGTAGGGCACGCAGCATGGCATGACAAGCACGTAGGTTGGGCTAGGCTAAGAATTTTAAGCACGTTGGCCTTAAAAGTACAACATAAATAAAGATAGGCTAAATCAAGGCACGTGAAAAGACTTACAATGAGTACGTTTTATTGATGGTTTAGCATGCAACCTATGGGCCATCAATAGCATGTCGACCAAAGTATATTAAAGTAAAATTTTTTAATGAAAGTAAACTTAAAATTTTATGATTTTACAAATAAATTAGAATTAAATCTTTTAATTTGTTTTTTAATTCATTTAATTCTTATTTTTAAAAAATACTCTAATTGTTTTATGTTTATAATTTACTAAATGAATAGATAATATCATGAATTTAATAAATAAAATTATAAATATCATGATTTTATAAATGTATGCAATTAATTTTATTATGAACTATAATCTATGACTCTATGTAAGTCCACGTTATCACGTAAGTTAATTCTTAAGAAAAATTTATTATTATTATTATTATATTGCTACTATTGTTGTTATTAAGTATTGAAAAATAATTCTAATCCCGTAAGCTTTAACCTAGCAGTTATTATTATATTCTCTTACTATTATTAGTTTATAATTATTGGATATGAACTAGAATTGTAAACTTTTAATTTATTGAATTTGACTAAAAGCACGTGGTCTCAAAAAAAGTACATAAATTTGAAAAAGTACGTCAATAGCTTGGCATGCCCTGTTAAAAAAAAAAAGTTTGTTGTGATTTTTCTTAGGCACGGCCCATGACACGGCTTGTCATGACATGTGTGAGCTTTGCACACGTACTAAGTTAAGCCTAAGGAAAAAAAAAATTAGGGAAGGCATGGCACGAATCACATAGTAGGCCATGTTGTGCTAGCCCACGGGCCCTCATGAGCCTTCTTTTTATGGGTTGGTCCGGCACAGTAAGGCGCATTAGCCATCTCTAATATCACCCTTACTCATTGAATATTAAGTAATGATTATATAGCATAACTCTAATGTAATGTTTATTTTATTTATGATTATAAGGCATAACACCCAACATAATAGAAAAGAACATTAAACGTATGCACGCACACACACAAAAAAAAAATCATTCTCAGGTGCAGACGCTTGCATTTTTTTATTGCGGATATGCTCTTAAACCGTGCAGTTTAAGAGAATTAAAAATTAATTCTCTTAAACCCTATAGTTTAAAAGTGTGTCCGCATAAAAAAATAAGAGCGCCCGCACTAGTAAAGGACTCTCTCTCTCTCTCTCTCTCTCTCTCTATATATATATATATATATATAAATAGTGAGGGTATCCTCACTTTTTAAAATAAGAATGTTTTCAATATATAGGGGTTTCTAATTAGGGATCCCTAACTATATTAATGTCAAGAATAAGTTAAAAGATAAAAAAAAAACACATATTTTAATACACTACACTATAAAATACACTATATTAGAACCTGTGTTTTTTGGTATGTTATTGTATCCCTGATTTTAATATGATCAAATCCCTGATTGGAAGATATATATATATATATATATATATATATATATATATATAAATTAATAGCGCTCTGATATCAGTAGGAAAAGGATATGAGTTAATAGTATTTCCAGATAAATTAATAAATGAAGCTTTATAAAAGAAATAAGATTAAAATTGGGAATGAATTTAGTACGTGGCGTTGTTTTACCAAATCAATTTAGAACTTAATCTGCCTTAGGGACTAGATCTGACTTAGAACAGATCAATATCCCGCATGTTCTGGTTTCCAGCCGATATACCAAAAATTTTTTAAAACAAATAAATTAATGCTTTAAACAACCCTAAGCAACTCAAGGCTCATAGATAATACTAAATTTGGCTCCCAGAAATAGCACTCTGATTGAATGGGGGGAGAAGAGAAATATGACCAAGGGGAGAGATCTGGTCTCTATGCCTTGGAAGAACGTAATCATACACCCTTAGGTCTAAAACTTTAAAAATAAAAATGTTACAAACTTTAATTGCTTTAAAATTAAATGCTTACATTTGATTTTTGGTTGGATCCAGGAAAAAAATTTACAAAGAAAAGGAAAATTAGAAAGACAGGATTCTATCCTCTAAGTTTTTCTCCAGATTTCCTTTAGAGAGAGAGAGAGAGATGAATGAAAGAAAAATTTAGTTCGAAGAAAGGTGTTGAGTCTTAGTCTTCAATCACCCTTATATACAAAATTTTGTTTTACAAAAGAAAAGGCTATAATTAGTCTTCACGCGGGTTGGTGGAGAGTGGAGCCATCAATAGTAAAAGTAAATTATGCTTTTGGAACGTGGGAGACAGCATCTTCGGCTTTGTAGACTTTTTATGTGAGTGGGTCCTTGAAAAAGGGAATCCCAAGAGGTAAAAGTTATAACTTTTGAAAACATGGCACATGTGCGGCCACACTTGTGTCTCGAAAGACGTTTTCAAAAGATAAGTTGCTTGTTGCTTTGTCTTCTTTGTGAACGCGGTAAAGGAGGCTTTACAGATAAAAAATATAGGCGAAAAATAAAATTACAGAAGTGAAAAAATCATACCTTTTTTTTCTATAAATACAATAAAC
Source organism: Atalantia buxifolia (assembly GCA_030444775.1). Lineage (NCBI taxonomy): Eukaryota > Viridiplantae > Streptophyta > Magnoliopsida > Sapindales > Rutaceae > Atalantia > Atalantia buxifolia. The sequence goes on from CM059839.1 coordinate 20,485,501, forward strand.
TCTTTACAATGCTTTATGGGAGATAAGATTCCGAAGCAATCGTCTTCGTTATCATCTCCAAGGGAAATGAACGGCTCCTCATCGTCTGATGAACTAGCAACAGACGTCTTAGATCTTGAGGCAAGGAGCTGCTGCATAACTTTGAAATATTCCTCTTCTGTTTTTATGCTGGCCAACAAAGATTGGGCCCTTGACTTCTGGGTGAGGAAAGTACTTTGGGCTTTGACATCTTCAACAGAAGGGGCAAGGAGGCCTTTTGAAGAAAGGGAGGCTTGGACCGTGGTTTCTGATAGCTTTGAATGTTCGCCAATACTGTTATTCCAAAACCTATCCAATGGAAAGATGTCAATCTTCCAGACGAATGGATTCTAGAAGGAGCCACTGCTCCAGTAGTTCCAAAACAACTTGGACCTAATACAGAGTTGTAAAATGTGACTCAGTATTCAGATGGTAAAGTCAAATTATCTTTCAGGAGATCTACCTCTTCAATATTCTCCGATAAAGATTCATACTCAAGTATTCCTTGACTTGAAAGGAAATTTTCAAAAATCCCTTAAGTTATAAATCTCCATTTCCAAAATATAAAAGATCAGCCTAAGTTTTCCACTTCGAATATACCTAGTACTTCTATACGTTCTGTTGATTATACTACTAGTGTCCTTCATCTAATTTACACTAGCAGTCAACATGAACAAAGACAGGAAGAAAAAGAACCTTCTCCTCCAACTTCCCCTACATTTTCTGTAGTCACAGAAAATGTAATTAGTGTCATTGAAAAAGAATTTGAATTAGTTAAGACTCTTCTTCATAATGATTTTTACTCTGACACTACTAAAGAAAAAAGATTTTGGTTTTTTAAATATTTCTTAAACGAAAGAAAAGAAATACAACAAGTCTATTATGAATTCGTAAATTTGTATAAAGTCCATATATTGTTTTTTGATTGGTTTGGTATGTATGCTGCCAATAACAACATTACATATCCTTTTAAAGAATCAAATCCAGTCACAGTTAGAAAGAAAATCACTGAATGGAATCTTTCTGATGGTGATAGAACCATTAAATCTGAACATCCACCTCTTAGGAGTTTAACCATCGACCATGGTGAACCTCTTATTCAGATTAAAGCATCACTTTATAAAATCCATAAAACAAAAGACCCAGAAATGGATTTATATAGCATTATTCAACAGAATAATTTCTGTAATGCTAATCAAATACAATAGGAAAACAGCTAACTATGATAGAAAACCAATTTCAAAAGTCAACCATAACTGTTTCTCCTAGTACCACATCAAAGTCTGATTCTGAGAAAAAGCTTAAAGAACCTATTTTCAAACCTTTATAGGTTTTGAAAACTAGTCAAAAGCTTATTCATGAATCAAAATCAGATTTTACTAAAGCCATTAGAGAACAACTAGATAGGATAGAAACCTCTTCTTCCTCTTCTAGTAAAGTTCAAATAGCTCCTGATAGTGCTCAATCAAGCAAGATTGGTGTTCTAGAACAAGACCAAACGTCTGTAGCCTCTTCTGACATAGAAGCCTTTACAGACGAACCCACTCCCAAAGCCAATAAAATCCATTGGGAATTAACTCTACCTACTGTCAAATCTCCACCTGACTTGACCATAGACAATAGGCCAAGTGTATTAAACCAATCACGATTTAATGCCTCCTCTGTCTATGAGTGGAATATTAATGGTATGTCTGAGTACAACATCTTAGGATTGTTGCAACAGATGACCATGACAGCTAATGCCTATAAAACCCAATCAGAAACTTCTGACAAAGTCATTGCAGAGATTCTCATTGCTGGGTTTACAGGTCAACTAAAAGGTTGGTAGGATCATCTTCTCACTAAACAGCAACAATTAGATATCCTAAATTCGATACAAACTGATGAGGATAGAGCACCCATCCTTGATGAATTCAATAACCCAATTCAGGATGCAGTTGCCACCTTAATCCTTACTATATCCCTACACTTCATAGGTGACCTTTCACATCTTAGAGATAAATACGCTGAGTTACTACATAATTTGAGATGTAGGAAACTTAGTGAATTCCAAAGCTATAAAACCACGTTATTTACCAGACTTTTCCTAAGGCATAATGCAAACCATACAACTTGGAAGGAGAAATTCCTTGCAGGTTTACCTACCCTATTAGGAGAAAAGGTTAGGAACTCTATTAAAGCCCTTTATGACAATCGCATTCCATATGATGAGCTCGCCTATGGTGAACTTGCCAGTTTTGTCAATAAGGAAGGTCTAAAGATCTGTCAAGACCTAAAGCTCTAGAAACGCCTAAAATGGGAACTTAAGAAATCCAAACAAGAATTAGGTAGTTTCTGTAAACAGTTTAATTATGACTCTTTTAAAACCTCAACCTTCAAAGATTGTAATGGTAAGTGTTCTTCAAAACCTTACAAAAAACATTACAAGTCAAAAAGTCATAGAAAACCCTTTCCTGATTTTAGAGAAACTTCTTATAAGAAACTTTCGAAGCCTTATAAAAAACCTCATTTCCCTAAAAGGAAAGATTCTAAAGCCAAATCAAAAACCCCTTTTAACTACAAAGAAGCCACATGTTTTAAATGTGGAAGAAAATGTCATACTGTAAAATTCTGTAGAATGAGCAGGAAGCTTTATGAGCTTGACCTTGACGAAGAAATACTCTCTAAAGTATCCCCTTTACTTGT